>CM036246.1:37187722-37492722 GCA_020698575.1 Bostrychus sinensis | reverse complement strand
AACCCCTCCTCTTAGCGTTTTGTGTGTCACCTCACTGTCCCGGTCCAGGTGCAGAGGGGCTCCAAAGCCACTGATCTCCAGTGCCGAGTCTGTATCCAACTCGGTGAGCCAGTAAAGAGCCAGTAAGAGTCTCAGTAAAAGCCATGAGACACGCATCCCTGTAGTCCTGCAGATGCAAAACATTTGCCCGTAGTTCCTCAGTTTTGTTCCTGAGGGACCGTGCGTTAGCCAGTATGATGGAAGGCAAGGGGATGAGATTCCTACTCAGTAGCTTCCTGGTCCGTTGTTTCACACCACTCCTTTTCTCCCACTTTCTGAGTTGGCCTTGTGTTGTAAAGTTATGGTTTTGACCAATAAGTAATTCCTGAGGCAGATTCCAAATCACTCAAAGCACTTTACACAGAAGGGAAGGGGTTTTTCATTCACTCCACAGTCGGTGGTGGTGAGCTATGTTCTGTAGCCACAGTTTCCCTGGGGTAGACTGACAGAAGCACAGCTGCACACATCTGCACCATCAGACCCTTCGACCACCACCAGACACAGTCATACAGGTAAGGTGGGTTAAGTGTATTGCCCAAGGACAGAACAACAGTAAGCATTGCCAGTTGTGGGCCAACCGCCAACCTTCGGGTTAGTGGTCAAGCGTCTCTACCAACTGAGCTACTGCTGCACCGGCTCTACAGAAATTTCCAAATCCCAGTTTGCATGGTTCCATTCTGTCTCTAGTTCAGTCAACACTCAGAATACACTAATGCTTGTGTCCAACAACTGCTTTAAGGTGATATTGTTTGTATTTTACGTGGATATCTGTTTATTGAGCCAATCACATGCGAGCTGAACTAAAGTGACCAATTACAAATCCAATCAGAGATAATCATCTGTGTGTGACTGGCAGACGGAATCAACCAATAGAACGAGAGGAGTCACACACAGAGAGGGAGCAGAGAAGTGACCTCTGACAGCCACACAATGATTAAAGGCCTCGATGGCTGAATGTCATCAGTATTTTATCAGTAATATTTTTTCAGCGTGAGAAATTCTGGAATTGCATAAGAGCATGAGAAACTATACAACTGCGTGAGTCTCATGCTCAGTGCGTGAGAGTTGTCAGCTCTGCATAAAGTATTAACAAATAGCAATAAAATACATTAATTCCCTTATCTTCTTCTGCCTATTCCCATAAAGCATCACAGGTACTGGAGCCTTTCCCAGTCACTGTGGGCCTGGTATTGTCATTGGCATTGTGAGATAGGGATATTACCAAAGATACCAACTCCAGCCACAAGAGGTCAGCAAATGAACAAAAGATTAGTTTTAGTGGATTCTTTACCATTGTCAGATGGATAAAGCATTTACAAATGATGTACAGCTCTGTTTCCACTGATTCCTCAGATATTTTTGTATTAAAATGGCATTATATATAAAAACAATTTAGGTAATAAAAAGCTCTTTTTAAGGTTGTGTTCAAAATAGTGTAACAGCTCTGTACTCTGCTGCCCTCTGCTGGTCTCTTTATCTGATTCTTTATGGCAGCAGTAAAGTTATTATTTAAAAAAAAACACTTTCTTTTAGTCAAATGATGTTTTTAAAGGTTGTAAAATGTGCAATGCTGTTCCAGAGGTGACCAAGATTGGCTTAAAAATATAAATAAAAGCATAATATAACCTCTTTAAAGACTGACAGAGCAGGTTAATACAGTCTGTCTCTGTTTATGCAGCAATAGTCTAACAATAAAATACATGTGAGTATCGCAACAAAAGTTTAAAAAGCAGTCATCTGGATTAGATTTTTCAAGTAGAAGACGTTTCACCTCTTATCCAAGAGGCTTTTTCAATTCTGAAACTGGTTCACCCCAAGGACAAAATTCCCAGTTACAAACAGAGCAATGTTGTGTACTCCATCCACTGCAGTGAGAACTGTAATGAACAGTACATTTGAGAAACCAAACAACCTCTGCACAAGCGGTTATACCAACACCGCAGGGCCAACTCCAGTGGACCTGAATCTGCAGTACACCTCCACCTGAAGGCCACAAACCACTCCTTTGAGGACAGTGAGGTCCGAATCTTAGCCAGAGAGAAAGGATGGTTTGAGCGAGGAGTGAAAGAAGCAATCTTTGTCAAAAAAGATAAACCTTCTTTAAACAGAAATGGTGGTCTCAGATACAACCTTCTTTCTGTCTACAACAGTCTCCTGAAACCCAAACAAAACAAACCAGTTTCACTCAGGTCATTTACATCTGAAGGAGCTGCCCAGGCTGGGGAGGGTTAACCACTCTCACTCCAGCTGAGGACAAGGACTCCTAATGACCCGACACCACTAGGCTATTCATGGTCACATTGACCAATAGAATTTAGTTTCAGGACTCCTCCTTCCTAGAAGAATATAAACCAGCTCTCTTACCAGTTCATTTCAGAATTGAGAAAGCCTCTTGGATAAGAGGTGAAACGTCTTCTACTTGAAAAATCTAATCCAGATGACTGCTTTTTAAACTTTTGTTGCGATGCATTTACCCTGGACGAGTGAGAGTCTTCACAGACATGTGAGTATGTGAACATGTACATGTTATGGAGCAGCTGCTTATGCTCAGTTAAACAACTGTATAATTACTCTGTAATTACTCCGGGGGTCTGGGAGTTCTCCCCCAGGAACATTTGAACAAAACACATGTTTTCTGGGGCAATTTAGAAGAACTTGGTTTTGACTTTGGAGTAAAAAATATGGGCAGAATTTATGATTTTACTGCAACAAAGATTCAGAAGATAAAATAGTTTACTATCACTTTATAACTAGTTACTACATTTTATTTTACATGAGCTGCCTACAAATAGGGACTGGTAGACAGCATTGTTAAATAGGCCATTGCACTTTAAAAAAAAAAATAAAAATACAATTTCTACAGCACAGACTAATGACTACACTAATGAATAAATCCTGGCTTAGTTAATGGGCGATGCCTAATATAAGCTTTACATTATCTGACATAAGCTTCTACAGTATATTTGGGCATTACTATTACCTTTTTGTGTGAATGTGTGACATATTTATTTGTGGTGTCCACATTGTGCCCTGAGCCCCTAGAATGCTCAGCTCCGCCCCTGCTCCAGGACAGAGATCCTGTCACAGTCTATGAGCCTTCACTGTCATTACACTGGGCTGTGGCTCCAGAGAACACCAAAGACTTTTAACAAATGTCTGAACTCATGTTTTATGTTATTTTTATAAAAATCCAGCTCCAATAATGTGAAAAAGAATAGAAAAAAATCATTGATACAATACGGTACGTTTTACAGAAAAACAAAAGTCAAAAACTTAACCATGATTCTGTGTCAGACCCCCTTCTAGCAGTTTTGTATGGGATTGTGAAACTAGGGGAAATGTTAAATAGTATTTTTTTCTTTTTCTACCTACTGGTAGAGGTGATACAATGAGTGTAACAGGACCACGATTAAGATCTAATATGGCTCTCTGCACCTGTGTATTTGGAACGGCTGATAGAGAGATGTTTAGACCTGCCAGAGAAACAGGGACCATCCCAATAGTCTTGAATGCTCTAAGACTTTGTGAAGAGCAGTTACATTCTTTATAAGATCATAAAGATGAGATCCAGTGACTGTTTGTTAATGATGACTTCACTCTGACCTGTCCAAGGTAGCAAATCTGATGCTTTGCTCAGCACTAATAAAACATGCTCTGCATTTCTCCTACTCCTGGTAGGTATATGCCTCAAAACTTCATCGGCAACAGGATTGTTAACACTGGTATCAACAACATGGTGGACGTTCTGATCAGTGCCACCCTCACCAGAATCAGGCAGAGATAAAGTTAAAACTGCCTTTTCATGTTCACCCTGTCAGGTATCTCTGGAGAACAATAGCATTTTTTTTGCCTTCTCTTATACATCCGTGTCTGGCATTTGTAGTATATCAATCATAGCCTTGTCCAGCTCATTCTGAGCAACATGACTGATGGACATGGGGTTCTGCTGTTGCTGCTTCAACAAATCCAGCTGGTGCTGTGGGACCAAGAACATTTTCTGTGTATGCTGCATGTCACCCATTACGACTGGTGATAAGACTGGTTATAAGTGGTATTGCGGTGCCTAACAGCAGCAACAAAAATCCTCCAGACTAATTGATGGCCTTTCTTTTTTGTTGGGTTTTGACCTTCTTGTCAGCTATTTTCCTAATTACTACCTTCTTCTTTTTTAACTGACAATACTGCTTGTCATTTAGCGATATGTTGCCCTTCAATGCATTGAGCGCTATTTCACACAGAGGGTAATCAAGTCTACATTGGCCTTGCTTATAATAACCTTTTTCACACTCGGCGGGGACTTATATAACAACTCCAACACACCCAGATTTCTCTGTATAATAATAATACATCAGTTTTATATAGCGCTTTTCACACAACTCAAAGTCGCTTTACAATTTTTGTACCATTCACTCCTCAGTCACACTCGGTGGTGGTGAGCTACTTCTGTAGCCACAGCTGCCCTGGGGCAGACTGACGGAAGCGTGGCTGCCAGTCTGTGCCAACGGCCCCTCCGACCACCACCAAACACAGCCACACTAACACATTCACACAGGCAAGGTGGGTGAAGTGTCTTGCCCAGGGACACAACGACAGTATGCACTTCAGATGGGATTCGAACCGGCTACCCTCCGGTTGCTGGGCGAATGCTTAACCCACTGCGCCACCATCGCCCCAAATACCAATGTATGCGCGAGGACATAACTTTTTCTCTTTTTGGGGATGCAGACAACCGGATGGTCTCAAAGCAGATTGGTTCTGAGTCTCAAATAGCCTGGTGTTTTGGCTTTATAGTTAATGAGGAGGTACCCCAACAGTACACTAGTCGCATTATTAAATGCCTCCAAAAAATATTTGGTGTTTCCTGGAAACATTTGTCAGCCTAATAGTGACATTTGATATTTATCCAGAGGGTTGTTAAATAAAACCAAGTAATTTGTATTCAGACTAATTGTACGACTTGATTTACCCTGAATGAATCAATTTTGAACAAGGTAGATACAACTTAAATTTCTGTGTACATATTTGGTAAACACATTTTGCACTTCTATATTATTACTAGCATCCTTCATTAAATCATCTATAATGAGTAAGTTTTTTATCTGTGGGGAGCAGTGTGTCATCACACAGAGACTCTGGGAGCCCATTTACAAAGTTGATATCTCTTACACGTAGGAGTTGGTCTTGTAAACAATATTATCAATGTTATGTGATGCAATGCTCGCTGCATTTTCAGTGACATCCTTGACAAATTTTTTTTTACCGCAATTAGAAGGTCCACTAACCACAAGGCTAAATGGGTGTTGTGGCCTCCCATCAAATGCTTTATCCATTTTAATATCCATAAGGAAGCGTATTATAATCAGGCAATAATCTGTGCTTGTTATACACAGCTTGTACCTTTTTCACAACTGTTTTTTTTTTTAAGTGACGCTTTTTCTTATCGCGCTTGATGGTGTCAGATACAGCCATCAGATGTGTCTGTGTGGCCCTACTGGTCACAAGGGATTGTACCAAGTCTTTCAATGAATCATGGGTGACAGTCTTAGCATTCACAGGGTTAAGTGTCACGCCTTTACACTTAACTACAGTGTTACCATTGTTAGTGCAATAGGCATAACATTTTGGACTTCCTGCAAAAAATTCTGTGATGTAATCCTCCACCTGACCACTTCCATCATTTAGTTCATCCGTTAGATCACCCAGATAGGGGCCAGTGGGAGGAATCCACTCTCCAGATCTGGATGTAAAAACAATTGAATATGTGTCACAGTATAACACTCGCTGCTGCAAACTGTCTAAAAGATCATAGAGCATGAGTCTGGCATATGCAGTTGAGAAGAACTGCCTCACATCATAATGGTCACTGAACATTAATTGTGTGAATCTGGAAGGGTCAGATATAAATTCTGCTTGTGGCAATGAGGACTTAGAGGCCAGCTTTCCCCAAAAGCAGTTTAAAATATACTTGTTTATTTGTCTCACAGCCTTATTAATATGTATTTTGGATGGATCCAGTCTTATGCCCTCCCTTTGGTATTATGTATTTCTGCTCATCCTCGGGGATTTTCACATGTGCTGCGTAGCCTATTGCTTACATTTTAAAAATGTTTTCACATAGTCCTTAAACAAGGCATCTGTCTTATTGGGTAAGTGCCAGACTTCAGAAATTGACACAATGTGATAACCTTTCTCAATAGCTTTTTGAACCTCAAGTGTCACCCATGTACCAAACAGTTGTCTGTCAACATCACTGTGTCCTCAGTCACCAGTCTGGTGTAACATTTCGGCGCATGTACGACACAGAGGACACATGAGCTTGTTGAGGCATCTGAAAGGCAGAACAGGATGAAACAAACTTCTAGGGGGTAGTACAACACACATGATAAGTCCAAAAATAATTCTCAAGCTTGTCAAAGTTTTTGAGACTTATTACTAGCAATAGACCCATTTGCATATGTAGCAGCAGCAGACGTACAGACAACAGCAGGTATACAAGAAGGACAGCTATCAGGCTTGGATGTTGTGCCAGAAATGCTATCACCATGTAACCCACCAGAGGCATCATTAGATAGACCAGTAAAAGGTGTGCCATCAGATAAATGTTCAGAAGAGCTACATGAGCTACGGTCAGAATCATCATTATCATCTGTGCACAGTCCTCTGGCCATCTCGTCAATCTCAGCTAGAATACCACTCACATTCATACCAACGTCATCATTATAATTGTTAACATTACACAGCCCCGTCATACTGTACATCTCCAATGTCTTATCAAGCTCTGCTAGAATGTCACTCACATTCATATTCATATCATCAGCATCATCATCATTGTGTTAGAATGGTTCATTTGTGGTGTAAGCATCAAAGAGGACGATGATTCAGAAGTGTAATCAAGTCAGAAGGTTTATTTTAGTTTCACACAGGTAAGTTTACAGCAGCTGGGCCCCGCTGAAAAGGTTAGAGAGAGCGCGCTGCAGAAAAAGGAGTGTCCTAAGTTTTTATATTATGTATGGCGATGTGTGACAATTTCTGCATATCATTATCTTGTTTTCTTCAAGAAACTCCCGTGCCTCGACCAGGCCACAGAGTTCTCATTTCTGCAGTTATCTTCATTATCTTCGAGAGCGTCCCACGCAACGGCAGGGCCGTAGGAGCCCCCACCTGTAACCTTGAGTCTCCTAACTTTGTAACCAGCTCATTATTGTGCACTTTTGCAACTGCACAATGTACCTAATCGCAGAGTGACCTTAGAATGAAATGAGAAAAACATCACATAAAACCAAAGTATTATTACTAATATTGAAGCGTTTATTAACCTTAGCAGCAGTACATCAAAATATAAGTTTAATGGTAATATGCAAAGCTATATGTAGAGATATTCAATAATTGCTACTATTATCAATGGCAATATTATTATCTTCAACAATAAAAACACTGCTTAACCCATCCATAGCATACATCTGATAAGGATTATCAAACTCTGCTAGAATGTCACTCACAATCATATTAGCATCATTTATATCTGAGAATATAGACACTCGCTGAGGTGAGATGGTTCCAGTTTCAATACGCTGACTACTATCAACACCCTGTCCATCAGCATGTTTGAAATATTTGGATGGTGAAGCCACATTAGATTTTACTTTTTAAAATATCTCTTTATAACTCTAGTATGGGCTGAAAAAATTGTGTGTAAACACTAAAATAAATGACTAATAGTGTTTTCTAATGGCTCAGTCTGTGTTATCTATGTGTAAGGGTGCTGAAATTATTTGTCGGATGTAGTCGTGCGGCTCATTCTGTTTTGCATTGTCTGTGTATGGGTGCTTAAATTATTTGTTGAAATTAGTTGTGTGGCACTGTGTGCTGTGTTGACTATGTGCATGTGTTCAGCCTGTGTTGAGATTGTGTTAGTTGTGGTGCTGGATACTTGCAAGCAAACAGTTCACTGAGACTACAGGGTGACAAATCTGGGCAAATAATACATATTAAAAAACCATGTGGACAGTTTGGAAATTTTGTGAAGAAAGGGTAGTGTGGGTCAGTGGCAACTGCAGAGGGGTCAGAGACAATAGAATCAGGATTCTCTAACACACTTTTCTACTTGCACGGCAGACTCTGCTGGGAAGTATTTGGGGTACTAGACACGCCACCATAACCAGAACTAACAGGAAAAGATGCAATGCTTTCCAGACACTGGTCTTTGGGTGATGGGTAATAATTGAGGTTAAGAATCTCTTCAGTCTTGCGGGTTGCTTGGACTATTTCATCATCATTCAACTCTGTAAATGCGCTGTCTACCCTCGTGGGCTTGCCTTGTAGTTGCCCCAGGGTAGACCTACAAATACATTGTTCATAGTCTTAGAATTAAAAAATAAATAATATATAATAATAATATATTTAATACAGTACTGTTTCACACACCTGAACACGTCTCGAGCATCACTATTCTGACTCTTCTTTCTTTTCTTAGGGGCGGCTTCACCTATAAACACAAATGCTCTAGGTTAGATTTAAAATTAAAAGATACAAGATACAAGTCACTGCCTTACCTTTTAAAGGAGTAAGGGAGTATTAATTTAATGCATAGAACCACATAAAGCACCTTTCACTAAAAACACCATGCAGACAAAGTAAAAATAAGGCAAGCATAGTTTTTGAAGATATTATTTTTATTTTTATTTTTTTACAGGGAAAATAACTAAGAGAGAAAAGGCTAACTATAACACATCCTTAAGGTTTTTTTATACACAGTACACAGTTTTACACAGTTTTGTATTACCATGGGGGATAAGCTAGTGCTTTTCTTTAACTCTTCTTATAACTCCTTTTCACCAATGTGTTTTTGTAAGCTTTTGCTCATTAGAGGTAACTCTACACTATGTTGAAAAACTTTCATTACATGGCCAACATACACCTAATTACAGATATAAAAAACCCAAAATGTTTCATTTGATCATAGCCAGTACATTTGTGACATTTACAATCATTATTAACTCCTGATTAGCAAATACATTCCTGTAAAACTCTATATTCAACAGACATAGTTTTAAAGTAGTGGTGGTTTGAACATCTGGCATCGTAGCCTACACTATAAAACAATAAAGTTTCACCATGTTTTGTAATCAACTTCACCATCCACAGATCACAGCTAACAAATCAGACTATAGACCATTGTATCTGCTACAGAACTGTAAGTTTACCCTCCAACAGGATCTTTAGCCTGAAGGACATGTGTCCGTTTGTATCTGCTACTGAACTGAAAACATTCCCCTGCAAAACATGGGAGTATCACATCAGATTATAGACCTTTGTATCTGCTACAGAACTGTACACAGTGTACACATGAACAAAAGGTGAGGGTGGGACACAAGGAGAATGGGGGCCATCCCCCTTCAAAGGTGTATTAATACTTGCTCTCACTGCACTGTAAAAAATATCTGTAAAATGTACAGTAAAAAACTCTAATATTTCAACAGAAAAAGTCTGTAAACTGAATAAAAGGAAATTACTGTTTTTTTAACAGTGAATAACATTTTTTTGAAATTTAAGACAAAACTATTTTTTACATTCATTCTCTGTAAATAAAACATCATTGTACTGTTAAAATTCTATAAACTGTATTTATTACAAGCATTATCTGTAAAATTATTTACAATCACAAATGTAAATTATACAGTTAGATCTTAAAAAATATACGTTTTACCTCTGTTAAATGTACAATAAATATGTGTTCAATGAAGGGTATATACTGTAATATTATATATTTGTCTTGACTGTAAATTTTACATTTTAAGGGGTTAAATATGAAGGTCCATCCAGCATGTATGTGTGTGTGTGTGTGTGTGTGTGTGTGTGTGTGTGTGTGTGTGTGTGTGTGTGTGTGTGTGTGTGTGTGTGTGTGTGTGTATATATATATATATATATATATATATATATATATATAAAAAATTGTCCTCTCGCCCTCCGCGGGCGGTTTCATCCATCCAAGCTCGGGTCCTCTACCAGAGGCCTGGGAGCTTGAGGGTTCTGCGCAGTATCTTTGCTGTTCCTAGGACTGCACTCTTCTGGACTGAGATGTCTGATGTTTTTCCTGGGATCTGCTGTAGCCACTCTTCCAGTTTGGGGGTTACTGCCCCGAGTGCTCCGATGACCACGGGCACCACTGTTGCCTTCACTTTCCAGGCCTTTTCAAGTTCTTCTTTGAGGCCTTGGTACTGCTCCAGTTTCTCGTGTTCCTTTTTCCTGATGTTACAATCGCTTGGTATTGCGATGTCAACCACAACGGCTTTCCTCTGCTGTTTGTTCATCACCACAATGTCCGGTTGGTTCGCCATTACCATTTTGTCTGGATCTGGAAGTCCCACAGGATCTTAGCTCGATCGTTCTCTATCACCTTTGGAGGTGTTTCCCACCTTGACCTCGGGACTTCCAGACTGTACTCTGCACAGATGTTTCTGTACACTATCCTCTGCACAGATGTTCCTGTACACTCTCCTCTGCACAGATGTTCCTGTACACTATACCAGCCACTTGGTTATGACGCTCCATGTATGCTTTCCCTGCCAGCATCTTACAGCCTGCAGTTATGTGCTGGATTGTCTCAGGGGCCTCTTTGCACAGTCTGCACCTGGGGTCTTGTCTTGTGGTAGATCTGGGCCTCTATTGCTCTGGTGCTCAAGGCCTGCTCCTGTGCAGCCATGATCAGTGCCTCTGTGCTGTCCTTCAGTCCAGCCCTTTCTAGCCATTGGTAGGATTTCTCGATGTCAGCCACTTCAGTTATCTGTCGATGGTACATCCCATGTAGGGGCTTTTCCTCCCAGGATGGTTCCTCCAGCACCTCGTCCTCCGTTTTCCACTGCCTGAGACATTCACTGAGAACTTCATCTGTTGAGGCCATCTTCCTGATGTATTCAAGGATCTTGGATGTTTCATCCTGGACAGTGGTTCTGACACACACCAGTCCTCTGCCTCCTTCCTTGCGCTTAGTGTACAGCCTCAGGGCTGGATTTGGGGTGGAACCCTCCATGCATGGTCAGGAGCTTCTGTGTTTTCACATCTGTGGTCTGAATCTCTTCCTTTGGCCAGCTTATTATTCCCGCAGGGTATCTGATGACCAGCAGGGCATAGCTGTTGATTGCCCAGACTTTGTTCTTGCCATTGAGCTGACTCCTTAGGACTTGCCTTACTCGTTGGAGGTATTTGGCTGTGGCTGCTTTTCTTGTGGCCTGGTCCAGGTTGCCATTTGCTTGTTGGATTCCAAGGTACTTGTAGCTGTCCTCAATGTCTGCTATTCTGCCGTCTGGGAGTGGGACCCCTACTGTATGGACTACCTTCCCTCTCTTTGTCACCATCCGCCCACACTTCAAGTCCGAATGACATTCCAATGTCATTGCTGTAGATCCTGGTTGTGTGGATCAGTGAGTCAATGTCTCTCTCGCTCTTGGCGTACAGCTTGATATCATCCATGTAGAGGAGGTGACTGATGGTGGCCCCGTTCCTGAGTCGGTACCCATAGCCAGTCTTGGTGATTATCTGGCTGAGGGGGTTCAGACCTATGCAGAACAGCAGCGGGGACAGAGCATCTCCTTGGTATATCCCACATTTGATGGACACTTGTCCAATTGGCTTGCAGTTGGCCTCAAGGGTGGTCTTCCACTGCCTCATCTGGACGCCTCCCTGTGGAGGTGTTCCAGGCATGTCCCACTGGGAGGAGGACCCGAGGAAGACCTAGGACACGTTGGAGGGACTATGTCTCCTGGCCTGGGAACACCTTGGGGTCCCCCCGGTAGAGCTGGAGGAAGTGTCTGTGGAGAAGGAAGTCTGGGCGTCTTTGCTTAGACTGCTGCCTCCGCGACCCGGTCCGGATAAGTGGAAGAAGATGGATGGATGGGCTGGATTTGCAGCTTGAGTAGAGAGGTGAGTGTCAGTGAGGTGGTGTTTTTAAATGGAGGTTTGTGGTGTGATGTGTAGGACTTCTTTTGAGGATTTATTACAGTGAAGCAGCATTAACAGTGCACTAGTCTAGTGTCGATCTCAGTGTGTGTTGATGAACAGGCCTCCCTCATCTGTAAGGCTGTAACCTCACTCATCTATCCATCCTCGTTTCAGTGCTTATGAATTAAAGTCAAAACAAAAACTGAGGGCACATTCTTTGATAAGGCAACAGAGAAGGCCAGCTTTATGGAAAAAAAATTGTTGTAATGACATTGTTTTTTATACAAACAGTGTTAATAATAGTAATTATATAGAATGAGTGAGAGATAGTTTGAAACACCCTACTACACAAACACTGATGGGATTGCAGTTACCTAAGTGGCTTTGAATTAATTATGTTTATATTTTTGTATATTAACAGTCCCTGCACACAGCATTTCCCTGTCACTCTGCCCACTGTAGGTGACAGGGGCAGGTCTGCACTTACTTACTCTGGCCCCGGGAGTGAACGTGAGCTCGGGAATAATGCAGTTTTAAGAGGGAGATGTGCGCGCGGGGCTGTAGTTCATCCCACGACTTTCGCCCGTGGAGGCGGGGAAGCACGGAGTCTCCTCAGCCGCTGTACTGAAAGTGAACTCGGGAACAGTGTGGTTTTGAGTGAGATAAACGTACACCAAGCGCACCCCATTCATTCACGCACTTTCCCTGCAGAAGAGGCAGAGGTGGGAGAAGAGAAAGGCGTGGAGAGAGGCAGGTGTTGCCGAGGGCGCGGTGGGAGCAGCGTGGCGAATATAAACAGGACTAACAACAGCACTGATGAGGCTGGGATCACCTGAGAGAGGAAAAAGTATATCAGGAGTGGATACAGCAGTTTGATGAGTCTGCTGGTTAGGCCATGACAGACTATGCAAAGTGCGCCCTATATAATTACATTCTGCATTTCTATTTCCTCACATTTGACTAGTTATTAGACTAGAGGACATTAGAGGTTAGTTTACTAATGTTGGTTTAGAGTTTACCTTGTTTCTACTCATGTATTAATTGGAGAAAAACCCTCAAAAAACACTCCATAAACTTCAACTGGTCCAGAACTCAGCCGCTCGCATCATCACACAGCCTCCCTCCACCAATCACATCACACCCATCCTGCAACAGCTCCACTGGCTCCCCATCACACACCGCATCAACTATAAAATACTGCTCCTACACAGACTCACTGCCACATTTCATTTCCAAACTCAAAACTCGTCTTTTCAGACTAGCCTACTCACTTTCACAATAATTGCACTGACCTGTTTATTTATTTTTATAATTGTAATATACTTCGCAACAAAAGTTAAAAAGCAGTCATCTGGATTAGATTTTTCAAGTTGAAGACGTTTCACCTCTTATCCAAGAGGCTTTCTCAATTCTGAAATGAACTGGTAAGATGAACTGGTAAGAACTGGTTCGAACTGGTATGAACTGGTAAGACTGGTAAGGTAACTGGTAACTGGACTGCTTTTTAACTTTTGTTGCGATGCATTTACCCTGGAAGAGTGAGAGTCTTCACAGACATTGTAATATACTGTTGTTTTTAATTGTTGTTTTGAGTATTTTTAATGATTATATGTTCTATTGTGATTTTATGTATGTTGTAAGGTGACCTTGAGTGTCCAGAAAGGTGCGTTATAAATAAAATGTATTATTATTATTATTATTATTATTATCTTTTTGTATTTACTAAAAATAACAATTCAGCATGCCTCCTGATAATGACGTCACAGTATTCAAAATATATGCAGATTAGATGCCTATAATTACTACATTCATAAACTTTGGTTCATAACTGACATTTTTCTCATTTACAGTAAGACTATCTCTAATTATTTTTAAGCCACATCGTTTTGAATTTTGGATGTCAAAAAACTGTATTTTAGAGAAACAAATCTGGCGCCCAAAGGGTTAAGTGAAGCATCCAGGAGGTTGTCTCCTCAAAGCTCTGTGCCTCGTGGGACTCCCATCCCCCACAATGACAGGGTGTGGCTCCAAGCTCACCGGCTTCCTTCCTACTTTTCTGCTCCTTGCTTTGTCTATGATTGATTTTTGGTTTCACAATTTTTATCCAGTTATTTTAATGCTCAATCCATTGCATCGTCAAGTATTAGTTGGAAAAGTGGAGATAAGACAAACAAGGTCCCACATGAATCCTGTGTCTTTGGATCAAAGCTGGCAGCTGACACACATGGAGCTTCCCTGGAAGACGCACCCAAGGAACCACAGCATGATCTCTGGAAGAAACCCCGGCGGCACAAAGTGGAGACCAGACCGTCCTCTCAACCCTGCTCCGTCACGTAAGCCGACCAGTGTGTGACAGTCAGAGTGTGGCCTCACAATTCTTAGAAATGTTTCATTTATTCCTTTAAAATCTCCCATAGATCTTTAAGTGTTGTAACTTAATCTTCCCAGTGTAAGACTGGCTGGTGTCCTGTTATTAAATTAAATTCATCTTTACACTAAAACACTTGCCACTCTTTATAATATTTCCTACAACATGCACATAGTTTAAGTTTTTGTTCCTTTACAGCTCTGTCTTGGTAGTAAACTCTCCTCTCTCAGCACATGACATGTTTCAGAGTCTGTGAATAATCCACTTAACAATTAAACGATTAATACATTTGTTGACAATTATTTCAATAATGGATTATAATCAGTTAATCTGATTAGTCTGTTTTGTTGCAGCTCTTGTAAATTGTGTCAGAAATCAGATGATTTGGATTTGTGGCGTTAAACAAGTCACCTTCCTGTGGATGGTGAACAGTTGTTTAAATACACACACATTTGCAGTGAAAATATTTGAATGAAATTGTCTTAAGCTAGCGTTAGCTAACAGCAGGTTGTGTTTGTCTGTTAGTCGTACTCACCTTTTATGATGAAAAACTAATGCCCTGCCCATACGCCGGGTTGATGACCCATCCCAACTGAAAAAATACTTTTGATGTGATTTTATCCTAGTTTTGCAGCGGCAGTAGGGAGACAGGTTTCTGAAGTTCAGCTCTGGCAACAATATTTGTAGTTTTGGTCGTATTTTGTACTGAGTTGTCAGGCCGTCTAAATAAGTAGTTGGCTACATCTCCTCACGCCTGCTGTGCGTCGCCATGTTTGTTTTGGCCTCCAGTAGAACACAAAGTCACGTGACTGAAAACTATGAACAACATCCAGTGGTGGACAAAATACTCAAAAGCTGTACTCAAGTAAAAGTACTGTTACTTCAAAAATATTGTTAGTAGTAAAAGTACCCAACAAAAAGTATACTTCACTAAAAGTATTGAGTATAAAATTTCCTTAAGTAGGCCTACATTTGAATGTTTTTGCAAAATCTTCGAGTTTCAAACCCAGAATCTTCTAATTAGTCATTTCTAATTTCTAACTAATTAGTAAATTCTGCCCATATCTTTTTACTCCAAAGTCAAAACCAAGTTCTTCTAAAATGCCCCAGAAAACAGAAAACTACATGTGTTTTGTTCAAATGTTCCTGGGGGAGAACTCCTAGACCCCCAGAGTAATTAGAGTAATTATACAGTTGTTTAACTGAGCATAAGCAGCTGCTCCATAACATGTACATGTTCACATACTCACACGTATTTTATTTTTAGACTATTGCTGCATAAACAGAGACAGACTGTATTAACCCTTTGGGCGCCAGATTTTTCTCTCTAAAATACAGCTTTTTGACATCCAAAATTCAAAAGGCTGTGGCTTAAAAATAATTAGAGATAGAGTCTTACTGTAAATGAGAAAAATGTCAGTTATGAACCAAAGTTTATGAATGTAGTAATTATAGGCATCTAATTTGCATATATTTTGCACATGTTTGAACTTTTTTTTGTCTTTCTCCAATTAATAAATGAGTAGAAACCAGGTGAACCCTAAACCAACATTAGTAAACTATAACTATAACCTCTAATGTCCCATAACTAGTAAAATGTCTGGCCTGACCAGCAGGTTCATCAAACTGCTGTATCCACGCCTGATAAACTTCCTCCTCTCTCTGATGATTCCAGCCTCATCAGTGCTGTTGCTAGTCCTGTTTATACTCGCCACGTTGCTCCCACCGCGCCCGCGGCAACACCTGCCTCTCCCCACGCCTTTCTCTTCTCCCACCTCTGCGGGAAAAAGAGCAAGGATGATACAGCTGTGTTGGTGTACATTTATTTCAACCAAAACTGCACTGTTCCTGAATTCACTCTCACTACCGAGGCTGTGGAGACTCCGTGCTGCGCCGCCTCTGTGGAACAAAGTCGCGGGAGTCGCGCACCAAAACTGCTTTATTCCTGACCTCACATTCACTCTCGGGGCCAGAGTAACTAAGTGCACACCTGCCTCTGTCACCTACAGGGGGCAAAGTGATGGAGAAACGCCGTGTACAGGGACTGTGAGCATAGCTCGCGCGCCGCCACCAGGAAACCACTCCTCGCTCGCACTTTCATTTTCGCTCTCTTCCAGTTCAAAAAGTAGATGTTCTCCCTCAGAATCAGAGTCAGCAGTTATCAAAGCTACTGCTTCAGTGTTGTACATTTTATCAGCTACTTTCGCCTTCTCCTCTCTCAAAACTGAAGAGGAATCTACTCCACAGAGGCGCTCTGACGCGCCACTCCCCGTGATACTCACTCACCTTTGAGCATGTCTTTTTCAAAGATTTTGAACGACAGCATATGATTGTATTGGGCTAGAAACTAAGTCCTGGGTGTCTGACCCCTAGAGGAAGGGAGTAGAAACAAGACTTAACATTTTAATAGAAAGTAGGGGCTGTTATTTTTAGCAACGTTGAGACTCACGCAATTGTATATTTTCTCATGCACTCTCAATTCCAGAATTTCTCACGCTGAAAAAATATTACTGATAAAATACTGATGACATTCAGCCATCGAGGCCTTTAATCATTGTGTGGCTGTCAGAGGTCACTTCTCTGCTCCCTCTCTGTGTGTGACTCCTCTCGCTCTATTGGTTGATTCCGTCTGCCAGTCACACACAGACGCTTATCTCTGATTGGATTTGTAATTGGTCACTTTAGTTCAGCTCGCATGTGATTGGCTCAATAAACAGATATCCACGTAAAATACAAACAATATCACCTTAAAGCAGTTGTTGGACACAAGCATTAGTGTATTCTGAGTGTTGACTGAACTAGAGACAGAATGGAACCATGCAAACTGGGATTTGGAAATTTCTGTAGAGCCGGTGCAGCAGTAGCTCAGTTGGTAGAGACGCTTGACCTCTAACTCGAAGGTTGGCAGATGGCCTGCAACTGGCAATGCATACTGTCATTGTGTCTTTGGACAATACACTTAACCCACCTTGCCTGTATAACTGTCTGGTGGTGGTCGAAGGGTCCACTGTCATTTTTGTAGTGTATTTTAAAAAGCCTCACGTCGCGCAACATCCACCAGCTTTAACAATCGCTGCCATGACTAAAGTGGCTATTTTAATAAGTTATAAATAATAAGTTATAAAGTTTTGAGTCGCTGTGAAAGTGTTTTTATTGAACTTTTACATTTTGGCATTAAAAGGACATTTGGTGAGGTAACACGTGAGTTGAGGCAGCACACAGCAGCAGCATACTTCTAGTAAACAAATATTGAGGGGCACAGTGTTTTTTCAGTCAGCAAAACTTGAGAGGAATTGTCAACTCTGGACTTTAAAACACCAAGCAATCAGGAGATAGACCTGGCTCATGCAGTTTGTAGGCTCTGCAGTGAAGTAACTGTACCATGCTCTTCATGTAACATGTATGAATGTTGCATGTAGTAATAATTGGTTAATGTCAATCTGAACAGCACTAATATAACAACAATAGCAGTACCAGAAATGACAATAACAGGAATAATTGTATTGGACTAGTAGCAGAAGCTCTAAGCTCGCTCAGGGAGGAAAATGAGGTGCTTAATGAAACACGGAGGACACAGATTTTATAGCTCTCAAATGTGGTGTTATTTACAACCAGGTAAGTGACAAGAGACAAACATTATTTACACATATACAATGGTATATACAAAAGGTGCACCATATTATGTTTCTCAGATTGAAACCAAAAGAGTCCAATGCAAGAGTTCATTTGGATTGCAAGCGCAATATTTCTACAGACCGCAGGTTTTTAATCCACAAATTTGAAGACGACACGTAAAGAGTTCGTATGACACAACTTATAAATCCAGCAGTTGCGACAGTTCTGGAAGTGCATTGGTTAGGCAGGTAAAAGTGTGTCTATGCGTGTGTGGGTTGCGGCTGCAGAGCCTCCTACCGCACCGGTGGATGCTGTACATTACTTTCTCCTTTATTTCTTCTTCGTGAGGTTTCCTAACTCGCCATCTAAGTTCCAGAACCTGGCCTGTACAGTACAAAACAGAACCAGCAATAAGTAACAAGCTCTGTCACAGTTTACACACTAGTGCTGGTTTGGATTATAATTGTTTACCACAATAAGTTATCTTTCATCAATTATTCACAATCATCTTTAAATATCGTAATTCAATTATGTTAGAATAAATATTAATCATGATTTATTTTAGCAAAACCATTTCATAATTAGGTTTAAAATGTATCATAATTCATAATCGATAAAATCAACGATAATTAGAATCAATCATAATAAATATCAAAAGTCAAATCATAATCATGTACATGAATAAATAATAAGTTAACTTTAGCTTTTAAAATGTTAATGTCACATTTCATCAGTGTAAATATTACTTGGAAAAAGTCATAAAGTGCATTAATGTTGGTATTTCATCACAAAACATACACAATATAGCAACTTTAAACTTTTAAAAGATGATCATGTTTCTGTAGATAGAACAAGCACAGCTAGCGCCAGCACCAGGTGATAGATATGCACATTAACAGAGTTAGCATTAGCATATTAGTTCCAGACCAAGACAACAAATCGGGACTCACCAGTTCCTCTTATTTTACAGAATAAAGCATCCCGTGCATAAGGTAGAAGGCATCTATAGGAAAGGCATCAGGCATAACAGTTAGGGAAAGCATTTTTAAAGCAATCGGTAGTTTTTAAGGGATTTAAAACTACCTGCAGCAGCTCTGTGTCTTTTGCGACCCACGCCACTCCAAACACTAGCGCGATGCCATGTTTTAAAGAGACCAGATGTTGCATGACGCGTTCACGGACTCACACAGGGTGGGAATTAACTCATTATATAAATTCATAATATATTTATAATATATAAATAATTACAGAGAAAAGCAGGGCCCTAAAAATTAACCGGGTTAGATAATGTTACTGCAGCAACTCTACAGATCTGTCTTCACACAAGACACTTCACTGATCTGCTGATAGCAACAGGTAACGTTAGCACAACACAGACCCAACGTGTGTCACACAAGACGAGAGAGTCCAGGTGCTGTGGGGCGGGGTCTGACGCCTAATTAGCGTGGCTGCTATCAGTGCAAAGCTAACAAACACAAGAGCAGAGTCCTTCACGGTGGTTTAAGCGCTGATATTATCTCTACACTTACTCAATCTAACGCACAATTTAACTATACAGAGAAAAGTGGTGCCCAAAGTTTTGGAGCGCACGAGGATTTACGTGCAGCGCATCCACAGACGCACAGCGTGCGCGTCATCAGCTGGCCACCGTAATATCTACTGCTGCGGACAAACAGCTGATTGCTATGGAGGCAAGGCAAGGCAAGTTTATTTGTATAGCACAATTCATACACAGAGCAATTCAAAGTGCTTTACAGAAAAGAAAAAAAAAAAAAAAAGGCAAATTTAAAAGTTCAAAACACAATTACAATAAAATCAAATTTAAAGAGTATAATTAAGAATCAATTTAAAATTAAATTAAAAGAGAAGAGTGCAGATAAAACACTTTCAGTTGGCATATGCACAGTTAAAAAGAACAGTTTTAAGTCTGGACTTGAACATTGTCAGAGTAGAGGTCTAACATCGTCAGGAAGACTGTTCCAGAGTTTAGCTGCATAAAACTGAAACGCTGCTTCACCGAGTTTAGTCTTGACTCTGGGCACCAACAGAGACCTGTCCCTGAGGTACTCTGGGCACCAACAGAGACCTGTCCCTGAGGTCCTCAGAGTCCCAGCAGAGACCTGTCCCTGAGGTCCTCAGAGTCCCAGATGGTTCATATGGGACCAACAGGTCAGAGATGTACTTTGGTGCTAAGCCATGGAGAGACCTGTACACAAGCAGAGATGTTTTAAAGTTTATTCTCTGAGCAACAGGAAGCCAGTGCAGAGACCTGAGGACAGGACTAACATGGTGGTACTTCCTGGTTTTGGTCAGGACCCGAGCAGCAGCGTTCTGGACGTCCTGCAGCTGTCTTAAGGCGTAGATACACCAAGGCGACTCCCAGACTGCCACCGATAAGACGGAGCGACAGCTCGTCTCGTCTCCTCTCGTTCCCTCCCGTTTCCTCCCGTTTCCTCACGTCACATGACCTCCCCCCCCCCCCCCTCTTCATACACCGAAGCGACAACCGACCTAAAGACCGTGTCTTGCGCATGCATGTGATTTAGTCAAGAGAAAGTGAGTCATGAGAAAGTTGTTTCTCATCCACTCATTGATCTGTTGGATGCAGTGACAGAGTGAATCCTCAGGTCCATATTCACCTGCTGTCAGTGAGATGTAAATCTGAGTCGTCTGCATAGTTGTGGTAGGACACATTATTTCTGCTTACTAATTTGCCCAAAGGGAGCATGTAAAGATTGAACAAAAGAGGTCCCAAGATGGACCCCTGGGGCACTCCACAGGTCAGGGCCATTTGGTCTGAAACACAGTTACCAATTTCAACAAAGTACTTCCTGTCTTCAAGATAGGACTTACACCATTTTAGGGCAGTACCAGAAATACCTACCCAGTCCTCTAATCTTTGTACCAGGATCACATGGTCAACTGTGTCAGAGCAGCCTCAGATCCAGCAGAACTAAGACAGAGACTTTTCTGTGTCGGTGTTCAGATGTCATTGGTCACCTTGATAAGAGCAGTCTCAGTGCTGTGATGGGGCCTAAAACCTGACTGAAAATCATCAAAGCAGTTGTTCAGCAGAAGAAAGCGTAGCAAGTATTATGTTCTACTGGTTATAAAATATTGAGTGTGGACTAGTTTAAGCTTCAGTAGACCTAGGAACAGCTGCTGGAGGGTGAGGGACAGTAATCACAAAACAGAGGTTTAAGTGATATGGTACTGTGTATTGAACTGAAAAACACAACAAATGACAAACTCAACAAATAACAATTAACAATTAACCCCCAAGACAATAAAACACAAAAATATAAGAAAAAATATTCAAAGTCCAAATTTCAATCCATGTTACGGGTCCTCGCAACCGGGAAAATGTTCCACCGCAAGATGTTCTAGGTTCAGTTTATGAAAATAGGAGAGAATTGTTAAAACGTGCAATTGTCCGTGAAATGAAGGTAGATGCAGCGGTGGTACTCGGAGTAGCGAATTGGTGGAAGGGGAAAAACAGGCTGCACCAGCCTCCTACCCGACCAACAGGATACCAGCGTAGGTGTGGGACTTCTCTTTCCGGCTCCTAGCCATTGACTCATCTGCTCGCCATCAAACCCTATATCAAGGGCACCTGGCCTGTACAAGAAACAGGACCACATAACTCCAGTGTACACAGTTCAATATACCATGGTGATTGAATAAATGTAATATTTGTACATTTGAAAAGGTAACATTTCATGTTGAGTTAACATATATACACCAATGCTAACATGCTAATGCTAATGGCAATACCAACCATTAGCACAGCACATCCCATGTAAAACAATGAAACAATTAAAACCCAACCTCATGTTAGCATGCTAGCATGCTAACATTAGCATACCAACACTAGCCATTTAACACATGTGGCATGGAAGCCATCAATAATAAGTGTCACAAAACCTAATGTTAGCATTTCGCATTAGCGGCTAATGCCAACCATGTGCTCAGATGCCAATATAACAAACATTCAGACTCACCAATTCCATTGAAGTCGTTTAAGATGACGTGCACATTCCCCAACCTTGCTGGTCCCCAAAGTCAATCTGGAGCTAAATATTTGATGGAATTTACTTTAGATTTAACCAAACAAAGTTATTCAAAGTTTTGTTCATTTTACTGACCTGTGCAGCTACTGTCCTCAGCTCCTCTCCCACACAACTAAAGGGAAAGGGGCTGAGTCAGCTTATATAGGTCTTTGAACTTTGTGATTGGCTGAGGAGGGTCATATGATGTTGTCATGTGCTTGTCATGTGATTGTCATGTGAGGCTGCATTCAAGGACTGGTGACCGGGTGCAAAATTTAAACTAGGCCAGATTTTGCCCCGGGTTACACCAGTCAGTAAGTTGTTGGTATACAACTTTCTCAAGGACTTTACCTAAAAACGGCAGGTTTGATATGGGCCGGTAGTTGTTGAGTACTGTGGCATCAAGACTGCTCTTCTTTAGGAGAGGTTTGATGACCGCAGTTTTCAAGGCCCTTGGAAATGTTCCAGATTGCAGTGAGATGTTAACTAAATGAGAAAGCTGAGGTAACAAACTGCTCAGCACAGATTTTAGAAATCTAGTGGGTAACACATCAAGGCAGCAGTGATGAACTCAGACTGGAGATGATCTCTGGGTTTTGTCAGTGACAGGGGTGAAGTGTGTCAGCTCTGAGTCTGGATGGCTGCAGAGTTGTTATCTGTGTTGTGGAGTTTATAGCATGTTTAATTCTCTGAACCTTGTCATTAAAAAATCTTGCAAACTCATTGCACTTAGATGTGGAAATAAGTTCTGAAGGCAATGGAGCTGGGGGGGGGGGGGTTGTTAACCTGTTTACTGTAGCAAACAGGACACGAGAGTTGTTACTGCAGTTTGTAATAATTTAGAAAAATACCTTTCCCTTGTTCTACGCAGTTTGGTTGAAAACATTCCACATTGTTCTGTATATGTCATAATGAACCTGGAGCTTTGACTTGCGCCATTTTCGTTCGGCCTCCGGCGCTCGCTTTTCTGTGCCCTGACCGAGTCCGCATTTCTCCATGGCGCCTTCTGCCTATTTCTAACCATTTTAACCTTAATAGGTGCAATGGTGTCCAGAACATTTACAACAATAGAAATATAGGAGTCCAACGACTGATCAACATTAGAACATGAGGTATTTTCAAACCTAATTATTTCCATAAACAGAGTCCCCGTCTTATCATTTATGTGTCTCCTCTGGACAACTGCAGGGCCAGCAGCTGGTTTGGGAATAACAGACAGGTCAAAGAAGACACAAAAATGATCAGACAAAGCAACGTCAGCCACAATACCATTTGAAATATTAACACCTTTAGTAATAAGCAGGTCCAGAGTGTGGCCTCTGGTGTGGGTGGGCTCACTCACATGCTGAGAAAGGCCAAAGGTTTCAAGGGCAGCACAAAGTTCTTTAGCATTTCTGTCTTTCTATGGACACAGTACTAGGGGCCTCCTAGGATAGGCTCAGGGTGTGAAAAGTTACAGAGTACGGGGAATGTGTGTGTGTGTGTGTGTATGGGGGGGGGGGGGGGGTTAGTACAAACAACAAGCCCCTCCTGAAGATTTCAGGAGAGGGTCCGGGTGATGTCGTGTGTTTGTAAAGGGCAACTGAGAGAGAACAAAGTTACTGATCCTCTTGTGTCTAACTTGGCCTGAAATAATAACTGCATCCAGGGAACAGAGAGAGTATGCTCCACTGCTGGGACCTTACAGCTCAGCTCAACATGGAAATACATTTGTTTCTTCACAAAAACATGACAAGATGTAGGCTAGATAAGCCATAGCTGCTAGTTAAGGCTATAAGGTTACAGTAAAGCTTGTTAAAATGTGAATTATTTTATGTACCAGTGTCATGTTGGATAGGTTATATCATGCACAGCCAAAACACAGAATATAAAACATCCATGTACATTGACCCTGTGCTTTGTTCAGAATGTATCGGGATACATATCGTATCGTGAAGTTGGTGGAAATACCCAGCTCTAATAAATAGTGAGATGTATCACTAAAGCCTCGTTTGACCAGCTAAAAAAAAAGTTGCTTTTTAAATCAAATATTAGTTTAACTGATAACAATGGTACAGTTAATTTATTAACAATTAAAAATATGTTTTACATAGCGGCCAAGTTGTTTTTGTTTAAATTTGTGTTTTGGTTTTAAAACGGCATCACTGTTCGTCCAATCAGACAAGAGACCATTGTTTTGATTATAAACTGCAGTACTGTTTATAACCAGTATGAGCGCATGTGGTTACAGGACCTTTAACTTGTAATGGCAATAGGAATAAAATTTTTTTTATTAGACATAAATTTATCTTTTATTTTATATTATTTTTTCATATGTGAAATAAACAATCCAAAACATTTAGAGACATTATACATTTTATTTATAATATATTGTATTTCACTTACATTCATGGACAGTAGATTGCTATGAATAAGGTTATAGAAATACTCACAAAAGACTTCATACAGAGTTTTATGTTATTAATCAATAAATGTATAAATAAAACTGATAACCTTTGCTCTTTTTCATTAGTATTAATTATATTTTCCACAAAAGAAATCCCATGTGATGATAAAAGTGCTTTTGTGTAGACTAATTGTTCCCATCCACTAATACTGGGTTTGGTATCTTTGACTCCCACATGGGCGGTGTATACACAGGGGGAGCCTTTTCTATTGGTGAAAAACAGCTTTTCATTTCAGAAGTGTAATGCAATATCTATTACCTCTGGAAAATTCAATTTGCATTCATAGCCGAGAGAGAACAACACAAGCAGTGTGTACAATGAGGAGCTACAATTACAACCATGCATTTTGTTTAAGTATAGATGTTTCAATTGCTAAATAAACATTTACAGTAGATATACACATAAATCTTTTTTTTTTTTTTTTTTTTTTTTTTTTTTTTGTATACTGAGGGCTGAGAACCAAAGGCTGTAAGTAACATTTACAAGAGAAGAAAAATGGCACAGTACTGACTTTTTGTCAAATTTCAATTCATAAATGCTAAATATTCAAACACACATCACAGACCACCACCTCAGGAAATATTTGGCTTTCCAAGTTTTATCTTTAATAAAGTAAAGAAGTAATACTACATAAGGACATGACATGGACTAAACCAGGACTAAACCAAATCTAAGCAAGGACTAAATCAGGACTAAACAAGGACTTAAACCAGAACTAATCCAGGTCCAAGCCAGGACTAAACAAGTTCTAAGCCAGCACATAACCAGGACTAAATCAGGACAAATCTAGAACTAAACCAGGGCTAAACTGGGCCTGAACAAAGACTAAGCAGTGGTCTTCACATCAAATTTATGAGAGCAGAATATATTTATCAGAGCAAGACTAAAACAGCAAAAGACTCCTGACTATCACAAGTGGAACCTGTACCACAGCTTGAGAATCACTGACTTAGATTTTTCTTTGTAATAATAGTTATTTTGCCTTTTTGGGCTCCAGTCTTTTGTCTTTTTCTAAATGACATAACAGTATAGCATTTATATCCATTTATCCCACTGTCTGAATCCTATGTTCAGAGATAGCCAGTTGTTTTTATTGTGATCTTTTGGCAGTAAAAACAAGAGCATTCATTTGATTTGTAAGTCTTGTAAATCTCAGAAAACCCAGAATGTCACTTGCACCCTTTTGGTTCTCAACCCTATGCCTCAGTGTTTACAGATGTCATATTAAATGTGTACAGGGCTATTTCAATTTCATTGCACATGGGTTATCAGTAACATGCTTTTTCATTTATTAACACTGCACTTGAAGTCATCATAGTACATTTGCATCTCGTGACCCACTTTGCAAAATCCTAAACGTCACTATCTGCTTCACAGATTTCCTAAACCAGGGATACAGGAGCGCATAGAGTAAGGGGTTAAAACACGAGTTCAGATAGATCAAATTAAACAGGAAGGACAAGACATATCTGTTTACATTCTCCTTCACAAAGGCCAGCACGTAGTTTGGCGTGTAGCACAGGAAAAAGAGAAACACAACAAAGCCCAGATTCCGCGCCGCTTTCAGCTCTGATTTCCTGGAGTTCTGCTGTGCGGTGGCTGCAACATGAGAACGCATGGCACGGGCCTGCGACACTGCCACAAAGAAAACTCGCAAGTACAGTATAATTATGAGCACAATGGGCACACACAAGCTCAATGCCACATCAAAAAAATATTCAACACGGGTTACCACTAAGAAGCATTCCCCTTCACACGTCTTATACTGCCCTGGCCTAACAAGATTGTAACGGTAAACCCCTAAACCGAACAGGACAGAACCGATCCAGGAGGTGATCAGAGCGATGCTAATGGATCTCCTGCACATCACGGTGGGGTAGTGCATGGGGTTGCAAATGGCTACGTAGCGATCTATTGAGATAAGGATCATGCCTCCGATCGATACTGAAAACAGCACGGAGATAAAGACATAGTACACGATGCACAGGATGTCGCCAACTCGCCAGCAAGTGTATGAGAAGGGACCTTCGACTGGGATCACCACGCAGCACATCAGGAAGTCTGTGACGGCCAGGTTGAGGAGGATGAAGTTAGTAGAGGAGTGCAGCTGCCTGAGAAAAAGAAACAAAATGAGTTTATACATTACAATAAACCTGATGTCAGAGCTTGTGACTTGCCTGAAATGCGAGATAGCGATGATGACCATAAGGTTGAGGATGCCGGTGCTGATGGTGAAAATGTAAAGCACAATAAGAAAGATATAGATGCCCTGATTGGGGATCAACACACTGCAGGACCGATTGCCCAGTTCTGGGTAGCACTGGTACAGCTGCTCACTGCTCATGTTGGAGGAAGGAGACGGGAGGGGGAGAAATGACTTCATCCAGACGCTTTTTCTCTCGTCTCCCTCCACCTCCGCCTGCTCCCAGATGGACACTGGACCTCCCAAGCCACTTGCATCATGAGCCAAAACAACTCCACAACTTAACTTTGGATAGCAGTGATCAAATCAATAACTCAGCACACTTGACTAACTTTGGTGAAGTTTACCAAGTAATAAATCTTGCTTTTTCTATTTTGTGTTCCTAAACCAAAAAGAGTGCACCCATTTTAAAAACAAATCAATGCCTGATTCTTTGAAGGCCTCAGAAAGCACCTGCTGCTGAATCTCTGTAGTACTCTGTATTTTGTGTGGTCAGAGTTTACTCCAGCTCTCATGCCAAACATTACTTATCCAAATACTGAATTACAAAACTTGAATGTGTTTGTTATTTTCTGAAATTCTATCTTGTTTTACATTAAAGCCTGAGCACTGAGTGAACCACAACAAAGACTGGCATCATATACAACTGATGCCTTTTTTGTTGCAATAAGAGTTGTGTATGCAATATTGTGATATTTTGAAATCTCTTTTGCTATTTTATTCTGCATATAGTATCCTTGGCCCAAGCACATGCCTTCACCATGCGTCTCCCAGAGGTTTAACGTGCAGAGCTGCATATCACTGCCAGGCCAGGATCATGGTTGTGTTGATGAGTTCATGAACAACACATTTAAAGGTTATGCAAAATTGACTTTTTTCTGCTCTCATTCATTTATCCACAAAACAATGTACAGCTCTGTTTCCACTGATTCCTCACAGACATTTTTCATTTTGTAGCAAAATAGCCAATTCAAAAAGTTTAAGATAAAATAAAGTTCTTTTTCTATGGTTCTGTTCAAAATAGTGTAACAGTTCTGCACTCTGCTGCCCTCTGCTGGTTTCTTCATCTGTTTCTTTATGGCAGTAGTAAAATTATTATTGAAAAAAAAAAATCTTTTAGTCAAATGATATTTTTAAAGGTTGTTCTAGAGGTGACCACGATTGCCTTAAAAATATAAATAAAAGCATAATATAACCTCTTTAAAAACTGACAGAGCAGGTTAATACAGTCTGTCTCTGTACATTGTGCAGCAAAAGTCTAAAAATAAAATACATGTGAGTATGTGAACATGTACATGTTATGAAGCTGCTGCTTATGCTCAGTCAAACAACAGTATAATTACTCTGTTGCTAGTTTGTGCAGGTATAAAGATTTGTATTATTTGTGTAAATAATGTCAGATGTGCAGGTGTCTATCAGCGTCATAAAGGTGAGCTGTTACAGAGGATCAGGGCCGTGCAGAGAGCTACTGGGGGGCAGGGGCTCAAGCTTCAAAAAGGGCACACAGATAAAAACTTGTTTCCCAACGTATCATGCAGGCAATAATACACAACAATTAGCTCATCTCCAAACTAAATGTTTGTAAAAGGTCAATTCTTCATGGCCCTTGGTAAAAGGAGATGGAAAAACTGGACCTATATTGTGCAGCTCAGACTGGGCATCTGTACTAATGGCATTTATATAGTGATTTAAAAGTGCGTGGGACCGTATGGCAGGGGGTCTGGGAGAACATATGTAGTTTTTTGTTTTCTGGAGCATTTTAGAAGAACTTGGCTTTGACTTTGGAGTAAAAAGTATGGGCAGAATTTATTATTTTACTGATTTAAGATTCAGGACATAAAATTGTTTACTATCACTTTATAACTAGTTACTATATTTTATTTTACATAAGCTGCCTGTAGGAAATATGGGCCACTGCTGAAGTTCTATCAAGCATGGACATTCCTTTAGGAGACGAGAAGTCTGCTCTTACCCACCAAGGATGCAAAACAAAGACATAAATCTGTCCTTTACGAACTGCAGACCAATAATAATGCCAGAAGAGGCCTCCTCTCCTCTCTGATAAGAACCAGAGGCCTGACACATTTCATCTGTTTAAAAGACTTTATATGCATTAACATGTTACTTTACAGGAAAATGTCATAGCTGTGTTTTGTGCAAACTGTTAAATATAACATGTTTTTAAAGGTATGTAAATTGAAGTGGAGTAAGACACATTTCTTTTTATGACATTTATTTTGTGTCTAGCAGAGGTAATTTGAGCCCTCTCCACTATCAGGTCAGAGGGAAGAACCAGGGACACCCCTTTTACTCCAGTCTTATCTTGGGGTGCGGCCCACATTCCTCAGTTCAGTCTTAGTTTTGTCTTCGTCTTGTCTTTGTCTCGTCTCCGTCTCTCCTTCGTCTTTTAAGTTTAATTTTTCTTTTCTTCTCGTCATTTTTGTTGCGTTAAGTTCACCTTGCCGGTGATAACATCTTTTCACAATAAGTCACCCAAACCTTCGTTCAAGTATCATTTTTGTAGTTTATTTTGAAAAGCCTCGCGCCGCGCAACATCCGCCAGCTTTAACAATCGCTGCCTTGACCAAAGCAGCTAATTTAAGAAGTTATACTTCTAAAGTTTCGAATCGCTGTGAAAGGATTTTTATTGAATTTTCATTCGGCATAAAAAGGGACATTTGCCATACTCTGAGACTTTGACGCTGCCTTACGCTGACAACAGCTAAACTCTCCCTGAGCGGCATCACGCTCCTGTTCAACATAACGGGACACCTGGCGACTGGCTGTTGAGCTTGGAGGACACACCACGAACCGCTGTTTGGAGCCGGGAACACCAGCCCTGCTACACCCCGCGGCTCTAAAGGACAAAGAACAACATCCGAGCCCCTGGCTGAAACCGGAGGCTGGCTGTCGTCACCACCTTCCCCTCCTGCTCCGACGGTACCACAGTGTTGTATATGTTGACAAAGTTGGCACTTATAGTCTCAGAGTCTACTCCCTTATTCCTAAATTTCCAATAATTTAATAAGTCAATTTATTACTTACTCCACTGCAATTCATCATTGGTTAATCAATAATTCTGCATAACGGTTCTGTTCATAATTACATTCCTTTCGATATTTACCTGTGCCTCAGTACACTATTCCACCTTGTTGTGTAAATAAACGTTATACTTAATCTAAATTAAGTTGAGTTTGGTGGTCTTTATCGATTAAACTGAGTCCCTCCTGGTCAATCCTTCCCTCTTAAGACATTAGTTTAGGTGTTTAATCTGCACGTTAGCGCAAGGCTAACTGGTACCAATGCGGAGTTATTACTCTTAATCTTTGTCTTAGTTCAGTGTATATATTTTTATATATGTACCCTACAGTATTTGGCGCCCGAAAAACAGGGACCAGCGAAACTTGGTTAATAGATCAAGATCAATCAAACACTAAAAATAGGTAAATACAAATCAAAGGCGTTGTTTGGCTGGGATGTTTAATGCGCTGTTTATTGCTGTGATGCTTGGTGACTGTGAAAAGACCAATTGCGTGCCGCTAATGCTAATGCTAATGCTAATGTACGGATCCATGTAATTAAGTCTATGTGGTAGAAATCACCCATAGCGAACATTTTAATTGTTAAAAGGCCTTAAGACGTTTTACTGCTGCGCTGAGCCAGAGTTTGATTTCGTCTCTTATATCGGTGAGAAAAATTAACTTTGCGAGATTCCGGAGTTGATTCCCCGATTAATTCAGATATAACCGGATAAACCCGGGCCCGAAATCTGAACACTTGAATTAACCGCAGCACGCTAAGTGCTAAGCTAGGCTAAGCTAAAATAGTTTGCCTCAAGCTGTCTGTAAAGACTTGTGAACTGCTCCCATTGCTCTAGTGGAGTGAATTGTCTGCTACAGGACGACCTGTTGCTTTGTGTTCTTTATGAAGAACTACTAAACGTTCCGTTAAGTGAAGTTGTTGCAACTTGTTGCTCGGGCCGAAGTCAGAGAAACTGACACCATTTTGGATCAACACGGGCCCACCTCAACAGGGCGGATCTAGACGCGTGACGCGTCTAATGACGTATGTCGCCCTCCCACCAAGGGAAGGGCTAAGCAAATTGTTTGCACGAGCCTTGGCTCCATCTAGTGGGTACTTTGAGTAACCGCAAGGAAAAACCCAACTGTGAATAAATAGTCTAACAAATTAGCGTTTTATTCATAATTAGAGCAAAATCAATGTTTGAACACTGATAAAAAAAAATTTCCTTAATCTACAAACAATACAGTGACATTTAACTAGTTGACCTAGCCATTTCAGTCAACTTTAGCTGCAATTTAAATTAAAGTTGTATCTTCTCTGCCCATTATCTGCAGTGCTGGTTAATCCTGCTGCTGCTAAATTGCTCTATTTTGACTCATTGCTATAACTTTAATTTGCTAATCACCTGATTAACCTCCCACTCTGCATATTGTAACTTTGATGTCATTACACTGCAATGTCCAGCTTTGGCCTTGTGTATGATGTGTAACTTGAGTCTCACACGCTGATGTGTAACACTTATAGCCTCAAACAATAAGTGTTAATACTAATACTTGTCACTTAGAGCTGCTTTGGTTTCATTTGCTTTGCTGAAAAGTTTTGTACCTCTGCACCTCACCTGACTGACAACTGTCTTTTTTTTGCATGACTGCTGTTACAATACCAGGCCCTACTCACTCACTAATAACGTTTAGTAACCTTGTTTTACACCACTGTTAATTGATTACTGATCTGATTAACACTGAACTGCAAGGATTGCTACTGTTATTAACTAATTTTCTCCTCTCACTATTTAATTACCAAATAATAACAACAATAAACCAAAACACTCATTTCACTACAGCCTTACTTCACTAGTTTAAGGCTAGTCAAACAAAACCACAGTATTTCAATACTGCGCGACACATAACCAACACATTTTAAAGGAAATTCTCCTTTAACAAATAATAATTCTTCTCTTCTCATTTTGTTTGTTTCACAACTGTAAACAAACATGGAAAACCCAACCTCACATGATGAGTCTGCTCAGATAGACGCTCTTGCTCATCTGGATACAGTTCTCGGAGAAGTAACTGAGAAGTTACTGCCCAACTACATGAGTGAAATTCAGAGGACAGCTCCCTCTGAACTCGAAACCTCAATGGCCTCTCTGGTAAGTACAGGCCTAACTACGCTGCTAAAGGATAAAGAGCTGACCCGCTGGCTTGGTCAAATGGCCATCTTGATGCACTTTCGACTCAAACATACAGAAGATTTACTGGAGCGTAGTACCAATCAACATCAACGTGAAGCTACACGCATCCAAGAAGAAAACAAAGCGCTTAGAGCCGAAGTCAACTCAATTAAAATGTCTTTGGTGGAGTCACAAAGACAGAAAGAGGGTCCCTCCTCGCCACTAACAACTCCAGCGTTTAGTCCTAGAAAGTTACACTTCAGTGAGATGGACAGATGCACACACTACAAAGACTCTGACAGACTTCGGTCGGACAGAGACTCTGACAGACTTCGCTCAGACTACAGAGACTCTGACAGACTACGTTCGGGTTACAGAGATACAGCTCTGACACTGCCAAGACCTTCTCCAGGTAGGTACAGCAGCTATGGCCCATCAGACCGGGATTTTGACAAAATAGCTCGACACATTTTGCGCTTTGAACCTCAACCTGGTGGCGCTAATGATACCAGTACCTATCTTAGAGACATTGACTTCTACTTAGACAGGATCCCAGACGCATCTTTAGAAGATTGGATCTTTCTAATCAAACTTACGTCAAGTCGCGACGTTAGCAGTTTTATTGAACGTCAACCTGCTTATGTCCGCAAAGACTATGAGCTTCTTCGTCAGTCACTCATCGAAGAGTATTCAGATGCTACCATCACTTCGGGTCTGACAGCTGCTCTAGCAGTGAAACAAGCACACCAAGAGACCCCTCAAGCTTATTACCATCGCTTACTAAAGGCTTACTTTGGCTCACGCAATGAACCAGACATGGAGGAGGATAAAAATTTCAAAACCCTTTTTATTCAAAACCTCCACTCTACTACGAGCCGCCATCTTGGTGTTGCAGCATGCCCACTCACACAGACTAGCCACCAGCTTCGGGAGCTAGCTGTGAGAGCCTTTACAAAACAGAAATCTACAATGACCAAATCTGAAGAACTACCATAAGTCTTCAGTGTGTCGCAGTCTTTAGAATTGGAAGGAACGTCTGGCTACAACCACAAAAATGTGGGAAGTCACTCCTTTCATTCTACCCGACATGAAAGGAAACCAAAACCATTCAAAGGAAGAAACTATCAGAATCGAAACCAGACATGGTCAGGGACAAATGACTATCAGTCATACTCTGAACGAGATTCTTGGCCCAACAATAAACCTCGGGCCAGACATCACTCAAATCAGGGGGGTCCCCACAACTTTCGCAAAGAAAGAGAAGGAAATTATTATCGGGCTCGAGACCAATTCCCACCGAGCCAAAACAGTCCAAAGAAATGGCCTCAAAGAAGAGAAGATTCAGGACAAGAGCCTGAGTCTGGTAAGCAGGCCCAGACTAAACCAGACACTCAGGCTAAGGACCCAATAGACTCAGACAGTTCATTGGAACTTAGCAAAGAGGATATAGAAACAATCCAACGAATCTTATTTCAAGCGCGTAAGAAAAATAAAAGTAAGGCTCGGTGGCGGCACGGTGGCATAGTGGCTAGCACTCCTGCCTCACAGCAAGAAGGTCCTGGGTTCGATTCCCGGACCGTGTGGGGCCTTTCTGTGTGGAGTTTGCATGTTCTCCCCGTGTCTGGGTGGGTTTCCTCCGGGTACTCCGGTTTCCCCCATCAACCTCAAAACATGCACAATAGGCAAAAACCTCCAGCCAAATGCTCCTGACCAGGATCCTGGCTCAAGATCTGGAGAAGGGTTCCCGGGCGCTGCACCGCAGCAGCAGCCCACTGCTCCTGACAGGTTGCCCCAGCGGCATTGAGGGATGGGTCAAATGCAGAGAATGAATTTCCCCTATGGGGGATCAATAAAGTATACCTTACTTACTTACTTACCTTTTCACTTTGACCTCTGTGAATCCAAAAGGCCACAAGGAACCTAAATCTCATCAAAGAGAAGGGTCAAATAAAAACCTCTACTTAGAGGCCGAAGGACCAAAACCAAACTTGGCCCCGGCCTATGACCCAGTGGCCCAACATACTGCTCTCACACCTGACAGGAAAAAGAATGACTCAACGTCGCCTAACAATGTCATGGTGGTGCAGGTAAGTCCCGCCACTGACCTATGCAACGATGACCCTTCAATCATAAAATATGAACCACCATTTCGGCAATTCTTGTGCAACATCTCTGAAAAAGAAGTAGCTCGTAAACGCTATCTCCCAGTCACACTGGAAGACAAGCTGGTCCATGACGCACTTCTAGATACGGCTGCAGACGTCACTCTGATGTCAGCCAGTCTTTTCAAAGCTTTACAAGCAGCAACACAACGCTCACATCAAGACCTGAAGTCTTGCCCCTGCTCCCTTGAAGTCCAACCATACTCAGATTGCTTTACCACTCTCACAGAGATGGCCTTAGTGCAACTGACCATTGGACCAATGACACTGATTCACCCGGTGTACGTGTCACCAATTGATACAGTTCCTTTTCTCGCCGGCATGGACCTTCTAAATCGCTTTGAGCCACTATTGATTTTCAGAAATTGAAAATCTGGGCACAGGTTCGCGAACCTCTGCCTTTCTCTTTTCCCATCTTTCCCTCCAACCCTCACTGCTATGCCCTTGATGCCACCCCAGCACAATCTTTAACCATTGCACCAAGTCCAGAACATGACTCTTTGAGTTCAAAGGACAACTCCTTCTGTGCTCTAGCTCCTCCTCTGGAGACTCAATGCCCACAGAATCTCACTGGTGCAACCCTGGGAAATGCCCAGGCTGACTGTGTGGTCATAGCTCCACAGACTGACAAACCTGCCATTGGCCTGGAGCTGTCCACCATCTTGACGCCCCTTCCCGCCCAACCCACCCCTTCTGCTTTTGCAGCCACTGGTTCTGCAGCTGCGTCTGCTCCGGCAGACTCCACTTCTGCTGAAATGGCTTCGGCGCCACCTGATTTTACTGCCTCTCAGGTCTCCAATTCAAGGATTGGCAACCTGCCACTCCATCTTTCTGATCCTTTCTCTCTCTTCACCTCGGATGCCATTGATGCCTCCGACCCGCCTTCAAACCGTCTTTGCACTGTTACGGCCCTGCCTCGCCTCTGTCATGACTTGCTTGCTCACGACTCGGGTGCACACACTTCACCTGTGTTCATGATGCCTCCGACTCGCAGGGGGGTCACGCCAATGCACGCACATGACACTCCGGCGTCAGGCCACAAATGCGTTAAAGCAACACACCAGGCATTGCGACATATGGCCTACCGGCCACATATGCAGAAAGATGTTGCAAAATACATCAAAGGCTACTCAGTCTGCTCACTCTAATCTACTAACCCACAGCTAGGAGAGCTTGCCTCCTACACAACTACACCTCAGGGGGGTAAAAAACCTCTAACCCCTCCTCTCTGTGTCCACTAACTCTTTCTCTCTAATACAAACTAAAATAGAACCAAATGAGTCCTTTACAAACTGGTTTTGAGCTGCAACTAGCTACCATTGCCTAAACTCAGTACAAGGTACCAGCAAAACAGGAAATGTAAACATGCAGAAGCAGACATTTTCTCAAGCTGAAGCAATGGCAGAAGTTCAAACAGACAACCTCAGAGCCATTTTCAACTCCCAAAATTGTGTCAGCCAAGCAAACAAAATTTGTAATACACGAGGTACAAAATAAAATCCCAGAACCCAAACAAGGTTGCCTTTGAGAGGACGCACGCCCTCTAGAGAAAACCAATTTTCTCTTATTTTTGTTTGTATTACTATTGCACGCATGAGCTTTAGTTTAGTCACATAGTTTCAATGTTACATAGTAATACTTAGTTTAGAAAATTAATTAGTTATGACTTCACGCATTATATGAGAAACCCACAAATGTTTTAGCATTTTATATAATCAAACGTGAACTCCTAACTATATCTTGCAACCTGCATAGGTCTAATTAAATAACACTTCGAAATGTTATATTTTCTCTGTGCATCTTTTCCAGTTTCACAGTAGGTTGTATACTTCTTTCATAATAAAGGATAACACAGATCAACTCTATGAGAAATTTAGTGTTATATCCCTCTTAGCCTAAGCAATGACCAACCTTAGGCCCTTGTTTAATTAAAACCATAAAAACCCATAAAGGAGTTAGACCTCTATACTGCCTTAGGCCCCATGGTTCCCAACCTAGTTTAATGACGCCAACTCTGTTATCATAACCACTGTGTGTTAATTCAGCAGCTGATTCCTGGATTCCTGGAGATTGGCCTGAAGTCCTTTCCCTGAGCCCTTCAAGCCAACAGGGGGGATATGTAGGAAATATGGGCCACTGCTGAAGTTCTATCAAGGATGGACATTCCTTTAGGAGACGAGAAGTCTGCTCTTACCCACCAAGGATGCAAAACAAAGACATAAATCTGTCCTTTACGAACTGCAGACCAATAATAATGCCAGAAGAGGCCTCCTCTCCTCTCTGATAAGAACCAGAGGCCTGACACATTTCATCTGTTTAAAAGACTTTATATGCATTACCATGTTACTTTACAGGAAAATGTCATAGCTGTGTTTTGTGCAAACTGTTAAATATAACATGTTTTTAAAGGTATGTAAATTGAAGTGGAGTAAGACACATTTCTTTTTATGACATTTATTTTGTGTCTAGCAGAGGTAATTTGAGCCCTCTCCACTATCAGGTCAGAGGGAAGAACCAGGGACACCCCTTTTACTCCAGTCTTATCTTGGGGTGCGGCCCACATTCCTCAGTTCAGTCTTAGTTTCGTCTTCGTCTTGTCTTTGTCTCGTCTCCGTCTCTCCTTCGTCTTTTAAGTTTAATTTTTCTTTTCTTCTCGTCATTTTTGTTGCGTTAAGTTCACCTTGCCGGTGATAACATCTTTTCACAATAAGTCGCCCAAACTTTTGTTCGAGTATCATTTTTGTAGTTTATTTTGAAAAGCCTCGCGCCGCGCAACATCCGCCAGCTTTAACAATTGCTGCCTTGACCAAAGCAGCTAATTTAAGAAGTTATACTTCTAAAGTTTCGAATCGCTGTGAAAGGATTTTTATTGAATTTTCATTCGGCATAAAAAGGGACATTTGCCATACTCTGAGACTTTGACGCTGCCTTACGCTGACAACAGCTAAACTCTCCCTGAGCGGCATCACGCTCCTGTTCAACATAACGGGACACCTGGCGACTGGCTGTGGAGCTTGGAGGACACACCACAAACCGCTGTTTGGAGCCGGGAACACCAGCCCTGCTACACCCCGCGGCTCTAAAGGACAAAGAACAACATCCGAGCCCCTGGCTGAAACCGGAGGCTGGCTGTCGTCACCACCTTCCCCTCCTGCTCCGATGGTACCACAGTGTTGTATATGTTGACAAAGTTGGCACTTATAGTCTCAGAGTCTACTCCCTTATTCCTAAATTTCCAATAATTTAATAAGTCAATTTATTACTTACTCCACTGCAATTCATCATTGGTTAATCAATAATTCTGCATAACGGTTCTGTTCATAATTACATTCCTTTCGATATTTACCTGTGCCTCAGTACACTATTCCACCTTGTTGTGTAAATAAACGTTATACTTAATCTAAATTAAGTTGAGTTTGGTGGTCTTTATCGATTAAACTGAGTCCCTCCTGGTCAATCCTTCCCTCTTAAGACATTAGTTTAGGTGTTTAATCTGCACGTTAGCGCAAGGCTAACTGGTACCAATGCGGAGTTATTACTCTTAATCTTTGTCTTAGTTCAGTGTATATATTTTTATATATGTACCCTACATGCCTAAAAATAGGGGCTGGTAGACAGCATTGTTAAATAGGCCATTGCACTTTTTAAATAAAAATACAATTTCTACAGCACAGACTAATGACTGCACTAATGAATAAATAATAGGCAAGGCAAGTTTATTTGTATAGCACAATTCACACACAGAGCAATTCAAAGTGCTTTGAATTGCAGGTTATGTGCCACAGTCTTTTAAATATGCAGTTATTAAACCGCTTCTGAAAAAACCCAGTCTAGATCCTGACATTTTAGCCAACTACAGACCAATATCAAATCTCCCTTTTATTTCAAAAATCCTAGAAAGAGTTGTAGTTAAACAGTTATGTCGCCACCTACAGGACAATAGCTTATTTGAAGATTTTCAGTCAGGTTTTAGACCCCACCATAGCACAGAAACTGCATTAGTCAGAGTCACAAATGACTTGTTATTAAGTTCAGACAATGGACTGGTCTCAATCCTAGTTCTGTTAGATCTCAGTGCAGCCTTTGACACCATTGACCACAGCATCTTACTCCAGAGATTAGACTGTGACATAGGGGTCAGAGGAACCGCCCTCTGCTGGTTTAAATCATACTTATCAGACAGGTACCAGTTTGTTAGTGTAAATGAACATTCCTCACAGTGCAGTAAAGTTAGCTATGGAGTGCCGCAAGGCTCAGTACTTGGACCCATTCTGTTCATGCTTTACATGCTGCCTTTAGGAAACATAATCAGAAAACATGGCATTAATTTTCACTGTTACGCAGACGATACACAGTTGTATTTATCAATTAAACCTGATCAGAATGACCGCGTTGAGAAACTTAGCGCCTGTGTGAGAGACATAAAGACCTGGATGACAATTAATTATCTCCTCCTAAACCCAGAAAAAACAGAGGTCATTATACTAGGCCCCAAAAAGCTGAGAGATGCTCTGTCTGACCAGATAGTCTCCCTGGACGGTGTCAGTGTAGCCTCAAGTTCTACTGTGAGAAACTTAGGAGTTTTATTTGATCAAGATTTATCATTTAAGGCTCATATAAACCAAGCCTGTAAAACAGCATACTTTCACTTACGTAACATAGCCAAAATCAGAAATATTTTATCTAAAAATGATGCTGAAAACCTTGTCCATGCGTTTGTTACATCTAGGTTAGATTACTGTAACTCTCTGCTGGCAGCGTGCCCTAAAAACTCATTAAAATGTTTTCAGCTTGTTCAAAACGCAGCAGCAAGATTATTAACAGGAACTAACAGGAGAGAACATATTACTCCTGTGCTAGCTTCACTTCACTGGCTTCCAGTTGAATTCAGAATTAGGTTTAAAATCTTTCTCCTGACTTACAAGGCCGTAAATGGTATGGCCCCATCCTACATTAATGATGTTATAGAGCCATACCAACCAAGCAGGGTACTGCGCTCACAAAATGCAGGGCTATTAGTGGTTCCCAGGGTTTCTAAAAGTACAGTTGGAGGTAGAGCCTTTAGTTACCAAGCTCCTGTTTTATGGAATCAGCTTCCAGCTCATGTTAGAGAGGCAGACACAGTCTCTACATTTAAGGTTAGGCTTAAAACGTTCCTCTTTGAGAAAGCTTATGGTCAGGCCAGCTAGGAACAGGGTTAATTCCACAGTTGAAGCTAGGCTGCTCCAGGAGCTAGAAGCTGGGGGAAGTATGGTGCACTGAGCCTCTGTCCTCTGGTTTCATCTGCTGCTCCTCTTCTACCACTGTGATTAATATAATGAAATACCCTATATCTCCAATCAGTTCATTGCTATTCACAAGTTGTCCCTCTCTCCCGCTCCCCTCTGGGGAGTGGGGACTGTTTCAGATGCCTGGCTGCTGGCAGATGTCCCAGTGATGATTGGATAGCTGACCCCATCTGTGCTCCTGTCCCGACCTGTGTGCCCTCAACCTCACCTCTAAGGATTTCCCGGATCTACCTCAACCCACTCACCTGTCTGGATGAGGCCCACCTGCTGCATCCTGGATTTCCCGGACCTATCTCTCTCCACCCACCTGTCTGGATGAGGTCCCTGCTGCAGCCCGGATCTCCCGGACCTATCTCGCCCACTTACCTGTCTGGATGAGGCCACCTGCTGCATCCTATGGACTTCCTCAACCTATCTCACCCACTCTCGTCTGGATGAATCCTTACAGAGCTGATATATGATCCTATAGATGAACTAAGGGACTAACAGTCCTAGATGCATTGCCTGTCCATCCTGGGAGAGGATCTCTCCTTCAATATGGGCTCCATAAGGTTTCTTCTTTTTTCCCGTACCTGGGTTTTTTAGGAGTTTTTCCTTACCGAGAAGGAGGGTCTAAGGACAGGAGTGTCCTGGGTCTGTTTAGTTTAGTGTAGTTATTGTTTGTGCTGATTGTGTGTTAAGTCTGATTGTGTGTTTATGTTTGATCAACTGTTTGTGAAGCCCTTTGAGGCGACTTTTGTTGTGATATTGGGCTATACAAATAAATCTGAATTGAATTGAATTGAATTGAACTTTACAGAAAAAAAAGGCAAATTTAAAAGTACAAAACACAATTAAAACAATAAAACCAAATTTAAAGAGTATAATTAAGAATCAATTTAAAATTAAATTAAAAGAGAAGAGTGCAGATAAAACACTTTCAGTTGTCATATGCACAGTTAAAAAGAACAGTTTTAAGTCTGGACTTGAACTTGAGTTTAGCTGCATAAAACTGTAACGCTGCTTCACCGGGTTTAGTCCTGACTCTGGGTACCAGCAGGAGACACGTCCCTGAGGTCCTCAGAGTCCCAGCAGAGACCTGTCCATGAGGTCCTCAGACCTGTCCCTGAAGTTCTCAGAGTCCGAGATAGTTCATATGGGACCAACAGGTCAGAGATGTACTTTGGTGCTAAGCCATGGAGAGACTTGTACACAGCAGAGATGTTTTAAAGTCTGTTCTCTGAGCTACAGGAAGCCAGTGCAGAGACCTGAGGACAGGACTAATATGAAGAAGCACAAGAGTGAGTAAGATGGCTGCAGGCGGGAGAGGAGCAGGCACTGTGCTCCTTGTCTACTGTTTGCTTATAAACTTTTTAAAGCCTTGTCATGTTAATTCATCTCGGAGGATTGGCAACAGTTTTCGGTCGTATTATGAAAACCTGAATAAACACAATCTGAGCTACACACAAACAGACCATGTAATGTTGTTATATATATGTTTGATGTTATCCGGAGACATCCTCCCGTGCCCAGGCCCGCGCCACAGGCCACTGGAAGAGGCTAACCAACTAGCAGAGGATACACGCGTCATTCCTACCTTACAGGTATGCTCTTCTACACCTCCGTGTTCTTCTGCACAACATACTAATCCTCTGAATCATCTGTACCCGTCACCAACTGCATCCGGGCTGTTTGTCCGGGGAGCCGAGGGCGTTGGTGAGGAAGCGGTACCGGGGCGGTGTGTTGGCGAGCTGAATGGGAAAACGCCAGGTCCGAGGGTGTGTGTCGGAACATCGCATAGAAGCTACAGTCAAGAATCCGTGGGTCATCTGGGAGCTACAGCCTTGACCTCGCATGGGAACGGGAGGCATGATCCGCACATACAACAGCATCAAACTTTTCTTAACGGCCCCGCAGTCACCATGGCGACGCGCGTAAACAGGAAGCGGCTCAATCCAGGGTGTAGTCAAAAGCCGGAAATGGGCGTTTTTTCAGACTGTCAGTCACTCAAAAATAGTTTGGGACCCAAAAGCAAAGCCCAAAGGTCTTTTGGGCGGACATTTAAACATAAGAAGCATCGTATCAAAAACAGAACAAGTAAAGCACCTACTACTCAACTCAAATCTGGATTACCTTTGTCTTTCTGAGACTTGGCTTTATAAAAATGCCCCTTCTGCAGCACTTACCATCCCTGGCTATAATTTATTTAGAAAAGACAGAGAAGGTGCAAAGGGTGCTGGTGTCATGATATTCATAAAAAAAAACAATATTCAGTGTCAGGAAATACAGTGGTCCAGTGAATATGAATTGGAATGCTTGGGTCTAAATATCATTCTATCACCACAAATGTAATTTGCAATTATTGTGATTTATGCCCCCCCCCCTCATCAGATGGTACATTTTATGACAGATTTGAAAAGTTGCTCAATAACTGTAATTTAAACAAGGAGACTGTTATTTTGGGGGATTTCAATATAAACTGGGAGGAAACATCAGGTAGAAAAAATCTTAAAAGAATAACTGACAAATTTGATCTTGTCCAGATGATCAAAGGACCCACAAGAATCACCACAACAAGCAGCACTCAGATTGATTTAATATTTAACAACCGTCCTGAGAGAATAGTTCAATCTTATAACATGTTAGCTGGCCTTTCTGACCACAATTTGGTTCTTGTGGCCAGAAAGCTCTCCAAAAAGAGGTTTAATTTTTCTGTCAGGAAACATGAGTTGATTGGAATCCCAAAAAAATAGACCAAGAATTTAAAAATGCTGTTCAGCAAATTGACTGGGATCAGGTATTACAGGGAACTGATTGTGATAGGGACTGTGAATGTTTTGTAGAAACACTTGAGAGAACAATAAAAAACTTTAGTTCCAAACTCAAATGCAAAAATAACAAAAACATACTACCCTGGATTAACTCTGATATACTGAAACTAATGAAAGAGAGGGATCTTGCGTTAAAAAAGGCAATCAAAGCGAATCGCAAAATGCTAGAAATTTGTTTAGAGCACTAAGGAATAAAGTAGTAAAAAACATACGGCGGGCCAAAGCAAATTTTTTCTTGACTTTAATTGAGAATGCAAAAGGGGACACTAAAACAATCTGGAATCAACTGAAAAAAATTGTAGGACAGGACATAAAACAAAACAAGCAAAAAACATTTAGATTTGAAGTAAAATGGACAAATTACAAATAATGCACAGACAGTTGCAGATGCCTTCAATAATTTTTTCATTGACTCAGTTTCCAATATTGCCCAGTGTTTTCCATTTAATACATTAAGTGTTGGTCCTATAAATGCATCAGAGCCCATTTTTAGTATAAACAGTGTCATAGAATCAGAAGTCTCACAGACAATAAGTTCACTCAAACCTACCAGAACAAAAGACATATTTGGCATAGATACATTTATGTTAAAATAACTCAGCTCCAACTTAATAACTCCATTAACCAACATTCTCAATCTATCAATTTCTGAGTCAGTATTTCCAAGTAAATGGAAATCGTCAGCTGTAATCCCAATCTATAAAAACGGAGATAGATTATTACTTTCCAACTACAGGCCCATCAGTATCATACCTACAGTGTCCAAAGTCGCAGAGAAACTCATTGCCCAACAAATTATTGTACATCTCAACACCACATCATTTTCACTTCATCCCATGCAGGTTGGTTTTAGAGCTCAGCACTCAACAGAGACAGCTAATTGTTTTTTTTTTATTGAAAATCTCAAAGATTTACTGGATAAGGATGGTGTGGTTGGTGCTGTGTTTCTAGACCTGAAAAAAAGCTTTTGACACTGTAAACCATAAAATATTATTGAACAAACTGATCAAGTTTAACTTCTCCTCAAATGCAATAAAATGGATAGAATCATATTTATCAAATCAATCACAGTCTGTCAGAATGGATAATTACCACTCCCCTCACCTCCCTCTGTCTACTGGTGTCCCGCAGGGTTCCATTCTGGGGCCATTGCTTTTCTCTCTGTATATAAATGACCTCCCTTCAGTCTGTTCCAATGTCTTCATTCAGATGTATGCAGATGATACAGTGATTTATGCACATGGTAAAAACACAACTCAAGTAGCTGATAAACTTACACATTGCATGGCCCGTGTCTCAGAATGGTTAAATCAGTCCACCTTAAAGCTCAATGTAAATAAAACAATAGCAATGTTCTTCTCTAAATCAAACATTACAAATACTAGTAATCAGGCAGATGTTTTTGTGGCAGGAGAAAAAATGCAAGTTGTATCAGAATTCAAAAATCTTGGGGTCCTAATTGATTCAAAACTAACATTTAAATCACAAATCAAAAAAGTATGTAACCGTGTAAAGTTTAACTTGTCCAATTTCAGATTCATTAGGTCACATTTATCACTGCAGGCAGCTAAAATGTTCATGCATGCTATGGTCTTTTCTCACATAACATACTGTCTTACAACATGGTCACAGGCAAACAAAACAACGCTAAAACCCATGGAATCACTATACAAACAGACAATCAAGATTCTAGATAAAAAACCTTCAAGACATCATCATTGCACCATTTTACAGAAACATAAACTGTTAAGCTGGGAGAATGTCATCAAGTATTCAAACCTCTGTCTAATATATAAAATCATTAATGGCCTGTCATCCCCTCCACTCAGTCAGTTTGTAAACATAAGAACTAGCTCAGAGGGTAACACGAGGGTCTGCCCGAGGAGACTGTATTGTTCCTCTGAGGAGAAGTGTCTTCAGTCAGAGTGTCTTCTCAGTTACAGCTGCACAGGAGTGGAACTCGGTCCCTTAGAACATCAGAGAGATAAGCACCTATATTCAATTCAAAAAACATTTAAAAAACTGGTTCATAACGCATCAAACATGTCTGCATTAACAATACTAATGACTTTCCCCTGACTAACCATACTAGTACTTGTGTTTTCTCTTGAATTGGATGTTGTGGATTAGCTGTTGACTGTCTTGTATGATGTCTGTGTTTTGCTTGTCTTTTCTGAACACTTTTGTTGACAGTGTTTGTTTTATCTGTTTTTAATGTTTTTCTATAGTATATTGTAATTTTTGCTGTATAATAATTTTGCTATTGTTTTTAGGGAGACAGCTTTGCCATCTGTCCAGGGACAACAGACGAAAAATAGCTTTTTGGCTAATTCTGGTGCATTTGCAGCAATGCTATTAATGTACACTGTCCCTGTCAAATAAACCAATAAAAAAAAAAAAAAAAAAAAAAAGTGACTGCTGAAGTTCAAGTCAGAGTCCATGATTACCCCGAGATTTCTAACCTGACTTGTAGGTTTTAGTGAAAGAGACTCGAGGTGACTACAGACACCTTGTCTTTGTTTCTGCAGGCCAAAGATGATTATTTCAGTCTTGTCTGTGTTTAGCTGGAGCAAGTTGTTTCTCATCCACTCATTGATCTGTTGGATGCAGTGACAGAGTGAATCCACTCATTGATCTGTTGGATGCAGTGACAGAGTGAATCCACTCATTGAACTGTTGGATGCAGTGACAGAGTGAATCCTCAGGTCCATATTCACCTGCTGTCAGTGAGATGTAAATCTGAGTCATCTGCATAGTTGTGGTAGGATATGTTATTGCTGCTGATTAATTGGCCTAAAGGGAGCAGGTAAAGATTGAACAAAAGAGGTCCCAGAATGAACCCCTGGGGCACTCCACAGGTCAGGGCCATTTGGTCTGAAACACAGTTACCGATTTCAACAAAGTACTTCCTGTCTTCAAGATAGGACTTACACCATTTTAGGGCAGTACCAGAAATACCTACCCAGTCCTCTAATCTCTGTACCAGGATCACATGGTCAACTGTATCAGAGCAGCCTCAGATCCAGCAGAACTAAGACAGAGATTTTGCCTGTGTCGGTGTTCAGGCGGATGTCATTAGTCACCTTGATAAGAGCAGTCTCAGTGCTGTGATGGGGCCTAAAACCTGACTGAAAATCATCAAAGCAGTTGTTCAGCAGAAGAAAGTCAGTAAGTGGTTGATATACAACTTTCTCAAGGACTTTACCTAAAAACAGCAGGTTTGATATGGGCCGATAGTTGTTCAGTACTGTGGCATCAAGACTGCTCTTCTTTAGGAGAGGTTTGATGACCGCAGTTTTCAAGGCCCTTGGAAATGTCCCAGACTGCAGTGAGATGTTAACTAAATGAGAAAGCTGAGGTAACAAACTGCTCAGCACAGATTTTAGAAATCTAGTGGGTAACACATCAAGGCAGCAGTGATGAACTCAGACTGGAGATGATCTCTGGGTTTTGTCAGTGACAGGGGTGAAGTGTGTCAGCTCTGAGTCTGGATGGCTGCAGAGTTGTTATCTGTGTTGTGGAGTTTATAGCATGTTTAATACTCTGAACCTTGTCATTAAAAAATCTTGCAAACTCATTGCACTTAGATGTGGAAATGAGTTCTGAAGGCAATGGAGCTGGGGGGGGGTTTGTTAACCTGTTTACTGTAGCAAACAGGACACGTGAGTTGTTACTGCAGTTTGTAATAATTTAGAAAAATACCTTTCCCTTGTTCTACGCAGTTTGGTTGAAAACATTCAACATTTTTCTGTATATGTCATAATGAACCTGGAGCTTTGACTTGTGCCATTTTCGTTCGGCCTCCGGCGCTCGCTTTTCTGTGCCCTGACCGAGTCCGCATTTCTCCATGGCGCCTTCTGCCTATTTCTAACCATTTTAACCTTAATAGGTGCAATGGTGTCCAGAACATTTACAACACTAGAAATATAGGAGTCCAACGACTGATCAACATTAGAACATGAGGTATTTTCAAACCCAATTATTTCCATAAACAGAGTCCCCGTCTTATCATTTATGTGTCTCCTCTGGACAACTGCAGGACCAGCAGCTGGTTTGGTCAAAGAAGACACAAAAATGATCAGACAAAGCAACGTCAGCCACAGTAACATTTGAAATATGAACACCTTTAGTAATAAGCAGGTCCAGAGTGTGGCCTCTGGTGTGGGTGGGCTCACTCACATGCTGAGAAAGGCCAAAGGTTTCAAGGACAGCACAAAGTTCTTTAGCATTTCTGTCACAGACGTTATCCACATGTACATTAAAATCACCTATAATAACTATACAGTCAAAGTCTGCAAACAACTGAAAGCATCTGAGTAAAATCATCAATAAAACTCTGACAGTGTTGAGGTGGCTTATATATGATTATAAAGATTATGGATGGAGATACTTTTAGCTCCATTTTGAAAAATACATACTCAAATGATGGAAACAGCCCAAATGACAGCCTGTGGGTAACTATATCATCCTTAAGTAAGGCACACACACACCACCTCCCTTTTTGTTTTCCCGTGTTTCTGATATAAAAGTGAAGTTAGGTGGAGTGGATTCAATAAGAACTGCTTTACCCGTCTTGCTGTCTAACCATGTCTCTGTTAAAAACATAAAATCCACGTTATCAGAGGAGATGAAATTATTGATTAAAAATGATTTGTTGCATAAAGATCTGACATTGAGCACTGCAATCTTCAGATCTGTCTGAGTAGCACCTGACATTATCTGCTTACAAGGAACTTTAAGCAATTAGATTTCTCTGATTGGACAGTCTAACTGTCCCTCTCTTATCTAATCGACCACATTTGACAGTAGTTATAGCACTGAGGGAGAACGCTCTCTCCCAGGGCCTCGGGTTGATCAGTTCTTTATCATGACTAAAAGTCCTGGAACAGCAGAGGCCCTGGGTGTCCTAGTCGCTGATAGTGTTGATCTTAGTCAGGATCTTTGGTCGGGGGGGTCTGACAGGGGTGCATTGAGGGGTAACAACTCTAGATGTTGGTCGTGGGGGTGGAGCTGATGGTGTTTTGGTGGATGGAGCAGGAGAGGTGGAACTCCTGGGGGGCACAGGGGGTAGTGTTTGGTGGGGGGCAGAATTCAGCACTGTTGATGATAGTACCCGTGATCTTGCCATGTTTGGAGTAAGGGGAACCATTTTAATTCCTGATTTCACGAAGCTTTCAAGGTGGTTGGGAAAGCCCATTGGTGAAGCTGGTGATAGGATGGAAAGTGAAGTCTGCAGAGGGTGTGGATGCAGCAGGTGGGGCCCAGGGCTGTGGTGAGGGCAAATAATATGCCTAACACCTAATATAAGCTTTAGATTATCTATCTGAGTAACATTTTAGAAAACCTGGGGGTTTTGGAGGTACATATTTAGATAAAACCAAGGTCCATTTTCTGGTTCTATCTAAACCAGCCAGGTTGTGCCTTTCCTGGGTAACATTTAAGAAAACCTGGGGGTTCTGGAGGTACATATTTGGATAAAACCAAGGCCCATTTTCTGTTTCTATCTAGCACAGTCACGGTGTGCCTTTCCTGGGTAAAATTTTAGACTATGTGGGGGTTATGGAAATACATACTGGGGTAAACCCAAGGCCCATTTTCTGGTTCTATCTCACACAGCCAGAATGTGCCTTTCCTGGGTAATATTTTAGACTATGTGGAGGTTATGGAAATACATATTGGGGTAAACCCAAGAACATTTTCTGAAAATAGGCATTCCCATGAATGGTTGATAACATTATGAGATGTTTAGTGTTGTGCCATGCACAAGCCAACAACTTTCCCTTCCTGAGGAACACTGGGTCATCTCCACTTTTCAACTTCAAGGCTTTGGGTCTCAGGCATTTGGGCATTTCTTTCCTTGTGCTTCTCACTGTCCCACACAATCCAGTGTTACTTTCGGCTAATTCACAGGCAATGGCTGGTGATGTGTAATAACTATCCATGTAAACTTCATGTCCCTTTTCTGTGTATGGGGCCATGAGTTTACGGACAACAGAGTGGGTGGCACTGATGCAGCTGGATTCTTCACTACGATGACCAGTGTGCATGGACCACTGCAAAACATAGCCTGACCAATTTTTTTTGAATGCTATTGTCATCTCATCTAATGAAAGTTCTCTGAGTGGGCTATAGACTTCTGCAAAGCAAGGTATTATGATTTTTATATTTGGACACACTTTGAAGAGCTTATCATATCCTGGCTGACCAACTCTCACATACTCACTATTATTGGCAAAATGCAAGAATGACATAATAATTTCAAATCTGTTTCTAGACATTACTCTACCAAAACCAGGGGTGTATGTTGTCCAAAAAGTTGCCCAATACTCCTCAATCTCTGGCTTCTCTACCAGGCCCATAGACAAATGTAAAGAAAGGAATGCTTTCATTTCAGAGACTGATACATCACACCATGCATGGAATCTGGACTTTGGCTTGAGCTGTGTTGATGATTAAACTTGATGAGCAGAGCTGTTAGTCTCATTTGTAATGAGGTTCCAAAAATCATCAGTTAGTAAGAGAGATAAAACATTTTTTGGATCAGCACCAGTCAGATCCTTCTCTACTATATAGCCAACAGGCTCATCAAACTGCTTTATCCACTCCTGATAAGTATCTAGGTGGCTCAGTTGATCCCAGCCATCTTCCACATTGGTGTTTATGCTGGCCCTATTGTTACAGCCTCTCCCCTGCCTTCCTCTTCTACCACACCTGCCTCCTCTCCTACTTCTGTTGCGGAAATTGTCAGTGCAAACTCTTTCATTGCCACCGGCACAGTCACTTTCCCTGCTATCATTGCTTACACTCACTTCAGAAGGTAAATATTCTCCCTCAGAATTAGAGTCAGCAATAAATGAAAAAACTGCTTCATCACACAGACACACAGGACACCCTAGGCCGGAGGTCGATGATCGACTTTGTAGTCGTGTCATCTGACCTTCGGCCGTGTGTTTTGGACACTCGGGTGAAGAGAGGGGCTGAGCTGTCAACCGATCACCACCTGGTGGTGAGTTGGATCCGCTGGCGGGGAAGGAGGCCGGACAGACTCGGCAGACCCAAACGTGTTGTGAGGGTCTGTTGGGAACGTCTGGCTGAGCCCTCTGTCAGAGGGGTCTTCAACTCCCACCTCCGGGAGAGCTTTGACCAGATCCTGAGGGAGGTTGGAGACATTGAGTCCGAGTGGACCATGTTCTCCACCTCTATTGTCAATGCGGCCGTTCGGAGCTGTGGTCGCAAGGTCTCTGGTGCCTGTCGTGGCGGCAATCCCCGAACCCGGTGGTGGACACCGGAAGTAAGGGATGCCGTCAGGCTGAAGAAGGAGTCCTATCGAGCTTGGTTGGCTTGTGGGACTCCTGAAGCAGCTGATGGGTACCGGCAGGCCAAGCGTGCTGCAGCCCAGGCGGTTGTGGAGGCAAAAACTTGGGTCTGGGAAAAGTTCGGGGAGGCCATGGAGGAGGACTATCGGTTGGCCTCAAAGAAATTCTGGCAAACCGTCCGCCGCCTCAGGAGGGGGAAGCAGTGCTTCACCAACACTGTTTACAGTGGAGGTGGGGAGCTGTTGACCTCGACTGGGGATGTTGTCGGGCGGTGGAAGGAATACTTTGAGGATCTCCTCAATCCCACCGACACGCCTTCCGTTGAGGAAGCAGAGGCTGGGGACTCAGAGGTGGACTCGTCCATCACTCAAGCTGAAGTCACTGAGGTGGTTGGAAAGCTCCTCAGTGGCAAGGCACCGGGGGTGGATGAGATCCGTCCTGAGTACCTCAAGTCTCTGGATGTTGTGGGGCTGTCGTGGCTGACACGTCTCTGCAACATCGCGTGGCGGTTGGGGACAGTGCCTCTGGACTGGCAGACCGGGGTGGTGGTCCCTCTTTTTAAGAAGGGGGACCGGAGGGTGTGTTCCAACTACAGGGGGATCACACTCCTCAGCCTCCCCGGGAAAGTCTATTCCAGGGACTGGAGAGGAGAATTCGGCCGATAGTCGAACCTCGGATTCAGGAGGAACAATGCGGTTTTCGTCCTGGCCGTGGAACAGTGGACCAGCTCTACACCCTCTATTGGGTGCTCGAGGGTTCATGGGAGTTCGCCCATCCAGTCCACATGTGTTTTGTGGATTTGGAGAAGGCGTTCGACCGTGTCCCTCGTAGCGTCCTGTGGGGGGTGCTCTGGGAGTATGGGGTCCGGGGCCCTTTGCTAAGGGCTGTCCGGTCCCTGTATGACCGGAGCAGGAGCTTGGTCCTCATTGCCGGTTGTAAGTCAGACCTGTTCCCAGTGCATGTTGGACTCCGGCAGGGCTGCCCTTTGTCACCGGTTCTGTTCATTATTTTTATGGACAGAATTTCTAGGCGCAGCCAGGGGCTGGAGGGAGTCTGGTTTGGGAACCACAGGATTTCATCTCTGCTTTTTGCGGATGATGTTGTCCTGTTGGCTTCATCAAACCAGGACCTTCAATGTGCACTGGAGCGGTTTGCGGCCGAGTGTGAAGCGGCTGGGATGAGAATCAGCACCTCCAAGTCCGAGGCCATGGTTCTCGACCGGAAAAGGGTGGCTTGCCCTCTCCAGGTTGGGGGAGAGTCCCTGCCTCAAGTGGAGGAGTTCAAGTATCTTGGGGTCTTGTTCACGAGTGAGGGAAGGATGGAGCGTGAGATCGACAGGCGGATCGGTGCAGCGTCTACAGTAATGCGGTCGTTGTATCGGTCTGTTGTGGTAAAGAAGGAGCTGAGCCGAAAGGCGAAGCTCTCGATTTATCGGTCGATCTACGTTCCTACTCTCACCTATGGTCATGAGCTTTGGGTCATGACCGAAAGGACAAGATCTCGGATACAAGCGGCCGAAATGAGTTTCCTCCGCAGGGTGGCTGGGCGCTCCCTTAGAGATAGGGTGAGGAGCTCTGTCACACGGGAGGAGCTCGGAGTAGAGCCGCTGCTCCTCCACATCGAGAGGAGTCAGTTGAGGTGGCTCGGGCATCTGTTCCGGATGCCTCCTGGTCGCCTCCCTGGGGAGGTGTTCCGGGCATGTCCCACCGGGAGGAGGCCCCGGGGAAGACCTAGGACACGCTGGAGGGACTATGTCTCTCGGCCTGGGAACACCTTGGGGTCCCCCCGGTAGAGCTGGAGGAAGTGTCTGTGGATAGGGAAGTCTGGGCATCTTTGCTTAGACTGCTGCCTCCGCGACCCGGTTCCGGATAAGCGGAAGAAGATGGATGGATGGATGGATGGATGCTTCATCACACATGCTTTTAGCCATTACTATAGATTTCTCTCTCAGTGCTTCTCTATCAGATGTGGTCTGGATATGTGCAGCTGAAAACAGCTGTATTTATACCCAGCTGAAGACTGTCATCACCAAGTGTCACTATTTAGCACCACTGGAGCCTAAAGGGTTAATTTTATAATATTCCAGCTCCAATATTGTGAAAAAAGCCTTGCGTGTGTCCGCTGTAGGCAGTGCGCTTCGGAATGCGTCACATATAATAAGACCATAATATTTCAGTGAGCTTTTTATGATCATATCTCCACCAATATTTGGTCAATTTTCATCCAACAAAAACTGAATTAAAGCTTGAGATGAGAATAATACATTGTTGTGGGCTCAAAACAGTCCCTAGTGTCCATGATCTCATTAAATTTACTGTGACTGACCACATTTATTATGCAAGCTTACATAGGCTCCTGCAGGGGGCAGTGGCTGGCACGCCCCTGTCATTCAGCGCTAAGCATCTATCTAATCATTCCATTGCCCGGCCCTGGACCACAGGGCCGACACCATGTGACCATGGGCAGACACCATGTGACCACGGGGCCCACACCATGTGACCACGAGACAGACACCATGTGACCATGGGCAGACACCATGTGACCATGGACAGACACCATGTGACCACAAGCAGACACCATGTGACCACATCATGTGACCATAGACAGTAGCCTCAGTACAGGAAGGGAAAGTTGGGAGAGGGTCAGGGGTCGTTGCTGTGTGATAACGACTGCTCGTCTGTGCGTAGTGGCTGGGCTGAGACAACACATGCACACATTCTCACAGCTGACCCAAAAGTATACACTGGCCCACCTGGAAGCTCCCGGTGCTCCTCCACCTGTCTCAGTTGGTTTATTGTAGACTACTTGCTTAGGACCACTCCAAGTTACTACAGATCTCTCTCTGGGCTTCACGCTCCGCTCTCTGCTGAGCAAAGGGCAGCTGGACAGGACGCAGCAGCAAAATTAAAGGTCACATGGTGACGTCACCTGATGAACTGATGAGTGGCAGGTCATGTATTATAAATTATTTGTACATTTTAGTAATACTGTATGTTACAATATACTGTATGTTCTTGTGAAGGGCCAGAGGAGAAAAAAAAAAAAAAAAACTTGACAAAAGGGCCCTCGAGGGCCAAAGGGCAAAAGGAGTAGGAGCTCCAGCTCACTTCTCTCTCAATTATATGGCTATCAAAAAAGTTAGGGGAGTAAATAACTCGTTTTTAGTCATTTTTCAAGCAAAACATCATTGATACGATCCGAAAACGCTGTGTGTTGCCGCTGATAGCGTTAATAAGCCACACATATATTTAACAGGTTATATTTAACATCATTAACTGTACTAAGACCTCAGTGGTTTGTATCTCAGTGATGCCTGGACCTATCCACATGAAACAAACACTGTAAGGAAACTAAAAGTCTTCTCTGTCAGGACCATCAGCTCTAATGTCTCTCTACTCTTCCTCTGTCCTGTCTGCAACCATTTACCACACATCCCTCTCCTGCCTGGTCTCTGTAAGGTTACCACAGGTGCTCACAGGCTGTAGAAAGTCACCTGACTGGGCAGATGGCCACACTGTGAGACAGCTTTGCAATCTGTAATGTCACCACCAGAGGACACCAAAGACTTAACATTGTACCTTTGAAATTCCAAGATGCCAGCCAGCGACCCTTCTGTAAAGCTCTGAAACATGTTTATTTCATTTATTACATGTTACATGTACGTGTACATGTTTATTTCACAGTTAAAAATTTCATCTATATAGCATTATTATAAACATTTTCAGAATTGTAAAAACATTTAGTTTTTTTGCATATGTTAGAAACCACCATCTTATACATTCTCACACACTCTAATGTTATCAGTGGGGGACAGTAACTACATAATTTTACTCAAGTAATTTACTTAAGTACCTTTTTTTGAAGAAAAAGTACTTTCTGTTTTTGTAGAACTTATTTTACTTTTACTTGAGTCAATTTTGGATGATTTCCTTTTTACTTTTACTTGAGTAAACCTTTACATTGTCTGAATTCAAAGTAGTTTTTGTCCTCTGTGGTGTAATGGGAAGTACATCTGACTTGTAATTAGAAGGTTCTGGGTTTGAAACTCAGAGAAGAAGCTTTTGCAAAAACATTAGGTTGATGTAAAAGTACAAAACACAATTAAAACAATAAAATCTAATTTATAAAAGTGTAAAATTAAGAATGAATTTAAAATTAAATTAAAAGAGAAGAGTGCAGATAAAACACTTTCAGTTGACATACAGTCGTATGAAAAAGTTTGGGCACCCCTGATTATTTTCCTTTATAAATCATTGATTGTTGGGATCAGCAATTTCAGTTAAATATATCATATAGCAGACAAACACAGTGATATTTGAAAAGTGAAATGAAGTTTATAGGATTTACAGAAAGTGTGATTTTAATACCTTTAGCACTAATTATTGGAACACAACATTTGTTTGGCAAGCTCACTGACCCTTGACCTACACACACAGGTGAAGCCGATCATGAGAAAGGGTATTTAAGGCGGCCAGTTGCAAGTTGTTCTCCTCTTTGCATCTTCTCTGAAGAGTGGCAACATGGGAGCCTCAAAACAACTATCAAATGACCTGAAAACAAAGATTGTTCAACATCATGGTTTAGGGAAGGATACAAAAAGCTAGCTCAGAAATTTCAGCTGTCAATTTCCACTGTGAGGAACATAGTGAGGAACATAGTGAGGAAATGGAAGACCACAGGCACAGTTTTAGTTAAGGCCCAGAGTGGCAGGCCAAGAAAAATCTCAGCTAAGCAGAGGTGAAGGATGGTGAGAACAGTCAAACTCAACCCACAGAGCAGCTCCACAGACCTACAACATGATCCTGCTGCAGATGGTGTCACTGTGCATCGATCAACTATTCAGCGCACTTTGCACAAGGAGATGCAGTGTAGCGTACATATAAACATAAAAATATATACACTTAACTAAGACAAAGGTTAAGAGTAATAACTCCGCATTGGTACCAGCAGGTATCAGCAGATTCTTGCAAACAATGTTCAAGAATCAGTGACAAAGTTGAAGTCGCGTCGGGGCTGGATACTTCAACAAGACAACAAACCTAAACACTGCTCAAATTCTACTAAGGCATTCATGCAGAGGAACAAGTACAACGTTCTGGAATGGCCATCTCAGTCCCCAGACCTGAATATTATTGAAAATCTGTGGTGCGATTTAAAGTGGGCTGTCCATGCTCAGGCACCATCAAACTTGACTGTACTGGAGATGTTTTGTAAAGAAGAATGGTCAAAAATACCTTCAACCAGGATCCAGACCCTCATTGGAAGCATTTAGAGGCTGTTATTTCTTCAAAAGGAGGATCTACTAAATATTGATGGAATTTTTCTGTTGGGGTGCCCAAATTTATGCACCTGCCTACTTTTGTTTAAGTAATTATTGCACACTTTCTGTAAATCCTATAACCTTCATTTTACTTCTCAAATATCACTGTGTTTGTCTGCTATATGATATATTTAACTGAAATTGCTGATCCGAACAACCAATGATTTATAAAGGAAAATCTTGAAAATGATCAGGGGTGCCCAAACTTTTTCATACGACTGTATGCGCAGCTAAAAAGAACAGTTTTAAGTCTGGACTTGAACATTGTCAGAGTAGAGGCTTGTCTAACATCGTCAGGAAGACTGTTCCAGAGTTTAGCTGCATAAAACTGAAACGCTGCTTTACCGAGTTTAGTCCTGACTCTGGGTACCAGCAGAAGACCTGTCCCTGAGGTTCTCAGAGTCCCAGCAGAGACCTGTCCCTGAGGTCCTCAGAGTCCCAGCAGAGACCTGTCCCTGAGGTCCTCAGAGTCCCAGATGGTTCAGATGGGACCAACAGGTCAGAGATGTACTGTGGTGCTAAGCCACGAAGAGACTTGTACACAAGCAGAGATGTTTTAAAGTCTATTCTCTGAGTGACAGGAAGCCAGTGCACACAGGTGAAGCCGATCATGAGAAAGGGTATTTAAGGCGGCCAGTTGCAAGTTGTTCTCCTCTTTGCATCTTCTCTGAAGAGTGGCAACATGGGAGCCTCAAAACAACTATCAAATGACCTGAAAACAAAGATTGTTCAACATCATGGTTTAGGGAAGGATACAAAAAGCTAGCTCAGAAATTTCAGCTGTCAATTTCCACTGTGAGGAACATAGTGAGGAACATAGTGAGGAAATGGAAGACCACAGGCACAGTTTTAGTTAAGGCCCAGAGTGGCAGGCCAAGAAAAATCTCAGCTAAGCAGAGGTGAAGGATGGTGAGAACAGTCAAACTCAACCCACAGAGCAGCTCCACAGACCTACAACATGATCCTGCTGCAGATGGTGTCACTGTGCATCGATCAACTATTCAGCGCACTTTGCACAAGGAGATGCAGTGTAGCGTACATATAAACATAAAAATATATACACTTAACTAAGACAAAGGTTAAGAGTAATAACTCCGCATTGGTACCAGTTAACCTTGCGCTAACGTGCAGATTAAAACACCTAAACTAATGTCTTAAGAGGGAAGGATTGACCAGGATTGACTGAGTGTAATAGATAAAGATCACCAAACTCAACTTAATTTAGATTAAGTATAACGTTTATTTACACAATAAGGCAGAATAGTATACAGGTAAATATTGAAAGGAATGTCATTTTGAACAAAACCGTTATGGAGAATTACTGATTAACTAATGATGAATTGCAGTGGAGTAAGTTATAAATTGACTTATTAAATTATTGGAAATTTAGGAATAAGGGAATAGACTCTGAGACTATAAGCGCCAAGTCTGTCACATAACACTGGTCTACCATACTTCAGAGCAGGAGGGGAAGGGCGGTGACGACAGCCAGCCTCTGATTTCAGCCAGGGGCTCAAATGTTGGTCCTTCCTTTATCCGCGGGGTGTAGCAGGGCTGGTGTTCCCCACTCCAAGCACCAGTTCGTGGTTTGTCCTCCAAGCTCAACAAGCCAGTCGCCAAATGTCCTGTTAACAGCGAGCGTGATACCGCTCAGGAAGAGTTTAGCTGTTGTCAGCGTAAGGCAGCGTCAGAGTCTCAGAGTATGGCAAATGTCCCTTTTAATGCCAAATGAAAAATTCTATAAAAATCCTTTCACAGCGATTCAAAACTTTAGAAGTATAACTTCTTAAATTAGCCACTTTGGTCAAGGCAGCAGTTGTTAAAGATGGCGGATGTTGCGCAGCGTGAGGCTTTTCAAAATAAACTACAAAAATGATACTTGAACAAAAGTTTGGGTGACTTATCGTGAAAAGATGTTATCACCGGCAACGTAAACTTAACACAACAAAAATGACGAGAAGAAAGAAAAAATTAGACTTAGAAGACGAAGGAGAGATGGAGACAAGACAAGACAAAGACTAGACCAAGACTAAAACAAGACAAGACAAGACAAGACTGAGCTAAGGAATGCGGACCGCTCCCCAAGATAAGACTGGAAAAAGGGGGTGTCTCTGGTATGGCCCCCCCTGGACTGATAGTGGAGAGGATTCAAATTACCTTTGCTAGACGCAAAGTAAATGTCATAAAAAGAAATGTGTCTTACTCCACTTCAATTTACGTACCCTTAAAAACATGTTATATTTACGTTACGTTAACATTTGTAGCAATATAAACATACTGGTGAATAATGATACTGAATAAGCATATATCCAACCAATAATAAACATGATGATTTCAACAGTTTGCACAAAACATAGCTATGACATTTCCCTGTAAAGTAACATGTTAATGCATAAGATCTGTCTCTTGAACAGGTGAGTGATAAAGTCTTTTAATACGCATAACTTTGTTGGGATGGACAAAGGCGTAGGTTAATTATCTGGTTCCATCTGTGGTGCCGTTTGTGCCAGGTCTCTGGTTCTTATCAGAGAAGAGAGGAGACCTCTTCTGGCATATTTATAGGTCTGTAGTTCGTATAGGACAGATATATGTCTTTGTTCCGCATCCTTGGTAAGTAAGAGCAGACTTCTCGTCTCCTAAAGGAATGTCCATTTTTTTTAGAATTTCAGCAGTGGTCCAATACTCCTACAGCTGTATGGAAGAGTAATGCGACGGAAGCCTTTTCTGCACACATGCCACAAACAGAGTCACTTGAGGTTTGCTAAAGCACATTTGGACAAGCCAGCTTCATTTTGGAATAAGGTGCTGTGGACTGATGAAACTAAAATTGAGTTATTTGGACATAACAAGGGGCGGTATGCATGGCGGAAGAAGAGCACAGCATTCTAAGACAAACACTTGCTACCCACAGTAAAATCTGGTGGTGGTTCCATCCTGCTGTGGGCCTGTGTGGTCAGTGCAGGGACTGGAAATCTTGTTAAAGTTAAAGGTCGCATGGATTCCAGTCAGTATCAGCAGATTCTTGCAAACTATGTTCAAGAATCAGTGACAAAGTTGAAGTCGCGTCGGGGCTGGATACTTCAACAAGACAACAAACCTAAACACTGCTCAAATTCTACTAAGGCATTCATGCAGAGGAACAAGTACAACGTTCTGGAATGGCCATCTCAGTCCCCAGACCTGAATATTATTGAAAATCTGTGGTGCGATTTAAAGTGGGCTGTCCATGCTCAGGCACCATCAAACTTGACTGTACTGGAGATGTTTTGTAAAGAAGAATGGTCAAAAATACCTTCAACCAGGATCCAGACCCTCATTGGAAGCATTTAGAGGCTGTTATTTCTTCAAAAGGAGGATCTACTAAATATTGATGGAATTTTTCTGTTGGGGTGCCCAAATTTATGCACCTGCCTACTTTTGTTTAAGTAATTATTGCACACTTTCTGTAAATCCTATAACCTTCATTTTACTTCTCAAATATCACTGTGTTTGTCTGCTATATGATATATTTAACTGAAATTGCTGATCCGAACAACCAATGATTTATAAAGGAAAATCTTGAAAATGATCAGGGGTGCCCAAACTTTTTCATACGACTGTATGCGCAGCTAAAAAGAACAGTTTTAAGTCTGGACTTGAACATTGTCAGAGTAGAGGCTTGTCTAACATCGTCAGGAAGACTGTTCCAGAGTTTAGCTGCATAAAACTGAAACGCTGCTTTACCGAGTTTAGTCCTGACTCTGGGTACCAGCAGAAGACCTGTCCCTGAGGTTCTCAGAGTCCCAGCAGAGACCTGTCCCTGAGGTCCTCAGAGTCCCAGCAGAGACCTGTCCCTGAGGTCCTCAGAGTCCCAGATGGTTCAGATGGGACCAACAGGTCAGAGATGTACTGTGGTGCTAAGCCACGAAGAGACTTGTACACAAGCAGAGATGTTTTAAAGTCTATTCTCTGAGTGACAGGAAGCCAGTGCAGAGACCTGAGGACAGGACTAATATGGTCGTACTTCCTGGTTTTGGTCAGGACCCGAGCAGCAGCGTTCTGGTTGTACTGCAGCTGTCTCACAGCTGGTTTAGTGAGTCCAGTGAGCAGACCGTTACAGTAGTCTAACCTGCTGGAGATGAACGCATGAATAAGTCTCTCTAGGTCTGGTTTAGACAGTATACCTTTGATTCTGGCAATGTTTTTGAGATGGTAAAATGCTGATGATGTTATAGATTTAATGTGACTGCTGAAGTTCAAGTCAAAGTCCATAATTACCCTGAGATTTCTAACCTGACTTGGTTTTAGTGAAAGAGACTCGAGCTGACTACAGACACCTTGTCTTTGTTTCTGTGGGCCAAAGATGATTATTTCAGTATTGTCTGTGTTTAGCTGGAGCAAGTTGTTTCTCATCCACTCATTGATCTGTTGGATGCAGTGACAGAGTGAATCCACTCATTGATTTGTTGGATGCAGTGACAGAGTGAATCCACTCATTGATCTGTTGGATGCAGTGACAGAGTGAATCCTCAGGTCCATATTCACCTGCTGTCAGTGAGATGTAAATCTGAGTCATCTGCATAATTGTGGTAGGATATGTTATTGCTGCTTATTAATTGGCCTAAAGGGAGCATGTAAAGACTGAACAAAAGAGGTCCCAGGATGAACCCCTGGGGCACTCCACAGGTCAGGGCCATTTGGTCTGAGACACAGTTACCGATTTCAACAAAGTACTTCCTGTCTTCAAGATAGGAGTTACACCATTTTAGGGCAGTACCAGAAATACCTACCCAGTCCTCTAATCTCTGTACCAGGATCACATGGTCAACTGTGTCAGAGCAGCCTCAGATCCAGCAGAACTAAGACAGACACTTTGCCTGTGTCGGTGTTCAGATGTCATTAGTCACCTTGATAAGAGCAGTCTCAGTGCTGTGATGGGGCCTAAAACCTGACTGAAAATCATCAAAGCAGTTGTTCAGCAGAAGAAAGTCAGTAAGTTGTTGGTATACAACTTTCTCAAGGACTTTACCTAAAAAAGGCAGGTTTGATATGGGCCGATAGTTGTTGAGTACTGTGGCATCAAGACTGCTCTTCTTTAGGAGAGGTTTGATGACCGCAGTTTTCAAGGCCCTTGGAAATGTTCCAGACTGCAGTGAGATGTTAACTAAATGAGAAAGCTGAGGTAACAAACTGCTCAGCACAGATTTTAGAAATCTAGTGGGTAACACATCAAGGCAGCAGTGATGAACTCAGACTGGAGATGATCTCTGGGTTTTGTCAGTGACAGGGGTGAAGTGTGTCAGCTCTGAGTCTGGATGGCTGCAGAGTTGTTATCTGTGTTGTGGAGTTTATAGCATGTTTAATTCTCTGAACCTTGTCATTAAAAAATCTTGCAAACTCATTGCACTTAGATGTGGAAATAAGTTCTGAAGGCAATGGAGCTGGGGGTTTGTTAACCTGTTTACTGTAGCAAACAGGACACGTGAGTTGTTACTGCAGTTTGTAATAATTTAGAAAAATACCTTTCCCTTGTTTTACACAGAGTTTGGTTGAAAACATTCCACATTGTTCTGTATATGTCATAATGAACCTGGAGCTTTGACTTGCGCCATTTTCGTCCGGCCTCCGGCGCTCGCTTTTCTGTGCCCTGACCGAGTCCGCATTTCTCCATGGCGCCTTCTGCCTATTTCTAACCATTTTAACCTTAATAGGTGCAAAGGTGTCCAGAACATTTACAACACTAGAAATATAGGAGTCCAACGACTGATCAACATTAGAACATGAGGTATTTTCAAACCTAATTATTTCCATAAACAGAGTCCCCGTCTTATCATTTATGTGTCTCCTCTGGACAACTGCAGGGCCAGCAGCTGGTTTGGTCAAAGAAGACACAAAAATGATCAGACAAAGCAACGTCAGCCACAGTAACATTTGAAATATTAACATCTTTAGTAATGAGCAGGTCCAGAGTGTGGCCTCTGGTGTGGGGGGGCTGCTGCTGAGTAAGGCCAAAGGTTTCAAGGATAGCACAAAGTTCTTTAGCATTTCTGTCACAGACGTTATCCACATGTACATTAAAATCACCTGTAATAACTCTACAGTCAAAGTCTGTGCAGACAACTGAAAGCATCTGAGTAAAATCATCAATAAAACTCTGACAGTGTTGAGGTGGCTTATATATGATTATAAAGGTTATGGATGGAGATACTTTTAGCTCCATTTTGAAAGATACATACTCAAATGATGGAAACAGCCCAAATGACAGCCTGTGGGTAACTATATCATCCTTAAGTAAGGCACACACACACCACCTCCCTTTTTGTTTTCCCGTGTTTCTGATATAAAAGTGAAGTTAGGTGGAGTGGATTCAATAAGAACTGCTTTACCCGTCTTGCTGTCTAACCATGTCTCTGTTAAAAACATAAAATCCAGGTTATAAGAGGAGATAAAATTATTGATTAAAAATGATTTGTTGCATAAAGATCTGACATTGAGCACTGCAAGTTTCAGATCTGTCTGAGTAGAACCTGACATTATCTGCTTACAAGGAACTTGAATTAGATTTCTCTGATTGGACAGTCTAACTGTCCCTCTCTTATCTAATCGACCACATTTGACAGTAGTTATAGCACTGAGGGAGAAAGCTCTCTCCCAGGGCCTCGGGTTGATAAGTTCTTTATCATGACTAAAAGTCCTGGAACAGCAGAGGCCCTGGGTGTCCTAGTCGCTGATAGCATTGATCTTAGTCAGGATCTTTGGTCTGGGGGGTCTGACAGGGGTGCATTGAGGGGTAACAACTGTAGATGTTGGTCGTGGGGGTGGAGCTGGTGGTGTTTTGGTGGATGGAGCAGGAGAGGTGGAACTCCTGGGGAGCACAGGGGGTAGTGTTTGGTGGGGGGTAGAATTCAGTGTTGTTGATGATAGTACCCGTGATCTTGCCATGTTTGGAGTAAGGGGTACCATTTTAATTCCTGATTTCACCAGGCTTTCAAGGTGGTTGGGAAAGCCCATTGGTGAAGCTGGTGATAGGATGGAAAGTGAAGAGTCTGCAGAGGAGGTGGATGTAGCAGGCGGGGCCCAGTGTGGATGTAGCGGGTGGGGCCCAGGGCTGTGGTGAGGCACCGATGGAGGTGACAGAGGAGCTGCTGGAGCTGAATCCCTCTCTGTGTCCTTGACCAGCGAGGCGGGAGCGCTTCTGTCATTCCTCTCTTCTCTCAGTGGCAGTGTGGGGCCCCGTCCAGGCCCTGATGCCTCAGAGCGTGGAGGAGGTTGTCCGTCAGTCATCTCACTCCACCTCTGCACAGGTGTGGGCCCTTTCCTTTAAACAGGTCCTCCTGTTGCCAAAACAGATTGAAGTTGTCAATGAAGTTCACTCCTCTGGACTCACAGACCCCGGACAGCCAAGTGTTCAGTTGAAGCAGCCGACTGAATTTATTCATCCTCCTGTCGATGTTCGGGAGAGGTCCACTGATAAATGACTGGACTGCCACTTTATCAAGTTTCTCAAAAAGTATAGTGAAGTCCTTTTTTAAAACTTCTGATTCTCCCTTCCTGATGTGGACAGCACCCAGGTGCAGGATCAGCTGTGACTCCCTGATGTTTGGATGTGACCTGGGTGTGGAGTGCTGTTATATCAGTGACCGTGGCGCTTGGGTAGCTGCATGTAACAATCCTACTGTTGTTTATGTCACTGATAGCACCGTCTCCCAGCAGCAGGAGATCTCTGTCCTGCTGGATCAAGCTCTAAATGAAAGACTCCTGAGTACCACCAGAAGAGGGCACCACAGTTTGAGAAGCACTGATCTAAAGGCAGGAGGTGAGAGAGGGAGCTTCATCAGCCCTCCCAGGCCAGCAAACAAATCACAAACTAAACATAAATGTACATGGATGACTGGGATGGGGGGGTTATTTTTAGGCACTGACATTTTCAAGTGTATAGAAATTAATGGTGGGAGTCGATAAAAAAATCAAAATAATTACAGGCTTTGTAATAAATTAATCGCAATTAATGACTTTTAATAAAATAGCAATATTTATATGTCATAAATAAAATATGGGAGCTTATTTGTACGTTCAGGTGTATTTTAACTTGATTTCAATCTAACACAGCGGACAAACTGAGCAGGAGTCAGCGTTTGTGCATCGACCTCTGCCTCCTGTGCACGCTATAGCACACGGCGCACCTCTCTCCTCCTCTGTGCTCCTCCTGTGACCTCCTCGTGGACCTGTCTCCTCTCTGTCCTCCTGCTGTCTCCTCTGTGCAGCAGTCAGCTGTGAGAACGATCAGAGATACGATGAGCGGTGCTTGAAGCGGCGCGTTTGAAAGTGAAAGAAAAGGAGTGAAGCTGTGAGCTGGTTGTGTGTGGAGTGGGCCGTCCTCGGCCTCACAGTTTCCTGTAGTCCACTCGTACAGACACATTATGCAACTGTTCACAGCTGAAATCCACTCACATTTGGTGTTTTGGTCGTGTGGATGTCCAGCCCTGGTTACTGTGCACCAGGAACTAGGTCACTGAGAAAAGTTCTGTGTTGTCACAGTCAAGTGCCATTAATTAATTAATTTCTTTGTAATTAACCCTCCTACACCCCTAAGACATTTTTTTATGTTTTGCAGCAGTTTTTTTGAGGATAACTTTTGCTGTGTTGATTCAAATGGCATAGATTTTGCCTCAGGTATGTATTTTTGGATGAATTTTCAGATTTCAGGATTTTTCTTTTTAAATCCTAAAAATAGTCACACCTTTACCTGTAAGACAATTTTTGTGCCACTGACTCTCATTAAAACATTTTTATTATACACTGTCACTGCAATATAATTACACATTTTTATCAAGTATTTCATGTATTCATGATAGTGAAGGATTAGAATTTTAGTTTTTATTGTTTTTTTCTAGGTGGCACCATTTCTCCATCTATGGCAGACAGAGGTATAGCCTACAAGGCAAATAAAAAAAATTAACTAAAACAATGTGTGTTTTAGGGTTGTCATAAATTGCTCTGAGAGTGTTTGTTGAGAAATTAGTTTGTGTTTGCGTGAGCACAAATCCAAAATGTAGTTCTTACAGAGATGAGCACATCAGGGCAAAGTAGAAAAAGGTCCCAGACTGAGCAGAGGCAGAGGTTTGTGCTGGATGTGTTTGCACCACACAAACTGGAATTTAAGGGATTCAATTTCATAAACAGAATTAATTTTTGTAGTGTATGATGAAGACAGAAGTTAATCATTGTAACCATGAAATAAAAAAAAATCAGAATTATTGACCATTAGATAATTTTTTTTTGTCTTTATTGGTGGATGTTTTTTTTTTTTTTTTTTTTTTTTGTGCTTAGGGCGAAAGGTGAGACTAAGTAAAAGGTATAGGAGGGATGCTTACTTAGGGACAAAGTTTTATGGCTCAATTCATCATTTTACAGAAATCTTGATGTGAAATTTGCAGTAACTACAAATTTCACTCTGATACAAAGGTAAATGCAGTAACTGATGATTTCAAATGCACTTATCAATCACTGAGAGATCTGTGTAGTTACTGCAACATGTGGAAACATTTTTGTTCAAACTCTGAAATAGGACACAAATCAGCCACAGAACTTTGACACTTTTTTGTCAATACACGTTAATATACTTCATGATTTTGACTGTCAAAGTGCTCAATAATTATGATTTTTAGAACATCCCATATGAAGTACTTTAATTCCACATTTAGGAGGTCAAAGGTCAAATCAGTGGTGATGGTTGTGATTGATAAAAAGCTATTTATGAGATGATATTATATTAATACACTACCATTAATCTACCTGCGACATACTCGGAGGGATAAAGTCAAAACTTTAAAGTCATTTTTCTTAGTTTCACTGTCACTGTAGATACTGCGTTCTTCCTTTGTAGGGCATTGTTTTTAGAGAATCCCTACTTCAGTTGTACACTGATCAGGCACAACATTATGACCACCTGCCAAATATACGCCTGTTATGTCCATACATAACAAACTGTGATGTAATCTGACATCTTTCTATCAGAACCAGCAGTAACTTCTTCAGCATTTAGAGCCACAGTAGCTCGTCTGTTGGAGGAGACCACACGGGCCTCAGCCTTCACTGCCCACTCATTCTGTGGATTAAAAACTTCCTCCAGGATAGATCTCAGCATGTCATGGTAAACTGTGTTAAATCTAAGAATATGATTATAAACACAGGCATACCCCAGGGCTGTGTCTTATCACCAATTTTATTTTCTATTTATACCAATCACATTTCCAGCAATAGTAATGGCTTTACTCTGCTTACGTCTGCTGATGACATGGCTCTTGTGGCAAACATCAGAGATGACAACTTCCTGTCTGCATACCATCAGCAGGTTGACACTCTGATGTCATGGATTAAAGACAGCTCCTTGGAGCTGAACATTTCTAAGACAAAAGAGCTGTGCTGTGGTGGCAGACAAAGATCTGTCTCCCCCCAGCCTCTTTTTGAACCTTTGAGGCTGAATGGGCAAACAGTGGAACAGGTAGAGGTCTTCAAGTACCTGGGGGTTCTGCTCAACACCAAAATGACTTTCTCCCAACCCACAGATGCTGTGTATAAGAAGGCACAGCAGCGCCTGTTTCTGCTGAGGAAGCTCAGGAGCTTTATGGTCTGTCAGGACATCTTAACAACTGTTTACAAGACTTTCATTGAATCAGTCATCTCATACAATATCATATCCTGGTTCACTTTCACTTCTGTTAAAAATAAAACCAAACTCTCCAGAGTTATCAACCAGGCAAACAAAATAACAGGAAAGACACAGATCACTTTGACTTAACTCTACAGGCAGGCAACAGAGAGGAGAGCCAGAGCCATCACTGATGACCCTTCCCATCAGGACGTCGCTACACAGTTCCCCGGGCCAGGAAAAATATCTATAAAAACTCATTTGTTCCCACTGCCATAACAATCTTAAATAAGACTGGGTAGTTTTTAAACCTAATTTATTTTGGATGTCAAAAACCTGTATTTTAGAGAAACAAATCTGGCGCCCAAAGGGTTAAGTGAAGCATCCAGGAGGTTGTCTCCTCAAAGCTCTGTGCCTCGTGGGACTCCCATCCCCCACAATGACAGGGTGCGGCTCCAAGCTCACCGGCTTCCTTCCTACTTTTCTGCTCCTTGCTTTGTCTATGATTGATTTTTGGTTTCACAATTTTTATCCAGTTATTTTAATGCTCAATCCATTGCATCGTCAAGTATTAGTTGGAAAAGTGGAGATAAGACAAACAAGGTCCCACATGAATCCTGTGTCTTTGGATCAAAGCTGGCAGCTGACACACATGGAGCTTCCCTGGAAGACGCACCCAAGGAACCACAGCATGATCTCTGGAAGAAACCCCGGCGGCACAAAGTGGAGACCAGACCGTCCTCTCAACCCTGCTCCGTCACGTAAGCCGACCAGTGTGTGACAGCCAGAGTGTGGCCTCACAATTCTTAGAAATGTTTCATTTATTCCTTTAAAATCTCCCATAGATCTTTAAGTGTTAAATCTTCCCAGTGTAAGACTGGCTGGTGTCCTGTTATTAAATTAAATTCATCTTTATACTAAAACACTTGCCACTCTTTATAATATTTCCTACAACATGTACATAGTTTTTAACAGTTTTTGTTGCTTTACAGCTCTGTCTTGGTACCCTCCTCTCTCAGCACATGACATGTTTCAGAGTCTGTGAATAATTCAGTTCACGATTAAACGATTAATAAATTAGTTGACAATTATTTCAATAATGGATTATAATCAATTAATCTGATTAGATTGTTTTGTTGCAGTTCTAGTAAATTGTGTCAGAAATCAGATGATTTGGATTTGTGGCGTTAAACAAGTCACCTTCCTGTGGAGGGTGAACAGTTGTTTAAATACACACACATTTGCAGTGAAAATATTTGAATGAAATTGTCTTAAGCCAGCGTTAGCTAACAGCAGGTTGTGTTTGTCTGTTAGTCGTACTCACCTTTTATGATGAAAAACTAATGCCCTGCCCATACGCCGGGTTGATGACCCATCCCAACTGAAAAAATAACTTTTGATGTGATTTTATCCTAGTTTTACAGCGGCAGTAGGGAGACAGGTTTCTGAAGTTCAGCTCTGGCAACAATATTTGTAGTTTTGGTCGAATTTTGTCCTGAGTTGTCAGGCCATCTAAATACGTAGTTGGCTGGATCTCCTCACGCCTGCTGTGCGTCGCCATGTTTGTCACCCAAAGCAGGAAAAGCGCTGTATAAATCCCATTCCATCCCTTCCCTGTTTCTGGTACTAGTCCTGGTCTGCTCTGGGTTCTGGTTCTGGTTCTGGTCCTGGCTTGGTCCTGGTCATGGCCTGGTCTTTGTCCTGGTCTGTTTCTGACCTGGTCTTGTTCCTGGTCTGGTCCAAGTCTGGTCCAGGTCTGGTCCTGCTTCTGGTTCTGGTCTGTTCCTGGTCTTTGTCTGGTCCTGGTTGTGGTTCTGGTCCTGGTCTGATCCTGGTCTTGTCCCAGGATTGGCCTTGGTATAGTTCTGGTGTGGTTCTAGTCTTGGTTTGGTTCTGGTCTGGTCCTGGTCCTGATTTTGTCCTGCTGTGGTCCTGGACCTGGCCTCGTCCTGGACTTGGCCTGGTCGGATCTGGTCTGATCTGTTCTTGGTCCTGGTGTGGTACTGGTTGGCTCCTGGTTCGGTTCTGGTCCTGGTCATGGCCTGGTCTTGGTCCTGATCTGGGCCTGGTCCTGGTCTGGTCCCAGTCTTTTCCAGGTTTGGTCCTGGTTCTGGTTCTTGTCCTGGTCTGGTCCAGGTCTGGTTCTGGTCCTGGTCTTGGTCTGCTCCTGGTTCTGATTCTAGTTCTGGTCCTGGTCTGGTCCTGGTCCTGGTCTTGTTCTGGTTCTGGTCCTGGTCTGGTCCTGGTTTTTGTTTTGGTTCTGATCCTGGTCCTGGTCTGGTCCTGTTTCTGGTTCTGGTCCTGGTCTTGGTCTGTTCCTTGTCTTTGTCGGGTCCTGGTCCTGAATCTTGTTCTGTTTCTGGTCTGGTTCTGGTTCTGGTCCTAGTCTTGGTTCTGGTTTTGGTTCAGGTCCTGGTCTGGTCCTGGTCTGGTCCTGGTCTTGTTCTGCTCCTGGTCTGTCTCTCTGGTCAACAAACTGGTACCTATCAGATAAGTATGGTTTAAACCAGCAGGGGGCGCTCCTCTGACCCCTATGTCACAGTCTAATCTCTGGAGTAAGATGCTGTGGTCAATGGTGTCAAAGGCTGCACTGAGATCTAACAGAACCAGGACTGAGACCAGTCCATTGTCTGAACTTAATAACAAGTCATTTGTGACTCTGACTAATGCAGTTTCTGTGCTATGGTGGGGTCTAAACCCTGACTGAAAATCTTCAAATAAGCTATTGTCCTGTAGGTGGCGACATCACTGTTTAACTACAACTCTTTCTAGGGTTTTTTGAAATAAAAGGGAGATTTGATATTGGTCTATAGTTGGCTAAAATGTCAGGATCTAGACTGGGTTTTTTCAGAAGCAGTTTAATAACTGCATATTTAAAAGACTGTGGCACATAACCTGTTTCTAGGGAGGTGTTTATTATGTTCAGTATAGATTCATTAATTAGGGGAAGAGTTTCTTTAAAAAGTTGGTAGGAATTGGGTCTAAAAGACAAGTTGAGGTTTTGGAGGACATAATGACTGATGTTATCTCAGTTTGATCTACACCAATGAAGCAGTCTAACGTTACAGATGGTTTTATAGTGGCCTCCATTTTTACAGCTTTGGCTCTGAGCTGATCATAGGAGAATTTTATTTAATTTGTCTCTAATACTTGTGATTTTGTTGTTAAAAATGTAAGAAAGTGTTGCCAGCTGAGAGTAACAGGGATACAGGGTTCTACTGAGCTGTGACTGGTGGTCAGCCTGGCTACAGCGCTGAACACAAACCTAGGGTTGTTCCTGTTTTCTTCTATTAAAGTTGAATAGTATCTGGTTTTGGCCTCATGCAGAGATTTTTTATAATTTAAAAGACTATATTTCCAGGCATTCAGAGACTGCTCTGAGCTGCAGTGACAGAGCCATAGCCTTTCTAATTTACAGGTTGCTTGTTTAAGGGAACGTGTTTCAGCATTAAACCATGGTGCTACTCGATTCGGCCTAACAACCTTTTGTTTTAATGGAGCTACATTGTCTAGAGCTGTCTTTAAAGACTGCATGGCGCTGTCAACAAACCCATCACTTTTACTGGGACTCGAGCTATGGGAGCTGTTCTCAACAAACTCACTCAACATTGTACTAAATATTGGCTTTATTATGTGTTTAAACTCTGACACAGATTGGTCTGATAATGTTCTTCTAATCTGGGTTTTGTTCATTGGAACAGTAAAGTGTTTGAGTATAAACTGAAAGGTAATTAGAAAGTGATGTGAGAGTATGGGGTTATGAGGAAGGACAGTGAGCTCACTAATCTCTATACCAGAGGTTAAAACAAGGTCCAGGCTGTGACAATGAGTGGGTTCATTTACATTTTGAGTAAAACCTACGCTGTCTAATAAGACTGCAAATGCATTTCCTAGACAGTCGCTGCTGTCATCAACATGAATATTAAAATCAGCTACTATTACAATCTTATCTGAGTCTAACACTCAGAGACAATCAGAGAACACAATTAAAAATGCGGAATAGGGACCAGGAAGCTTTGGGTGGTCTAAGTGTTTGCGTTTAGCGCTATGCTTCCTTCTTACTGTTACAAAGCCGTCCTGTTTTTCCCCCGGCTGCTGTGGAGGCACTGGGGGGCTAGTCTGGCTAGCGCTCCTGCTACTGCTAGCATGGTCGGTGGTCCCTGTAGCTACCTGGCTAGCTGGCTTAGCCTCAGCCTCCGCTGTGCGGAGCCGTGCTTCTAGCTGCTCTAACCTGGCCTCCAAAACTAAAAACAAAATATAGCCGCAAGCGGCGATGGTAGGCCCTCGCCTGCCGTGCCCAGAGCTGGGGCAGATTTGCCAAAACTTGCCAAATATTTTGTTGTGGCTCTGTAAAAATTTACCAAATGTGACATAATTCAGTGGCTCCATAGGATTCCATTGTATAGGATTCCCATTGGAATATAATGGGGAGTTTCTGACATTGTCGTGGCAAAACCGTACAAGGTAAAGCATGAGTCCTGTTGACTTTTTTCATTGTTTTGAGCTGATGGATTTCTCTGGCAAATTTTGCGCATTTTCAATAAACTTTATTTTTGCCCTTCCATAGGGATTTTTGCCTCACTCTGTAGGGGGCGCTATTGCAGCAATTGGCATTTTTTCTTCTTTCATGCCCATAGGTCCATGGAGTAAATAAGTGATTAAAATTTGATCCACATTGGGCTCTGCATGTGTGAGTTAGAACAAATTAGGGTTTGTTGGCGAGCCACACAATAAACATGAAATTTGGGGCTGTGCTGTGGTAACACCGTTTAATATTCTACACAACCTTCAACAACTTTTGGTCAGACGCCTCTCCAGATGATGTTGACAAAATTTGAGGTCAATTACTTAAACGCCCTCAGACGAGTTCGTTAAAATGTGAAGGCTGCAAATCAGGGGGTCACATGATCAATCCAAGATGGCCGACTTCCGGTTTGTCAGGGGGCGTGGCCATAATATAATTTTTTGTTCGTATGGACATGAAGCATATGTGTACCAAATTTCGTTTGGCTCCGTGAAAGTAAGCGCTGGGACGTCCCATTGGCTGAAGTGGATATTTGGGGCGTCACCATGGCAACAGGATGGGAGATGGGGTGGAGCCATCATTGACTTTTTTGATGAAGGTCATGTGACAGATATGTGTACCAAATTTCATTAGTGTACAATAAAGTTTATTTTTGTCCCATACAAATTTGCATTTTGCTCCCAAGGGGGCGCTTTCGCGCCCATTGTTAATATTTGCATATTCATTTGTTCAGGGCCGAGAACCCCACTAACAATTAAAATTTGAGAGAAATTGGTCAAAATATGTGGGAGCTATGACACTTTGAAGGGTGTTGGCGAGCCACAAAAACAATGCCAAAATTCGGGCCGTCACCACGGCAACACCGTTTAATATTCTACAAAACCTTGAACAACTTTTAATGTCCCACTTGTCTAGATGATATGGAGCAATTTTTGTGTCACTGGGTTAAACGCCCTAGGACGAGTTTGTTAAAGTACGAGAGGAGGAAATGGCGCCTCTGGCGCCGGGTCACATGATCAATCCAATATGGCCGACTTCCTGTTGGTTGCCTAGCAACGGCATAATATTTTTTTTTGTTCAGGATCATATGATCAATCACTGAGGCAAATTTCATTTGGATATGACAAAGTTCATTTTTGGTGTATAGCCATAGCAGCAATGTATTTTGATTTTCCAGGGGGCGCTGTCGCGACAATTTTTGAAGTTTTTTGATGTTATGCATTTGAAAAATTCTTTTTTACTGAACTTTAATTCTGTGCAAAATTTGGTGAGCAATGGCGGCAAGTAGCCGAACTCCGTTGGGGGGGGGGGCAGCTTTTTTTTAACTTACTCCCATAGGCGCAATGTTAAAAATTATTATTTGGCCATTATATACCTAATAATGGAGAACTCCATCCATCCATCTTCTTCCGCTTTATCCGGGGCCGGGTCGCGGAGGCAGCAGTCTAAGCAGGGACACCCAGACATCCCTCTCCCCGGACACTTCCTCCAGCTCCTCAGGAGGAACCCCAAGGCGTTCCCAGGCCAGCTGAGAGACATAGTCCCTCCAGCGTGTCCTAGGTCTTCCCCGGGGCCTCCTCCCGGTGGGACATGCCCGGAACACCTCCCCAGGGAGGCGACCAGGAGGCATAGGCGACGCACCTATATATTTTTAGAAAGGGCGTGACACGACCAATCTGTTTGTGGGGTCCTTAGTCAATGACGAGCGCAACGCGGTTGATCTCATCGAAGGACGTGTGCCCATTGCCGAAATTTTGTCCCATCAATTACAAATATGCCGCATTCGCGGCACACACCTAGATCACCGGATCCGGCATGACCTCATGAGTGTGGCTATTAGTGTTTGATAATTGGTGAGCGCTTTGCGCTCTGTTTTGGTGCGCTTCGCGCACTTTTGGGCAGTGCTCTTCAGTTACAATAGGCCCTACGCCATCCTTGGGGCTCGGGCCTAACTACACTTCACACATCTACTGCTCTCATTACTAAAGGAGGCAGGATTCTCACTGAACATATGGCACTGAGCAGAACATACAAAGGGGTGAAAGCAGAAGATGTAGATGCCATGCTAATGCTAAGCTAAGCTACGATAAGCTAAAGGCAAACAGAAGTTAATAAACTATTACTGAGTCGCGAGATGAAAGTGGCTTGGACACAAAGTGTTTATATACGATACTTGATTTCTCACACAGTAACTGAACTGCTAGAGATATACCTTAAATAATATGCTTTAGTCAAATGTCAAAGAGCAGCAGTTGTGTCGGCTACCAACAACAACACTGGAATGCATTCACTGGGAAGTGACGTCAGCAGTCACAGAAAAAAAAACAACCAAAAAACAATGGAAGTAATACCACGTCCCAAACACACTGCACGCGGTCCGGAGAGAGTTTCACCTCGGCGCCCGGGTTAGCAGATTGGAGTAGCCTACATTGCAGAGGAACCCTCCTTTGACTACCACCCAGATCACTCAGCACCAGCCTCTTACGGTCCTTCCTGCAGGTGCTGGGCCTACAGGAAGGTGTTTCGAGCAGCGGCCTGGAGGCTTGCTCCAGAAAAAGATATTTTGCTGTACTTTGTACTTTTATACTTGTGCATGTGACAATAAAGCTATTTCATTTCACGCAGCCTTTTTGGGCTGGGCCCAGTCACCAGGCCCTCACCTGGTGGCCTTACAAACTATTTAGTTTGGAGTTGAGCTAATTGTTGTGTATTATTGCCTCCATGATACGTTGGGAAACAAGTTATCTGTGTGCCCTTTTTGAAGCTTGAGCCCCTGCCCCCAGTAGCTCTCTGCACGGCCCTGATCCTCTGTAACAGCTCACCTTTATGACGCTGATAGACACCTGCCCATCTGGCATTATTTACACAAATAATAAACATCTCTGACCACACAAAATGCAGAGTACTGCAGATATTCAGCAGCAGGTGCTTTCTGAGGCCTTCAAAGAATCAGGCATGGATTTGTTTTTAAAATGGATGCACTCTTTTTGGTTTAGGAACACAAAATAGAAAAAGCAAGATTTATTACTTGGTAAACTTCACCAAAGTTAGTCAAATGTGCTGAGTCATTGATTTGATCGCTGCTATCCAAAGTTAAGTTGTGGAGTTGTTTTGGTTCATGATGCAAGTGGCTTGGGAGATCCAGTGTCCATCTGGGAGCAGGCGGAGGTGGAGGGAGACGAGAGAAAAAGCGTCTGGATGAAGTCATTTCTTCCCCCACCCGTCTCCTTCCTCCAACATGAGCAGTGAGCAGCTGTACCAGTGCTACCCAGAACTGGGCAATCTGTCCTGCACCATGCAGATCCCAGATCAGAACTTCTACATCTTTCTTAGCGTGCTTTACATTTTCGCCATCAGCACCGGCCTCCTCAACCTTATGGTCATCATCGCTATCTCACATTTCAGGCGAGTCACAAGCACTGACATCAGGTTTATTGTAATGTATAAACTCATTTTGTTTCTTTTTCTCAGGCAGCTGCACTCCTCTCCTAACTTCATCCTCCTCAGCCTGGCCGTCTCAGACTTCCTGGTGTGCTGCGTGGGGATCCCAGTCCAAGGTCCCTTCTACTTCACTTGCTGGCGAGTTGGTGACATCATGTGCCTCCTGTACAATGTCTTTACCTTCACACTGACTTCCGTATCAATCGGAGGCATAATCCTTATCTCAATAGACCGCTACGTAGCCATTTGCAACCCCATGCACTACCCCACCGTGATGTGCAGGAGATCCATTAGCATCGCCCTGATCACCTGCTGGATCCTCTCTTTCCTGTACGGTTTAGGGGTTTACCGTGACAATGTCATTATGCCAGGGCTGTCTAAGAGGTGCGAAGGGGAATGCACAATAATGGTAACCAATATTGAATTTTGGTTTGACGTGGCATTGAGCTTGTGTGTGCCCTTTGTGATCATAATTATACTGTACTTGCGAGTTTTCTTTGTGGCAGTGTCACAGGTCCGTGCCATGCGTTCTCATGTTGCAGCCACCGCACAGCAGCCGGCGGTGAACTCCAGGAAATCAGAGCTGAAAGCGGCACGGAATCTGGGCTTTGTTGTTCTTCTTTTTCTTCTCTGTACCACGCCGAACTATGTGCTGGTCTTTCTATGGGACAATGTACACATATATTTCGTGTCCTTCCTGTCTAACTTGATGTATCTGAACTCGTGTTTTAACCCCTTACTCTATGCGCTCCTGTATCGCTGGTTTAGGAAATCTGTGAAGCAGATAGTGACATTAAGGATTTTGCAAAGTGGGTCACGAGATGCAAATGTACTATGATGACTTCAAGTGCAGTGTTAATATATGAAAAAGCATGTTACTAATAACCCATGTGCAATGAATTTGAAATAGCACTGTACACATTTAATATGACATCTGTAAACACTGAGGCATAGGGTTGAGAACCAAAAGGGTGCAAGTGACATTCTGGGTTTTCTGAGATTTACAAGACTTACAAATCAAATGAATGCTCTTGTTTTTACTGCCAAAAGATCACAATAAAAACAACTGGCTATCTCTGAACATAGGATTCAGACAGTGATAAATGGATATAAATGCTATACTGTTATGTCATTTAGAAAGAGACAAAATGCTGGCGCCCAAAAAGGCAAAATAACTATTATTACAAAGAAAAATCTAAGTCAGTGGTTCTCAAGCTGTGGTACAGGTTCCACTTGTGATAGTTAGGAGTCCTTTGCTGTTTTAGTCCTGCTCTGATAAATAAATTCTGCTCTCATAAATTTAATGTAAAGACCACTGCTTAGTCTTTGTTCAGGCCCAGTTTGGTCCTGGTTTAGTTCTAGATTTGTCCTGATTTAGTCCTGGTTATGTTCTGGCTTAGAACTTGTTTAGTCCTGGTTTAGACCTGGATTAGTTCTGGTTTAAGTCCTTGTTTAGTCCTGATTTAGTCCTTGCTTAGACCTGGTCTAGTCCTGGTTTAGTCCATGTCATGTCCTTATGTAGTATTACTTCTTTACTTTATTAAAGATAAAACTTGGAAAGCCAAATATTTCCTGAGGTGGTGGTCTGTGATCTGTGTGTTTGAATATTTAGCATTTATGAATTGAAATTTGACAAAAAGTCAGTACTGTGCCATGTTTTCTTCTCTTGTAAATGTTACTTACAGCCTTTGGTTCTCAGCCCTCAGTATACAAAAAAGATTTATGTCTATATCTACTGTAAATGTTTATTTAGCAATTGAAACATCTATACTTAATACAAAATGCATGGTTGTAATTGTAGCTCTTCATTGTACACACTGCTTGTGTTGTTCTCTCTCGGCTATGAATGCAAATTGAGTTTTCCAGAGGTAATAGATATTGCATTACACTTCTGAAATGAAAAGCTGTTTTTCACCAATAGAAAAGGCTCCCCCTGTGTATACACCGCCCATGTGGGAGTCAAAGATACCAAACCCAGAATTAGTGGATGGGAACAATTAGTCTACACAAAAGCACTTTTATCATCACATGGGATTTCTTTTGTGGAAAATATAATTAATACTAATGAAAAAGAGCAAAGGTTATCAGTTTTATTTATACATTATTAATAACATAAAACACTGTAAGTCTTTTGTGAACTTTTCTGTAACCATTGCCCATGAATTTAAGTGTTGTACAATATATTACAAATAAAATTTATTTTGTCTCTAAATCTCTTGGATTGTTTATTTCACATATGCAAAAAAAAAAAAAAAAAAAAAAAAAAAAGGCAAGATAAAATATAAATTCATGTTTAATAAAAAAAATGAAATTCCTATTGCCATTACAAGTTAAAGGTACTGTAACCACATGCGCTCATACTGGTTCTAAACGGTACTGCAGTGTGAATCAAAACAATGGTCTCTTTTCTGATTGGACGATTGGCAATGCAGCTTTAAAACTATGACACAAAATGTTAACAAAAACAACTTGGCCGCTATGTAAAACATATTTTTAATTGTTAATAAATCAACTGTACCATTGTTATCAGTAAAACTAATATTTGATTTAAAGGTTGAATTTGTAAGATCTGACATGTCCAAAACAATTCCCCTTTTAAACACCAGAGGGCAGAGTGTCTTGCTCACTTTTCTATATCACCATCAGGGGGCAGTGTTCAAACTTAATCGGAAGGAAGTGTCCATGTCATCCTTGTATGATGAGGGATCAACCCACTTTCTGTAGCTCTCCTAAAATACTGGAGCACATGGTCCTGTTGCCCTTTGGCCCCCGAGGGCCCGTTTGTCAAGTTTTTTATTTTTTTTTATTTTTTTTTTTCTCTGGCCCTTCACAAGAACATACAGTATATTGTAACATATACAGTATTACTAAAATGTACAAATAATTTATAATACATGACCTGCCACTCATCAGTTCATCAGGTGACGTCACCATGTGACCTTTAATTTTGCTGCTGCGTCCTGTCCAGCTGCCCTTTGCTCAGCAGAGAGCGGAGCGTGAAGCCCAGAGAGAGATCTGTAGTAACTTGGAGTGGTCCTAAGCAAGTAGTCTACAATAAACCAACTGAGACAGGTGGAGGAGCACCGGGAGCTTCCAGGTGGGCCAGTGTATACTTTTGGGTCAGCTGTGAGAATGTGTGCATGTGTTGTCTCAGCCCAGCCACTACGCACAGACGAGCAGTCGTTATCACACAGCAACGACCCCTGACCCTCTCCCAACTTTCCCTTCCTGTACTGAGGCTACTGTCTATGGTCACATGGTGTGGTCACATGGTGTCTGCTCGTGGTCACATGGTGTGGTCACATGGTGTCTGTGGAATAATCAGATCGGTGCTGAATGACAGGGGCGTGCCAGCCACTGCCCCCTGCTGGAGCCTATGTAAGTTTGCATAATAAATGTGGTCAGTCACAGTAAATGTAATGAAATCATGGACACTAGGGACTGTTTTCAGCCTGGCGCACTACTCTCATCTCAAGCTTTAATTCAGTTTTTGTTTGATGAAAACTGACCAGATATTGGCAGAGATCTGATCATAAACAGCTCACTGAAATATTATGGTCCAATTATATGCAACGCAATCTGAAGCGCGCTGCCTACAGCGGACACACGCGAGACATTTCTCACAATATCAGAGCTGGATTTTTATAATAATAACATAAAACATGAGTTCAGACATTCTGTTAAAAGTCTTTGGTGTTCTCTGGAGCCACAGCCCAGTGTAATGACAGTGAAGGCTCAGAGACTGTGACAGGATCTCTGTCCTGGAGCAGGGGCGGAGCTGAGCAATCTAGGGGCTCAGGGCACAATGTGGACACCACAAATAAATATGTCACACATTCACACAAAAAGCTAATAATAGAGTGAGCCACGGAGGAGTAAAGACGTGCTTATCAGAGCTCCTGCAGACTTTTGAACATATCATCTTTAAAAACAACAGTTTCCCACTAAACCTTATTTAAACTTGACCATTAACAATTTCAAGCTCTGAAGGGTCTGACAATATTTAATACTTCAGCGGAATGGCGGAAAAACCTCCAAAATTTGAGTTCCATAGAACTACATCTAATCTAGCAAGGACCACGAGGCAACGCACTCCAGAAGATAATGAACCACATCCTGAGAGTCCAGGTGTTGGTGAGGACATTAAAGCCAAGATTATAGCATCTATAAAGGATGAGATATTGCAAATTATAAGAGAAGAACTGTAAGTGTGAAGTTTTCAACATTCTCAGGACCGAGCTACAGGCTATGCGGGCCAAAATTGCTAGCAATGCCACAGCTAAGCGAGCAGAGTTTGCCTTGATAGAAACCGATATAGAGGATATGAAAGGTGGACTGTCTACAGGGTCAGATGAAGTTATCACGCTCCAGACTACAATAACTGAGCTCCAAAGTGAAATTATGACACTATGGGATACGTGTGAAGACTTGGAGGAGAGAATGAGGCTGAAGGGGGCTCCAGCTGAGAGCTGGTCCACATCGTGGCCGGCCTATTCAAACACAAGCCTAGGCCTATACCCGGAACACTGTCATTGTTAGTCCAGCAACACCTGCTATTTTCTTTTCTTTTTGGTTAATCAATGGACCAAAGAGTCTGCCCCGTTTTTGCTCCTGACTGTTGTTTGAGAGAAAAAGACAGAATGAGCCGTGTCCTGGAGGTGATCCAAAGCAGTGACATACCTGTTAAGAATTTTTAACAACGCTACAGGTGTGCGCCGCTGAGAACTTGGACTTTTAAAGAGCTCTGGCTTTGTATCATTTTGGTGAAGAGATGAGCGCAATCTGCCTTTCCTCTTTTTTCAGTGGCCCCAGAGGTTCAAACGCAGAGATTTTGTTGGTGTTATTATGTGCCCAGTGTTCATAATAAAGAGAATTTACCAAAAGCAGGTGACTAAACAGATTTTAATGTGCATGAAACATCTGAAAACCTGACAGCACACCTGTGTACGTGGCTTTAAAAGTGACTTTAGACTGCTGTTAAACTGGAGTGAAGGCTAAAATTTAATAGCTAAAATAAAATAAAATAAAAATGAATAGGATAACCTACATCCAATAGTGCCTTATAAAAATAAACAAATGGATACTAATGTCTTGTTTGTGGTTGGGTCTCACGTAGCTGAATAACTTTCTGTGTGCTTTATATTTACTAAAATAAAGTGCGTCAGGTCTGGTGATGGGGTTTCATTGTCAAGCCTCAGCGATATTATTAAAAAAAAAAAACACACATGAATGCTAAAACTCTTGTCTGGAGGATTAGATGGGAGATTTTTATTACAGGTATTTTAATCATTTGTTGCAGTGTAGAACATTTAAATCTGTTATTTGTTGCCATCCTTGTCCTGCTGCTAGCTTACAGCTGTGAGCGGATGGCGCCTCTAGACTGCTTGGATCTAACTGGAAGTAACAAAAAATCAGCAACAACGCGATTTAATAAAAATGGCTGTGATGTGATCTGATAAAAGCAGTAGTGATTTAATAAAAAAACAAACTTACATCTTTATTAAATCACATAAACATTTTGTCAATCATATTTAAATCTCACTCATTTTTATCAATTTAACTAATTTTCTGTATTTAATTCAAATGTACTTTTATCACATTCACTTTTATCAAATATTTGTTACTTCCACTGTTGTAGTAAAAGTGAACCAACAACTGGGCTTTTCTGCAGTGGTGAGTTTGTGAGCAGGGTGAACAGCGCTGTTTGCTGGCCTCACAGGGTTACTGCAGTTTTTTAATATTTGCTGTTTTTTCACACCTGGAGTTTCTCAGTGTGTTTGTAAATCTGAGACAACATGACTGCGTTTTTCTGACCACTGTTTTCACGGTAACTGCCCCTTATATAGATTGACTATGCACAGATTCTTCAAGCTTTAAAGTATTTTAATGTGATGATTATGGCTTGCAGTTAATGAAAATCCCAAGTCAGTATTCAGTATTATAATATTATTGTAATGCATAATTATCATAATTAATAAATACTTACTAAAATAAATATATCACTCTGTGGACAAGGAGTGTAATGATTAATTTACTATATTGATTTTTTATTCCTATGATACAACTACATCAATACGCATCACTTCATATTGAATTATATTGTTTTCTAGCAAGTGTATGTCAATGCAAAATTGTTACACAAAAATCTATAAAATCAATAAGAAATAAAGAAATTTGCATGTTACAACATCTTTGTTTATGTAATTTTTGTGATTGTCACAAAAAAATAAACACGCAACATTATATTAAACTTTGTTTCACTTTAGGTCTGTTTGACGAACCCCAGGCCAATAAACTAGATTCGAGTGTATACTTTTATTGATTTATTGTGTGTTTGAAATGTTTGGAGGGGCTGTAGGTCAAAAATGGCAGCCACGCTAGTAGTCAATATTAATGCACTTTAGGAGGGGGGGAAAGCCCCCCTCCTCCTTGTGACCTCTCCGTGACCACTTGACCCATGCCTCTCCCCTGACCCATACCCCTCCCTACCCCTAACCCTTTGTTCATGTGTCCACAGTACATCCTCCCAAGTCAGATGTCCTCTAAAGAAAGCTCTACTTGTTTTTTCAGTTCTGTAGCAGATACAATGGTGTACTGTTTGAGGTTTATTATGTTTTTTTTTGCGGGAGAACAGTCAATACATTGGCCCTCTGTCTGCAGAGATAACCCATGTGCTTGCGAGAGAGTTGGTAATGCAATTGTCTTCTGTCTGTAGAGAAAACCCCATGTGTTTGCGGGAGAGCTGTGAATACAATATCGCAACAAAAGTTTAAAAAGCAGTCATCTGGATTAGATTTTTCAAGTAGAAGACGTTTCACCTCTTATCCAAGAGGCTTTCTCAATTCTGAAATGAACTGGTAAGAGAGCTGGTTTATATTCTTCTAGGAAGGAGGAGTTTAGACCTGAAACTAAATTCTTTTTTTTTTGCAATTATTTCTTTTTATTGGAAAAAGGTACAAAGGATAGTACACAATACTCCTTACAATTATATCAAAGCCCTTTTTCAGTTTTTCAACATACATACATTTCAGAATAAATCAACTTAACTTATGAACTAGGGTGCTTACAGTTTTAACATTTTCCATTAAAAAACAACATAGAAAACATGGGGTCTACAGAGAAATAAGATAGAGAATACTCTGGAGGAGTCATACAAAACTTGCGTGGAAAGGGGATATAAAGTTAATCCATTTGTTCCAAATTTGGTAGAACTTATCCTTCTGGATTCTAAGAGAGTATGTCATTTTTTCCATTTTAAAAATTTCAAGAGTTATTTCGTGCCAATCATCCAATGTTGGTGGGGTTGGGTTCAACCACTTTCTCGTGATAGTTTTTTTACTGGCAGCTAAAAGGGCCTGCAGCAGCTTTATATCTGTCCTCCGTTCTACAGTTGTAACACGACCCAAATATAGATTTACAAAGTCAAAAGATATTTGTACCTTAAATACAGAGTTCAGTGTTTTATGAATCCCACACCAATACTGGTACAATCTAGGACAGTCCCAGAACACATGATAATGGTTTGCCTCCACTGAACCACATTGTCGCCAACACTCTGAATTTGCATTTCTGTATTTACCCTGGAGAGGGGTTTTAAAGAACCTTATGATGTTTTTCCAGCAATGCTCTCTCCATTCCAGTGAATTAGTAGAGGACCACTGGAAGTCACATATTTCCTCCCAGTCCTCCTCCAATATTTTGATTCCGGCTTCCTTCTCCCATTTTTCTTTTATATGTAAAGTGTTGTCTCTCCTGGCATGGAGTAGAACATTGTATAACCTCGAAATACCTTTATTTATAGTTGAGCTATAGGCAAGTTTTAGGATTTTGAAAAAATTGGATTCATTCAATGTTAAATTTATAATTTTGCACTCTTTATTAAAATAAGTTCGCATTTGGAGGAACCTGAAGAAATCCATCTGTTGCAAGTCGTATATAGTTTGTAGGGACTGAAAACTATGTAGTGTACTTTTGTGTGTGAATGAGAGGTATGTTGTTAGTCCCTTACTTATCCAAGATTTAAATCTTTTGTCACCTCTGTTTGGTTGGAAATCTGTGTCATATGCGCACCACCTAAAGATTCTGAGCATAGCATCAATTTCACATATTTTGACCACTTTCTGCCACATTTTCAGAGTGTGATCTACCCATGGGTTTAGGCCCATCAATCGGTCTGCGAGTCCTTTATCTGCAATTGCAGCCTGTAAAGGGAAATTGGAGGTCACACCAAGCTCTAATATCTTCCAATTAGCTATGTACTCTTGATTACACCAGTGTAGCATGGGGATTAGTTGCGAAGCATAATAGTAATATCTTAAACATGGGAGCATTGCTCCACCGCTTTCTTTTCTTAACTGTAAGACAGAGAAGCGGACTCTAGGTCTCTTTCCCTGCCATATGAAACGGGATATCCATTTATCCCATTCCCTGAATTGAGTGTCACTCACTTCTACTGGTAAGGTCCTAAATAAGTATAATAACCTCGGGAGAATATTCATTTTTACTGCATTTATCCTCGAATTCAAATTAAGGAAAGGGACGAGATTCCATCTATGCAAATCCGATTTTATACTTAAGGATAGTGGTCCGTAGTTTAATATAGACACCTTAGAAAGGTCTTTTGTCAGGGTTATTCCTAAATATTTTAATGAGTCTGCTCCCCAGTTAAGGTTATATTTAACTTGCAAAGATTTGGAGGCACTGAAATTTAAGGTCATGACCTGTGTTTTTGATATGTTTAATCTATAGCCTGACAACTTCCCAAAATCAGACAGTAGTGACATTAAGTCTGTGAATGAATTTTCAGGCTCCTCCAAAAATACCAAAACATCATCTGCAAACATTGCGACTTTTTGTTCTTTACCAGATACATTAATACCTTTAACATCTTCACATTGTCGTATTAACTGACCGAGAGGTTCAATATATAGGGCAAAAAGGAGGGGAGAGATCGGGCAACCCTGCCTTGTTCCCCTCTCCAGGATAAAAGAGTCTGAGAGATCCCCATTTATCTTTATACGAGCCCTAGGCTTATTGTACAGAGTCTTTATTAATGATATAAAACTGTCCTTAAAACCAAATTTTTCCAGTACTTTATATAGAAATAACCATCTGACCGAATCAAAAGCCTTCTCGGCATCTAATCCCACAATCATAGCCTTGGTTTTGTCCTTAGCTGTTTGTCTGATTACATGTAGTGACCTTCTGATATTGTCTGAAGTTTGTCTTTGTTGAATAAAACCAGTTTGATCTAAGTGTATCAGGTCAGGTAAAACTTTTTCCAATCTACGTGCTAATATTGATGTGAACAGTTTATAATCTAGATTAAGGACACTAATGGGTCTGTAGTTGCTACAGTCTTGTTTGTCTTTGCCCTCTTTAGGGATGACTGAAATAATTGCGTCTCTCCATGATGGAGGGATTTCACCTTTTTGTATACTGCAATTAAAAGTATTCAATAAGGGGGGGGTTAGTTCTTCTTTTAGGATTTTATACCATTCTGCAGTATAACCGTCAGCACCTGGTGACTTTCCCACCTTTAATTTAGAGATAGCCAAATGTAGTTCCTTGGTTGTTATTGGTTGTACTAACTTTTCCCCTTGTAAGCTTGTCAGTACTGGTAGGTCTAAAGATTTTAAAAAGGTTTCAATCTGAGTCTCATTTGGCGCTAGGGGTTGGGAGTATAAAGCCTGATAAAACATTTCAAAACTCTCTTGGATTTTCTCCAGTTTACTTTCCACTGCCCCGGTCTGGGGATTTTTTACTTTGTAAATAGTATTTTCTACCCTCTGTTTACGTAACTTATATGCTAATAGTTTTGCTGATTTGCCACCAATTTCATAATATTTCTGTTTCAAGAAAATTATTTTTTTCTGAGTGTCTTGGGTATATATGTCGTCAATTTCACCTCGTATTTTCTTAATTTCTTCTTTTACCTTTGGGTTTGCTTTACTACATTCAACTAATTGTAATCGTTTTAGTCTTCCCTGAAGGTCAGCTAATCTCTGCCCCTTTAATTTCTTCAGGTGAGAGGTTATTGAGATAATTTTTCCCCTCATTACTGCTTTTAACGTGTCCCATAGAATTGCCTGGGACACTTCACCAGAGTCGTTTAGTTCAAGAAAATCTTTTATTCCTTTCTTTAATTCCTCTCTTAATTTTGGATCATTTAGTATATTTGCATTAAGTTTCCACAATACCTTCCTAATTTTTTTTTCCAAATTTATGGTTATAGATATTGGGCTGTGATCGGAAAGATCGATCGTTTTAATATTACACTCCCTTATTCTGAACCTATCAGTACTGAACATAAAAAAGTAATCTATTCTAGAGTAGACAGAATGTGCATTAGAGTAATGTGTATAATCTCTGTTTTTGGGATATAACTCCCTCCAGACGTCTATTATGCCTAACTCTGTCATTAAAGATTTCACCTTCTTAATTAATGGAGTCTCTTGATGGGGCATTCCTGATGCATCCAGATTAGGGTTCAGCCTGATGTTGAAATCTCCACCACAGATCACGACCCCTTGAGAATTCACCATTAGATCAAATATACGCCTATAAAATAACCAATTACTACCAGGGGGGATATAAACATTTATAAATGTTATTTCGAACCCCTCCACTTTCCCTGTGATCTTTATAAATCGGCCCTCCTCATCTTGTAATTCTGATAAATGTTCGTAATTGAGTGTGTTTGATATTAATATAGCAACCCCTCTCTTATGACCTTGTTTGTAAGAGGACGAGAATACATGCTTGAAGCCTCTCTTTTTCAATTTTGTGTGTTCAATTTGACTCAAATGGGTTTCCTGTAGAAAGGCTACCTGAGCTTTTTCCTTTTTTAACTTCGACAAGATCTTGCTCCTTTTAATGGGATTTAAAACCCCATTTACATTAAAGGAAATAATTTCAACCGGTTCCCCTTGCATGTTATTCATAACTTAGTTACTTTGTGTGTTCATTGTCTTCCCCTGAGAAGCTGTAAGCAAACCCTTTTTAACATAAATGAACAAAGAAACAAAATCCTCAACTAACAATGTGAACAAAAAACAATATCCATCTTTTCCAACCTCCAAACTTAAGGTCTCTTTACTGACCTGTTCCAGTTTTGAGGGGTAGCCTCTGCCCCCCGCTGGGGGCAGAGGGCCCTCTACAGTGAAGGCAGCCATAGAAGAACCTCTTTCCCCTTTCATTTCTTTCCACTATTCTGACCAAAGACTTTTATGTTAATATTATCAAATTTGGCTTATTTGTTTATTTATCAACCCCCAGGGCCCATGTATGCATTTTAGTTTAGTTCTGCATTATAGGTCTCAGTCTGTATTGTCCACTTGTGGACGTCTAAATACTTGCAGCTTTTCCTTGTAGCTCGTTGTTTTTCTGGCCCCGGTTGTCCGCCTGGACCGCGCTGGCTGCCACGCTCCCCGCTGCATCCTCTCAATTAGCGATGTCGGTTGCGTAATCACTTTCACCGGCAGGCCTCGCCTCGCAATGTCCGCGGTCGCCTCTTCCACCGTCTCGTAGATCGTTGTCCCATCTTCATAGAAGACCCTCAAACGAGCTGGGTAGAGGGTCTGTAACCGTAATTTGTTTTCTTTTAGAACTCTCCGGGCTTCGGCATACTCTCTCCTCCTGTGTAGTATTCCAGGAGCATAGTCATGATCAAGACTGATCTTATTATTTCCCATGGTGAAGCCCTTCTTCTGCCATGCCAAGCGAATCACTTCTTCCTTCATTCTGAAGCTCAGGAATCTGACTAGGATAGATCTGGGTTGAGCATCAGGTGGAGGTTGCGGTGCAAGTGCCCGATGGGCTCTTTCTATCTGCATGTCCTTCGTTGTGGGGATACTAAGGTTTTCCCTGAGCAACTTCTCAATGAAAGGAATCAATGCCTTCGGGCTCCCTTCTACTCCTTCGGGAATACCGTATATCCTCACGTTTTCTCTCCTCGAGCGGCTTTCTTGGTCCATTAGCTTCATCTGGAGTTGCTCTTGTATTTTTAGCATTTCTGCTAGCACCTCCTCTACACTTTGCAGCCTCTCCTCGTTCCCCACAATTCTTTCTTCTGCATCATCAAGTCTCGAATTGGTCTTTGCAATTTCCCCCCTGATGTCTTCCAGCTTTTGATTATTATCTTGCCTGAATTCCCGTAGTTCTTTCAGTATTAGCGTCAGGCTCACCGAATCTTCCTCATCATTTGCCGTGTCTTCGGGTTGGTTAGCAGCGGTGGAGCTAGCATTAGCCTCCTCGTGTTGCAGCACATCGCTGTTTTTGACTGTTCCTAGAGCGGATTTCTTATTTTTCTGTTTTGAAGCCATCTTCACCCCCTTTCTAGAAGTTTAAAACAGCAAGTTTTGATTCTGTTAACTTGACTTTCGGGGTTTATTCTTACTTTTGGTCGGGAGAATACGCTCTATGCCGCCATCCCTTGGTGACCCGGAAGCCGCATCCCTCACACCCTGAAACTAAATTCTATTGGTCAATGTGACCATGAATAGCCTGAGTGATTTCGGGTCATTAGGAGTCCTTTGTCCTCAGCTGGAGTGAGAGTCGTTAACCCTCCCCAGCCTGGGCAGCTCCTTCAGATGTAAATGACCTGAGTGAAACTGGTTTGTTTTGTTTGGGTTTCAGGAGACTGTTGTAGACAGAAGGAAGGTTGTATCTGAGACCACCATTTCTGTTTAAAGAAGGTTTATCTTTTTTGACAAAGATTGCTTCTTTCACTCCTCGCTCAAACCATCCTTTCTCTCTGGCTAAGATTCGGACCTCACTGTCCTCAAAGGAGTGGTTTGTGGCCTTCAGGTGGAGGTGTACTGCAGATTCAGGTCCACTGGAGTTGGCCCTGCGGTGTTGGTATAAACGCTTGTGCAGAGGTTGTTTGGTTTCTCCAATGTACTGTTCATTACAGTTCTCACTGCAGTGGATGGAGTACACAACATTGCTCTGTTTGTAACTGGGAATTTTGTCCTTGGGGTGAACCAGTTTTTGTCTGAGAGTATTAACAGGTTTGAAATAAACCGGGATGTTGTGCTGGCTAAAAATCCTTTTAAGTTTCTCAGATAGGCCGGAGATGTACGGAATGACTACATTGCTCCTTTTTGGCTCTTGCTCCTGTTCTTTCCTGTCCTGTTTTCTTGTCATTCGGGATTTGGAGAAGGCCCAGTTGGGATATCCACAGGTTCTGAGGGCTTGGCGGACATGTAGCTCTTCTTTCCTCCTTCCCTCCGAGCTTGTGGGAACCTCTTGGGCTCTGTGCTGCAGTGTCCTGATCACACCGAGTTTGTGCTGTAGCGGGTGGTTTGAATCAAATAACAGGTACTGGTCTGTGTGAGTGGGCTTCCTGTACACTTCCACATGGAGCCGCCTGTCTTCTCCAATGATAACTGCACAGTCTAAGAAGGCTAGGCTGTTCTCCGTGGCATCCTCACGAGTGAACTTGATGTTCTGGTCCACAGCATTAATATGCCTTGTGAAAGCTTCCACTTCCTGGATTTTGATCTTCACCCAGGTGTCATCCACATATCTGAACCAGTGACTAGGAGTTGAACCTGGAAATGAGTCAAGAGCTCTCCTCTCAACTTCCTCCATGTACAGATTAGCCACAATGGGGGAGACTGGGGAGCTGGAGTGAAAGAAGCAATCTTTGTCAAAAAAGATAAACCTTCTTTAAACAGAAATGGTGGTCTCAGATACAACCTTCCTTCTGTCTACAACAGTCTCCTGAAACCCAAACAAAACAAACCAGTTTCACTCAGGTCATTTACATCTGAAGGAGCTGCCCAGGCTGGGGAGGGTTAACGACTCTCACTCCAGCTGAGGACAAAGGACTCCTAATGACCCGAAACCACTCAGGCTATTCATGGTCACATTGACCAATAGAATTTAGTTTCAGGTCTAAACTCCTCCTTCCTAGAAGAATATAAACCAGCTCTCTTACCAGTTCATTTCAGAATTGAGAAAGCCTCTTGGATAAGAGGTGAAACGTCTTCTACTTGAAAAATCTAATCCAGATGACTGCTTTTTAAACTTTTGTTGCGATGCATTTACCCTGGACGAGTGAGAGTCTTCACAGATGTGAATACAATAGTTTACTGTCTAATGATACCCTCCCCGCAGAGTTTAGTGGTAGCTGTGGCCTGTGGATGCTGACAACGGCAGTTGTTCAAAAACTATAAAGGAGAAATGTCTTTAAAAATGAATGAAAGTCTTAAAACTACTGTTGTAGATTTCACAAACCCACTCGCTATGATCATATGAAACATTTTTTTTTTATATCTGTAATTGGGTGTATGTTGGCCATGTAATCAAAGGTTTTCAACACATAGTGTAGAGTTACATCTGATGAGAAACATCTTACAAAAACACATTAGTGATAAAGAGTTATAATAAGAGTTAAAGATAAGCACTAGCTTTAGCCCCCATGGTAATACAAAACTGAAAGCAAATTTTTCATCCATTCATTATCTAGCTAGCATAAATAAATGATACTATTCATTGTGCTTTTTTAGCTATTTTATTATTTCTTAGCTACAGTTGTGAAAAATATCTAAAATGAGAAGATGGGTAGTGGCTTAAGACTGACCACTAGGCCTGCCCCCTCCTCAGTTATCAGTTGGAGACCAGGTTGTTGGGTATAAATACAGCCACTAGTGTTCATTTAAAAAACACCTTTTTTTCCCTAGGCAAAACGGGGCGAGCTCTTCAAGAAAAAAAAAAAAAAACTTTTTTATTTTTAAATTTTACTATCTACACAAGAAAAAGAAAATGGCCCATTCAAATGGTAAGGTTTATTATTTTATATCCATGCATGTGTTAAAGTTAATATCCGTGTTTAAGCATGTATGTTTTTTAAATCTAGTTTAAATACATCAGGTTCCATTGTGCTGGATCATCCTGATTTGCACCTGACACCTTACACAGGTTTGAAATCTTTTATTAATTTCTATTCTTCCCCATCTGAAGCATTATGTGACTTGTATCCTCTCTTTTACTTTAGACATTTGTGCTAAAGAAGGATGCCCACAGAAGCGTCCCTTAGGTGATATTTCAAATGGTAAGTTTTTTTTTTTTAAAGATATATATTTTTTTTTTTTCCCCCTCTGGCATCTAACAAATACCATCTTTATAGATAAAAACCGCCTCACGCACGTATCTCTCCATCCAAAACCTGTAACCACGGAGCTAGAAGGTCTGTGTTTTTATTCTAAATTTATTTAACATCTAGTTATTATTTAATGAAATGTTTGAACTTTTATTATCATTATTTTATTCTACAGCTTACTGTGCCAAAGAAAAAAATGTACACAGTCGGGGCGGGTCATCAAACAAACGTAAAAACAGTCCTTTAAAAGGTAAGACACTGACTTGTATCTTTGAATGTTTTAATTTTGTTATTTCTTTTTTGTTTTTTGTTTTTATCTAACCTAGATTTTTTTTTGTTTTTATAGGTGAAACCACCCCTGGGAAAAGAAAGAAGAGTCAGAATAATGACACTAGAGACGTGTCCAGGTGTGTGAAACAGTATTGTATTAAATATTATTATTATTATTATTATTATTATTATTATTATTATTATTATTATTGTTATTATTATCATTTTAAGTCTAAAAAGAACTATAAACTATGTAATTGTAGGTCTACCCCGGGGCAACTACCAAGGCAAGGCCACAATATTACGGACAACGCATTTGCAGAGTTGGATGATGATGAAATAGTTCAAGCGGCCCGCGAGATTGAAGAGATTCTCAACCTCAACTTTAACTCACCAGCACCACTACCAAGACCAGCATCCGAAGACCAGTGTCTGGAAGGTATTGCTAATTTTCCTGTTATTGCTGGTTATGTTGTGTCTAGTACACCGAATTCTTCTCAGGAGAGTCTGCCGTGCAGGCAGAAAAGTGTGTTAGAAGATTCTGATTCTATAGTGGCTGACCCCTCTGCAGTTGTCGCTGACACACCCTGCCCTTCTTTCACAAATTTTCCAAACTGTCCACATGGATTATTAATCTGTAATATTTGCCCAGTATTGTCAACCTCTAGTTTAAGTGAACTGTTTGCTAGCAAGTTTCCAACACCGCAACTAAACACAAACTCAACACAGACTGAACACACGCACATAGACAACACAACACAGACTGAACACACGCACATAGACAACACAACACAGACTGAACACACGCACATAGACTGAACACATAGTCAACACAGCACAGACAGTCCCATATGATTACATCCAACAAATAATTTCAGCACCCCTACACATTGACAATACAACACAAACTGATCCAGTAGAAAACCCTATTAATCATTTATTTCAGTGCTTACACACAATTTTTTCAGCCCATGCTAGAGTTATCAAGAAAATTTTTAAAAAGTAAAAATCTAATATGGCTCCACCACCCAAATATTTCAAATGTGCTGATGGACATGGTGTTGATAGTAGTCAGTGTATTGAGAACGGAACCACTTCACCTCAGGGAGGGTCTATCTTCTCAGATATGAATGATGCTGATGATATGATTGATATTCTGGCACAGTTTGATAACCCTTATCAGATGCATGCTATGGATGGATTGAGCAATGTTGTTATTGGTGAAGATGATAATAATTTTGCCATTGATAATAATAATAGCAATGATGATGGTGATGATGATGGTGATGATGATATGAATGATGTGAATGTGAGTGACATTCTAGCAGAGATGTATAATATGGCAGGCCAGTGTGATGATGACATTGTTATGAATGTAAGTGGCATTCTAGCTGAGATTGAAGAGATGGCCAGAGAATGGTGCACAGTTGATGATAATGATGATTCTGACCGTAGCTCATGTAGCTCTTCTGAACATCTATCTGATGGCACCGCTTTTACTGGTACCGGTACCATGGCTGATATTCCCCCTACTGGTCTATCTAATGATGTCTCTGGTGGGTTAGATGGTGATAGCATATCTGATGCAACATCCCAGCCTTCTCATATACCTGCTGTTGTCTCTACTTCTGCTGCTGCAAATGGTTCTATTGCTAGTAATGAGTCTGAAATGCAAAATGCACAAGATGGGGCCGGTGCAATAAATCTACACCATATCCCAGCTTTCAATGGTCTCGAGCTGCGACAGTGCATTGATTTCAGAGATCTTCATGCTTCCAGCCCTGAGGAGATACCCGCAATGGTTAAAGGCTTACTTACAGGGGTTATTGACAGATCGCTTGAAGTCTCACAACCCGGTAGTGTATTAAATATAGATTTACGAGGCCCGTCTTTATTCAACAACGTGCATGCCTTATTAAATTCTAATAATAATTATAACGCAGATCTTTTTCTCGACGAGGTCGTCCAGGTCCTACAAAGTAATGACACGTCAATGACAGACGATGAACTAGAATTTGTCGTATCAATAGCGCAGGACCATAGAGGAGGCGTTCGTCTTAAACTGGGCAAAATTCCATACGACGAAATATTGTCAAAAAAAGGAAGATTTTTATACAATCCGGAAAATACTGAGGGAGATGGTAACTTGTGTTTCTGTTTATGTCTAGCGCATGCTGCCCGTGCTTCTATGTCAGTTCAGGAAAAATTTGATTATGCTAGAAATGTTCAAACATCTGTAGGATTCGACCACACACACATTTAATGACATTACCAAATTTGAAAAACACCTGGCGGTTAAAATTATAGTTTTTTATCATGCCCCCGGTTTCAAACGTTTACAGTGCTACCAAACACATAATACACCACATCCGCACACAATCTGGCTGTACCTACACAATGAGCATTATTATATGATTGAAAACCCCACAGGATTTTTTGGGTATAGTTATGTCTGTTCATACTGTTATGGTGGGTGTGACGGTCCACTGGTTCATTTGTGCATTAATAGGTGCAACGTCTGTTACACGCAGTGTCATAGTGGCCCCGGTAAGAAAGTTAAATGTAATGACTGCAAGCGTTTATGCAAATCAAAATCCTGCTATACGCAACACAAACTGCCAGACCCACGACATAACCTGATCCCATGCAATCTAATAAAATACTGTGACGCCTGTGGTAAACAATACAGGCAAGGAAAAAAAACAAGTCACAAATGCACACCGGGTGTTTGCCAGCATTGTCGGGGGGTTTTAGATGGTGACACTGACCACGAGTGCTACATTCAACCGCTGGAAAAAAGACAGCCAGGTCAAAAATACATACTCTATGATTTTGAAACTAGATATTATGAAGGGAAGCATGAGGCTAATTTTGTGTGTGCAATGGACATGAACGGCGACAAGTTCTGTTTTGGTACTTTAAATTGCGTGAAAATATTTTTACGGCACTACAGATGCCCTAAATATACTGGATATACATTCATCACGCATAACGCTTCAGGTTTTGACAACTACCTTGTCTTAAAGTATTTTGTTAAAAATAAAATCACCCCTGCAGTAATAATGCGTGGTAGTAGAAGTGTCCTAATGCGTGACATTATATACCAACAACGCTGGATTGACTCGTTTAGCTTTCTTCCAATGCGACTGTCAAAAACGCCATCAGCCTTGGGGTTTCAGGATATGGAAAAGGGTTTCTTTCCTCACAAATTCAACACAAGAGACAATGAGCACTATACCGGTTCATACCCTGAGCCCTGTTTTTATGGTTATGACAGTATGCCTGAGTCAGAAAAAGCCAGATTTAAGACCTGGTATGACACAGTGCGTGGCGAAGTGTTTGACTTCCAGGCAGAACTTAAGCGTTACTGTGTGAATGATGTAGAAGTACTGCGCAAGGCATTTCTTATATACAGAGACACATTCATGGAGCGTACAAAATTGGACCCGTTTACATTTGTGACTCTGCCATCCAGTTGTATGGGAGACTTTAAGACTCTATTTCTGCCTGCAAACACACTTGCACTCACCCATGACGGGGCATACATACGGCAGAACAAGGCATATTCTGATGTGTCTATGCAGTGGCTTGAATATGTATCATTTACCGAAAACACCAGATTGCAACATGCCCTTAGAGGTGGGGAGAAACAAGTTGGTCCATATTTTATAGATGGATTTTGTCAAGCAACAAACACCTGCTATGAATTCTTTGACTGTTTACATCACGGCTGCCGGGCACACAATGTAGAAACTGAGCTAAATCCTCTATCTAAAATACCATATGGTGAGCTCTAAAGCCAGGCTTTGGCAAAAGTTGATGCATTGGAGAACATTTACAAAATGCGCGTTGTAGTGATGTGGAAGTGTGAATGGCGGTCATTAACCAGATCTGACCCATCTGTTATACAGTTCATGAGCACATATGAGAAGCCTGAACGCCTTGCCCCCAGAAATGCACTCTTTGGTGGACGCACAAATGCTATGAAGCTGTACCACAAGACAGCTGATGGCGAGAAGATACATTATTATGATTTTACCAGTCTCTACCCCACAGTGCAGTCCAGAATGCCTTACCCCGTAGGGCACCCCCAAATAATTTTTAAAAACTTTGACAAGCTTGAGAATTATTTTGGACTTATCAAGTGTGTTGTACTGCCCCCTAGAGGTCTGTTTCATCCTGTTCTGCCTTTCAGATGCCTCAACAAGCTCATGTTTCCTCTGTGTCGTACATGCGCCGAAATGTTACACCAGACTGATGTTTGCAGACACAGTGATGTTGACAGACAACTGTCTGGCACGTGGGTGACATTTGAGGTTCAAAAAGCTGTTGAAGGGTTATCGCATAGTGTCTATTTCCGAAGTTTGGCACTTCCCCAATAAGACAGACACCTTGTTTAAGGACTATGTGAAAACCTTTTAAAAATGTAAGCAAGAGGCGTCTGGCTATCCACCACATGTAAAAACCCCCGAGGATCAGCAAAAATACATTGCTGATTATTACCAAAAAGAAGGGATAAGACTTGATCCATCCAAAATACATGTCAATAAGGCTGTGAGACAAATAAACAAGTATATTTTGAACTGTCTCTGGGGGTCCTTATGCAAAAAAGGGTCATTGCCACAGGCTGAATTCATATCTGAACCTGAACGGTTCACACAATTAATGTTCAGTGACCATTATGATGTGAAGCAGTTCTGTTTCATCACCGATGATGTCGCCATGGTTCAGTGGTGTCATCCTGAAGGTGTGGGGTGCAAGGCACGGGATGTCAATGTGTTTGTTGGTGCTATGACAACTGCATATGCCAGACTCATGCTCTACAACCTTTTAGACAGTTTGCAGCAGCAAGTGTTATACTGTGACAGATTCAGTTGTTTTTACATCCAGATCTGGAGAGTGGACCCCTCCCACCGGCCCCTATCTAGGTGATCTAACGAATGAACTAAATGATGGGAGCTCTGAGGTGGAGGATCACATCGCAGAGTTTGTTGCAGCTGGACCAAAATGTTATGCTTATCGCACAAATAATGGTAACAGTGTAGTTAAGTGTAAAGGGGTGACACTCAACCCTGTGAATGCTAAGACTGTCACCCACGATTCATTAAAACACTTGGTACAATCCTTTGTGGCCAATAGAACCACACAGACACATCTGACGGTGGTATCTGACACCATCAAACGCGATAAGAAAAAACTTCACTTAAAAAATGAAACAGTTGTGAAAAAAGTACAAGCTGTGTAAAACAAGCGCAGATTATTGCCTGATTATACTACACTTCCTTATGGATATTGAAATGGATAAAGCATTTGATGGGAGGCTACAACACCCATTTAGCCTCGTGGTTAGTGGACCTTCTAATTGTGGTAAAACATTTTTTGTCAAGGATGTCATTGAAAATGCAGCGAGCGTTAGCATAACATTGATAACATTGTTTACATTTATTCATGCTGGCAGCCTCTGTATGACCAGCTTCTACGTATAAGGGATATCAACTTTGTAAATGGGCTCCCAGAGTCTCTGTGTGATGACACATTGCTACCCACAGATAAAAATAATTTACTTATTATAGATGATTTAATGAACAATGCCAGTAATAATATAGAAGTGCAAAATGTGTTTACCAAATATGTACATCACAGAAATTTAAGTTGTATCTACCTTGTTCAAAATGTATTCATTCAGGGTAAGTCAAGCCGTACAATTAGTCTGAATACAAATTACTTGGTTTTATTTAACAACCCTCGGGATAAATATCAAATATCACTATTAGGCAGACAAATGTTTCCAGGAAACACCAAATATTTTTTGGAGGCATTTAATAATGCGACTAGTGTACTGTTTGGGTACCTCCTCATTGACTATAAAGCTAAAACACCAGACTATTTGAGACTCAGAACCAATCTGCTTTCAGACCATCCGGTTGTCTACATCCCCAAAAAGAGATAAAAAAATCATGTCGTCACGCATGCAGAGAAATCTGGGGGCGCTTGAGTTGCTTCATAAGGTACCCCCCAGTGTAAGAAAGGTTATTATAAGCAAAGCCAACGTAGACTTGATTAATGCTCTGTGTGAAATAGCGCTCAATGTATTGAATGGCAACATACCACTCAATGACAAGCAGTATCGTCAGTTAAAAAAGAAGAAGGCAATAATAAGGAGGATAGCCGACAAGAAAGTCAAAACCCAACAAAAAAGAAAGGCCATCAATTAGTCTGGAGGATTTTTGCTACCGCTGTTAGGGGCTGCAATACCGCTTATAACCAGTCTTATAACCAGTCGTAATGGGTGACATGCAGCATACACAGAAAATGTTCTTGGTCCCCCAGCATCAGTTGGATTTGTTGAAGCGGCAACAGCAGAACCCTGTGTCCATCAGACAAGCTGCTGAGAATGAGCTGGACAAGGCTATGATTGATATACTACAAATGCCAGGCACGGATGTATATGAGAAGGCAAAAAAATATGCTATTGTTCTCCAGAGATACCTGACATTGGTGAAACAGGGTGAACATGAAAAGGCAGTTTTAACTCTATCTCTGCCTGATACTGGTGAGGGTGGTACTGATCAGAACGTTCACCATGTTGTTGATACCAGTGTTAAGGATCCTATTGCTGATGAAGTTTTGAGGCATATACCTACCAGGAATAAGAGAAATGCAGCGCGTGTTTTATCAGCGCTGAGCAAGGCATCAGATGTGCTATCTTGGACTGGTCAGGGTGAAGTCATAAAATAAAAAAAATAAAAAAACACATTATTTTTTGCCATAATAATATGACAAGATATAAAAAATACAAATAGAATAGAAAAAAAAAATAAAACATTCAACAAATCAATTTATATACATGAAAAGAGAGAGAAAGTAATTACATGAATACAATCCATCAATACATCTACAATACTTTTCTGTAAAAAAAAAAAAAAAAAAGTCAAAAACTTAACCATGATTCTGTGTCAGACCCCCGTCTGGCAGTTTTGTATGGGGTTGTGAAATTATTTGTTGGATGTAATCATATGGCACTGTCTGTGCTGTGTTGACTATGTGTTCAGTCTGTGTTGCGTTGTCTATGTGTAGGGGTGCTGAAATTATTTGCTGGATATAATCATATGGGACTGTCTGTGCTGTGTTGACTATGTGTTCAGTCTGTGTTGTGTTGTCTATGTGCGTGTGTTCAGTCTGTGTTGAGTTTGTGTTTAGTTGCGGTGTTGGAAACTTGCTAGCAAACAGTTCACTTAAACTAGAGGTTGACAATACTGGGCAAATATTACAGATTAATAATCCATGTGGACAGTTTGGAAAATTTGTGAAAGAAGGGCAGGGTGTGTCAGCGACAACTGCAGAGGGGTCAGCCACTATAGAATCAGAATCTTCTAACACACTTTTCTGCCTGCACGGCAGACTCTCCTGAGAAGAATTCGGTGTACTAGACACAACATAACCAGCAATAACAGGAAAATTAGCAATACCTTCCAGACACTGGTCTTCGGATGCTGGTCTTGGTAGTGGTGCTGGTGAGTTAAAGTTGAGGTTGAGAATCTCTTCAATCTCGCGGGCCGCTTGAACTATTTCATCGTCATCCAACTCTGCAAATGCGTTGTCCGTAATATTGTGGCCTTGCCTTGGTAGTTGCCCCGGGGTAGACCTACAAATACATAGTTTACAGTTCTTTTTAGACTTAAAATGATAATAATAACAATAATAATAATAATAATAATAATAATAATAATATTTAATACAATACTGTTTCACACACCTGGACACGTCTCTAGTGTCACTATTCTGACTCTTCTTTCTTTTCCCAGGGGTGGTTTCACCTATAAAAACAAAAAAAAACTCTAGGTTAGATAAAAACAAAAAACAAAAAAGAAATAACAAAATTAAAACATTCAAAGATACAAGTCAGTGTCTTACCTTTTAAAGGACTGTTTTTACGTTTGTTTGATGACCCGCCCCGACTGTGTACATTTTTTTCTTTGGCACAGTAAGCTGTAGAATAAAATAATAATAATAAAAGTTCAAACATTTCATTAAATAATAACTAGATGTTAAATAAATTTAGAATAAAAACACAGACCTTCTAGCTCCGTGGTTACAGGTTTTGGATGGAGAGATACGTGCGTGAGGCGGTTTTTATCTATAAAGATGGTATTTGTTAGATGAGGGAAAAAAAATAAAAATAAAATATCTTTAAAAAAAAAACTTACCATTTGAAATATCACCTAAGGGACGCTTCTGTGGGCGTCCTTCTTTAGCACAAATGTCTAAAGTAAAAGAGAGGATACAAGTCACATAATGCATCAGATGGGGAAGAATTGAAATTAATAATAAAAGATTTCAAACCTGTGTAAGGTGTCAGGTGCAAATCAGGATGATCCAGCACAATGGAACCTGATGTATTTAAACTAGATTTAAAAAACACATGCTTAAACATGGATATAAACTTAAACACATGCATGGAAATAAAATAATAAACCTTACCATTTGAATGGGCCATTTTCTTTTTCTTGTGTAGATAGTAAAATTTAAAAATAAAAAAGTTTTTTTTTTTTTTCTTGAAGAGCTCGCCCCGTTTTGCCTAGGAAAAAAAAGGTGTTTTTTAAATGAACACTAGTGGCTGTATTTATACCCAACAACCTGGTCTCCAACTGATAACTGAGGAGGGGGCAGGCCTAGTGGTCAGTCTTAAGCCACTACCCATCTTCTCATTTTAGATATTTTTTCACAATTGTAGCTAAGAAATAATAAAATAGCTAAAAAAGCACAATGAATAGTATCATTTATTTATGCTAGCTAGATAATGAATGGATGAAAAATTTAGACACCACACACACTATGTTATGATCTTAAAGATCACCCTTTTTATTTCTCTATTAGTGAGTATTAATTTAATGCATAGAACCACATAAAGCACCTTTCACTAAAAACACTGCACAGAAGAATTAAGAATATGGTAAGCGTAGTTTTTTGAAGCTCTTTTTTTTTTTTTTACAGGGAAAATAAGTAAGAGAGAAAAGTGTCAAATTTAAGTAAAGACCTCTTTTCTGGCTAAATATAACACATCCTTAAGGTTTGTTTTTTTACACAGTACACAGTTTTACACAGTTTTGTATTACCATGGGGGCTAAAGCTAGTGCTTATCTTTAACTCTTATTATAACTCTTTATCACTAATGTGTTTTTGTCAGATTTTTCTCATCAGATGTAACTCTACACTATGTGTTGAAAACCTTTGATTACCTGGCCAACATGCACCCAATTACAAATATAAAAAAAAAAATGTTTCATATGATCATAGCGAGTGGGTTTGTGAAATCTACAACAGTAGTTTTAAGACTTTCATTCATTTTTAAAGACATTTCTCCTTTATAGTTTTTGAACAACTGCCGTTGTCAGCATCCATCCACAGGTCACAGCTAACACTTAACTCTGCGGGGAGGGTATCATTAGACAGTAAACTATTGTATTCACAGCTCTCCCGCAAACACATGGTTATCTCTGCAGGCAGAAGACAATTGCATTAACAACTCTCCCGCAAGCACATGGGTTATCTCTGCAGACAGAGGGCCAATGTATTGACTGTTCTCCCGCAAAAAAAAAAAAAACATATAATAAACCTCAAACAGTAGAGCTATCTTTAAAGGACATCTGACTTGGGAGAATGTACTGTGGACACATGAACAAAGGGTTAGGGGTAGGGAGGGGTATGGGTCAGGGGAGAGGCATGGGTCAAGGGGTCACAGTTAACACTTACCTCTGCGGGGAGGGTATCATTAGACAGTAAACTATTGTATTCACAACTAGCACTTAACTCTGCGGCGAGGGTAACATTAGACAGAAGACTATTGCATTCACAACTCTCCCGCAAGCACATGGGTTATCTCTGCAGACAGAGGGCCAATGTATTGACTGTTCTCCCGCAAAAACATATAATAAACCTCCAACAGTACACCATTGTATCTGCTACAGAACTGAAAAAACAAGTAGAGCTATCTTTAGAGGACATCTGACTTGGGAGGATGTACTGTGGACACATGAACAAAGGGTTAGGGGTAGGGAGGCGGCATGGGTCAGGGGAGAGGCATGGGTCAAGTGGTCACGGAGAGGTCACAAGGAGGAGGGGGGCTATCCCCCCTCCTAAAGTGCATTAATATTTACTACTCACGCTTCCATCACTGACTGTGACTGAGGAGTGAATGAATAATGTACCAAAACTGTAAAGCGACTTTGAGTGTCTAGAAGAGTGTTATATAACCAATGCATTATTTTTATTATTATTGTTCTGTATATTAGTTTCACTTTTTGAATTGAACTGCTGAAATAATTTTGCTTTTCTATAGTTTTCTAATTTATTAGGCATGTTTAAAAAGCTGCTGTATCTGATCTAACCAATAAGCAAAGGAGTGTTTCTAGGGATTAAGATTGAACTTTATTAATCTCACAGTGGAGAAATTAACTTGTTCAGGCAGCTTTTAGAACAGAATAAAGTGCAGGAAGCAAGAAATAAAGTGAGCATAAAAAAAATTATGCATTATTTATTATTATTATTATGAATAAACAGCTGTACCTTTGTTATCAGAAAAAACTAATATTTGATTTAAACATCTTTACGTCATATCTTGGGACACATGTGGGTAAGTTTTATTAAATATATAAAAAATATATACTGCTCATAGCTCCTTTAAAGGTTCTGTTTGACTCTGATGCTCTGGCTCCAAACCAAACTAAGTTAACTGTGTGTTATTACTTTCATCTCCAAACAAACTCTAATCCTGTACAAAGTTGCGTCATGTTTCCAAAGTTGTAGTTCCCAGGTGGGTGACCCAGTGTTTACATCAGACTGAAGTTTGTCAAAGTCATACACTGTTGATGTTTTCCTCTCTCTGAACTTGTTAGTGTGAAGCTTTGGCAGTTGTTGCATCAGGTGTCTCTTGTTACTGTTCACACTGGGATCACAGCTTCTGGTTACCGTGACGACCGCGGGCCCCCCGGTGCTGCGACTGCAACAACAATCTACGCACGCTGCAGTCATTAGCTTCCATTAATGGGACACACGCTGCCACTGCGTCATGGGACAAATTACAGGTGTGAACAGTGTGAAGGCTTAATGACAAACACTGTGACCTGAAGCACACTTTTACTTTTCACCCACTTTACCAACTTCAAAACACCAAAACTTTAAGCCAGATCAACTTTAGCAACAACTGATAGAGAGTCCTAACTTGTGGACCTGTTTACCTAAAACTAGATTACAGTGATAAATGATTTTCAACATTATTTTAACAGTAAAACCAAAACACAAAAAGTTATGTATGGACAAACAAATAACTGTGATGGTAATGGGAATATTCATCATTTATAAAATTATTTATAACAGATGCAAACATGGTGAGGTGAAATAAAAGTGATATAAAGGGGCTATATTATGGTTTTAATTGTATTTTTAAACCATTTTTGGTCAACTCTAGAACAGCATTGCATGTTTTACAAACTTTAAAAACATCTGACTGCAACAGCAAGTTTAATGAGTACACTAAATCCAAATCCAAATTCACTTTATTTATATAGCACATTTTACAAACAAAACAGTTTCCAATGTGCTGCACATAGAACAATAAATAACAATAAATTACTCCATTCAGCTCCATCAGTCCCCATTAAATAATAAGAACCAGTTAAATCAAAGAATAGTAATACAATAAAATAACAATAAATAAATACCAAGAATTAAATAATAAAAACAAAACAATAAAAGACAACAGAGGACCACACAATTCACGTCGAGTTAAAAGCCAGAGAATAAAAATGGGTCTTAAGACGAGATTTAAAACATTCCACTGTGGGGGCCGCTCTGATGTGGGGGGCAGAGTGTTCCATAGTTTGGGGCCGGCCACAGAGAGGGCCCCGGTTCCCCCTGGTTTTAAGTCTCGTCCTAGGGACCACGAGCTGGAGCTGGCTCTCGGACCTCAGAGAATGCGCAGAGTGTAAATTTGTATGAGGTCAGTAATGTACTGTGGGGCCAAACCATTCAATGCTTTGAAAACAAACAATAAAATCTTGAACTCGATTCTAAAATGAACAGGAAGCCAATGCAGGAGGCGAGGATGGGAGTGATCTGCTCATGTTTTTTTACTTCCTGTTAAAAGACGCACAGCAGCGTTTTGGACTAACTGTAAACGATAAAGTGCAGTGTGATTAATTCCAATGTAAAGTGCATTAGAGTCGTCCAGACGTGATGAGATAAAAGCATGGATTAAACGCTCAAAGCCTTTAAAAGTTAAAATCGATTTAATTTTGGTTAAAAGACGAAGATGATAAAAACTGGATTTGATGACTGCGTTTACTTGTTTATTGAATTTGAAATCAGTGTCCATAACAATGCCAAGTTTGGTGGCAGTGGGTTTGCTGTGCTGACTGAGGGGACCCAGGTCTGGTGGGGAGCTGGCACTGGGTCCAAACATTACTGTCTCGGTCTTAGTTTCATTTAGGCTTAGAACATTTTGAGCCAACCAAACCTTGACATTGTTAAGGCGCTCAAGCAGCGGTGTCAGGGGGTCGCTGCTGTTCTGTTTCATCTGCAAGTAAATTTGTGTATCATCAGCATAAAAATTATAGGAGATGCCATGTTGATTAAAAATGTTAGCAAGAGGGAGGAGGTATAAGGTAAATAAGACAGGGCCAAGAATTGATCCCTGGGGGACTCCACAGTCCAGAGGAGCGATGGATGAGGTGGAGTCCCTCAGTCCGACGGTGAAACATCTCTCGGTTAGATACGAACTAAACCATTTTAAAGCAGTCCCCCTGACACCCACGCAGTCTTCCAGTCGAGATAAAAGAACTGTGTGATCAACTGTGTCAAAAGCAGCAGTTAGGTCTAAAAGCACTAAAATGGCCTAATCACCAGAATCAGTCATTAAAAGCAGGTCATTAAAAACCTTTAAAAGTGCAGACTCTGTGCTGTGTAAGGATTTATAACCTGACTGAAAAATATCTAAAATGTTGTGAACAGTTCCTTCTAAAATCTTTGACAAAAATGGAAGTTTAGAAATTGGTCTATAGTTAGAGAGAACAGAGCTATCAATACTGGCTTTCTTTATAAGAGGCTCAACCACTTAGGGCCATATTTACTAAGACAAGTGCAAAATTGCGAGTGCAGCTTAAAAAATAGCGTCTGGTATTTGTGGGCGTGTTGCGTGTGATATACGAAGAGAAACTGTGCAAGTAACTGCTGCCGCAAATCTGATCTGTAAATGAGAATTTTGCGTGAGCATAAAACGCACTGACAGCGAGAGCAACGCTGTTTGCCAGCTCTGACTGCATCTTTCCTACAGAGATGCAACACAAAATCATCTCATCTGTGCACTAAAAGCTACACTATTACCTCCGCAAAACTTTTGCACCTGCTTCTCCAACGTACTAAATTTTCATGCAGATTTAGCTCCGTACTCGTGATAAATCAAGCAGCGACTGCAAAGCGACTTTTGCATTTTCCACACCTTGAATTTTGCACGTTTTGGCAAGAACGCCTTGTTTTACAGATTTATTGAATCACAGGAGCAAAATCTGCGCCACGCTGAATTTGCTCCTGTGAGAGACACAAACCTCAGCGGCGCCTGGGTTTGTTCCATTTTTAGCATGTCTTTTTCATTTAGCGTGCAGCTAACCTTTGATAAATCTGGCCCTTAATGTTTACAAAAGACCGGGACAGTTCCTGTTACAAAGCTGCTATTCACAATAGAAAGAACATCAGGACCAATGGTCCTCCAGGCCTCTTTGAATAAATGTGGGGGGACACTGGTGCCATAAAGAAACAGATGAAGAGACCAGGAGAGGGCAGCAAAGCTGTTATTCTCTTTTGAACAGAACCATAGAAAAAGAGCTTTTTACTTGCTTAAACTTTTTATATGGTGCCATTTATTGCAAAATAAAAAACAGCTGTGAGGAATCAGTGGAAACAGAGCTGTACATCGTTTTTGGATAAATGAATGAGAGCAGATGGATGTAGAGGGTTTGTTGCTTGGTCAGTGCTTCCTGAAGAACCAAGCGTTCTGAAACCTCAGAAACTCAGTGCCAGAAAATACAGAATTACTCAAACTAAGGGCTGTCCGGTCCCTTTACAACTGGAGCAGGAGCTTGGTCCGCATTGCCGGTTGTAAGTCAGACCTGTTCTCAGTGCATGTTGGACTCCGGCAGGGCTGCCCTTTGTCTCCGGTTCTGTTCATAATTTTTATGGACAGAATTTCTAGGTGCAGCCAAGGGCCGGAGGGAGTCTGGTTTGGGAACCACAGGATTTCATCTCTGCTTTTGCGGATGATGTTGTCCTGTTGGCTTCATCAGGCCAGGACCTTCAGTGTGCACTGGGGCGGTTTGCAGCCGAGTGTGAAGCGGCTGGGATGAGAATCAGCTCCTCCAAGTCTGAGGCCATGGTTCTCGATCGGAAAAGGGTGGATTGCCCTCTCCAGGTTGGAGGGGAGCTCCTGCCTCAAGTGGAGGAGTTTAAGTATCTTGGGGTCTTGTTCACGAGTGAGGGAAGGATGGATCGTGAGATCGACAGACGGATCGGTACAGCATCTGCAGTAATGTGGTCGTTGTATTGGTCTGTTGTGGTAAAGAAGGAGCTGAGCCGAAAGGCGAAGCTCTCGATTTACCGGTCGATCTACGTTCCTACTCTCACCTATGGTCATGAGCTTTGGGTCATGGCCGAAAGGACAAGATCTCGGATACAAGCGGCCGAAATGAGTTTCCTCCGCAGGGTGGCTGGGCGCTCCCTTAGAGATAAGGTGAGGAGCTCTGTCACCCGGGAGGAGCTCGGAGTAGAGCCGCTGCTCCTCCACATCGAGAGGAGTCAGTTGAGGTGGCTCGGGCATCTGTTCCGGATGCCTCCTGGACGTCTCCCTGGGGAGGTGTTCCGGGCATGTCCCACCGGGAGGAGGCCCCGGGGAAGACCTAGGACACGCTGGAGGGACTATGTCTCTCGGCCTGGAGGAAGTGTCTGTGGAGAGGGAAGTCTGGGCATCTTTGCTTAGACTGCTGCCTCCGCAACCCGGTCCCGGATAAGCGAAAGAAGATGGATGGACATTCGGATGGTAGGGTCAGAATTTGGCATCAACAACATGAAAGCATGGAACCATCCTGCCTTGTATCAACGGTTCAGGCTGGTGGTGGTGGTGTAATGGTGTGGAGGGATATTTTCTTGGCATACTTTGGGCCCCTTAGTACCAACTGAGCAATGTTGCAACACCACAGCCGACCTGAGTATTGTTGCTGATCATTTCCATCCCTTTATGACCACAGTGTACCCATCTTCTGATGGCTTCTTCCAGCAGGATAACGTGCCATGTCATAAAGCTCCAATCATCTCAGACTGGTTTCTTGAACATGACAATGAGTTCACTGGACTCAAATGGCCTCCACAGTCACCAGATCTCAATCCAACAGAGCACCTTTGGGATGTGGTGGAACGGGAGATTGGCTTCATGGATGTGCAGCCGACAAATCTGCAGCAACTGCATGATGCTACCATGTCAATATGGACAAAACTCTCTGAGGAATGTTTCCAGGACCTTGTTGAATCTATGTCATGAAGGATTAAGGCAGTTCTGAAGGCAAAAGAGGTCCAACCTGGTACTAGCAAGGTGTACCTAATAAAGTGGCCGCTGAGTGTACGTTATAATGTTGTTTCCTCATCAAAAACAGACCTGGAGTTTTGTTTTGTTTCATTCACGCTAATTTGAGTAGTCCTTTCTACTAAAGTAGTCCTTTAGTATTCTCTGGCACTGAGTTTCTGAGGCCTCAGAACGCTTGGTTTCATAAACTTCCACCTCTCCCACTCCAGGAAGCACTGACCAATCAACAAACCCTCTACATCCAGTCTGCTCTCATTCATTTATCAAAAAAACAAACAAAACAAAAAAATGGTGCACAGCTCTGTTTCCACTGATTCCTAACAGCTCTTTTTTATTTTGTAGTAAAATGGCACCATATAAAAAGTTTAAGCAAGTAAAAAGCTCTTTTTCTATGGTTCTGTTCAAAAGAGCATAACAGCTTTGCTGCCCTCTCCTGGTCTCTTCATCTGTTTCTTTATGTCACCTGTAGAGTACTTATTAAACTTTCTGTTGTAGTCAGATAATGTTTTTAAAATCTGCAAAACGTGCAGTGCTGTTCTAGAGGTGTCCAAAAATGGTTTTAAAATACAAATAAAGCAAAGCATAATATAGCCTTTTTATATCACTTTTATTTCACCTCACCATGTTTTCATCTGTTATAAATAATTTTATAAATGATGAATATTCCCATTACCATCACAATTATTTGTTTGTCCATACATAACTTTTTGTGTCATGGCTTTACAGTTAAAATAATGTTGAAAATCATATATCACTGTAATCTAGTTTTAGGTAAACAGGTCCACAAGTTAGGATTCTAACCAAAGCGCTCTCGAGTAGCAGCCGCCCCCTTTGCGCTAACCACAGTGGCAGCAAGTCCGTGTAGCTGTGTGTGTTGGTGTTTGGTAAATGTGTTAATATCAATGTCTATTGCAGAATGTGTCTGTTTAAGTAATCGAGAGTAGAGCTCCTTTGTTTACGATGTGAACCGAGTGGGATCAATCACCCCATTCTGCCTGAACTTAAGAAACCCTTTCGCGGTTGCTGAGCCGGAGTAAGGCAAAAGGCTAGAAGATGGAGATACAAGCCATTCTTGCCATCTATTTTTATAGGGAATGTCAACTCTCTCCCTAACAAATGTGAGGAGCTGGAGGCACTGGTGCGAAGTGACAATACTTATCGTGAGTGTAGCCTGTATTTCTTTACTGAGACTTGGCTAACTGAGAGCATCGTGGACTCGTGTGTAAACATACCTGGCTTTACTATGGTGCGCGCAGACAGAGAGGGGAAATTGTGTGGAAAAGCTAAAGGTGGTGAACTTGCCCTGCTGGTGAATAATAAATGGTGTAATTCTGGTCATATAACTGTGAAAGATAAGAACTGTTGTCATGATGTTAGTGGACTTAGTGGTTGGTTTAAGACCTTACTATCTGCCGCAAGAGTTCTCCCATGTTGCCGCCATTATTGTTTACATTCCACCACGGGTAGAGCCTACTGTTGCGTGTGATGTCATCCAGGAGACAGTCGGGAGAATTCAGTCGCTTCATCCTGATGCATTAATTGTTATATCAGGGGATTTTAATCGAGTGGATGTAAGCTCTCATTTAGGGGGCTTTACACAGTATGTCAATTGCCCCACACGGCATAACAATACATTGGATCTTTGTTATGTAAACTTCAAAGATACCTATAATGTAATGGCTATGCCCCCTCTAGGTAAGTCTGATCATAACTTGATTTATCTCAGACCATCTTATAGACCTTGTGTGATGAGACTGCCTACAACCAGTCGTTCAATCAGAAGGTGGACTCCAGAGGCCAGTGAAGCTCTGAGAGCCTGCTTTCAGTCTACTGACTGGAATACGCTTCTGGACACACAGGGATCTGAAAATAGCATTGATGGGGCAGTGGACTGTGTCACCAATTTTATAAATTTCTGCACAGATGTGGTGGTCCCTGTTAGAACAGTTTGTTGTTTTCCGAATAACAAGCCGTGGATTACAAGCAGCATTAAAGGCCTTTTGAATCAAAAAAAGGAGGCTTTTAAGGCTGGGGATCGGGACAAGGTCAGGAGTGTGCAACATGATCTGAAAATCAGCTTAAGGCAGGCCAGGCGGGACTACAAGGAAAGGCTGGAGAGAAAACTGCAGCACAACAGCACAAAAAAAGTGTGGAAGGGCATGAGAGCCATTACTGGCTACAAGGAGAAGGGAAAAATGACACATGGTGATACTGATATGGCCAATGAGTTTAACTGCTTCTACAGCAGGTTTAACTCTGCATGTGCCCTCACACCATGTCTACTGCTCTGCTCCACCCAGCAGCTGTTCCACCTCTGCTGCTGTGACCTCCTCCTGCTCTGCTCCACCCAGCGGCTGTTCCACCTCTGCTGCTGTGACCTCCTCCTGCTCTGCTCCACCCAGCAGCTGTTCCACCTCTGCTGCTGTGACCTCCTCCTGCTCTGCTCCACCCAGCGGCTGTTCCACCTCTGCTGCTGTGACCTCCTCCTGCTTTTTAAGACTGTGTGGAACAGTGCAGTACCTGAGTGACGTGTTGTACAGGTGAGTTAAGACAGCAGCGACTTGCTCTGAACACAGTCTGAGGACATGAGGAGGAACGCTGTCCGGGCCGGGGCTTTCCTCACCTTGGTCCTGGACAAGACTCTGTTTACATCCTGCTGAGTGACAGTAAACCCACTCTGCTCACAGCAAAGAGAGGAGAGGACAGCACACTCCTTATTATCACTTTCAAATCTACAATAGAACTGATGGAGCTCATTTGGCAGTGAGGGGTCAAATGCAGTAATGTTCCCTCCTCTTGGTTTCCAGGAGGTGATGGTGTTCAGTCCCATCCACATGCGCTGTGGGTTGTCCTCTTTCAAATGTCCCTCTATCTTGTCCCCATAGGACCGCTTTGCAGCTTTGATAGACCGCGCCAATGAATATCTGGCCTGCTTATAGGCAGCAGCATCACCAGATTTAAAAGCCACAGCTCGTTCCTTTAGTTTCATTCTCACATCAGAGTTAATCCAAGGTTTCTGACTGGAATGTTTTTTAATAACCTTCTGTGGGACGCAACAGTCAATACAAAAGTTTATATATCCAGTCACAACATCACAGTATTCATCAAGGTCTTCTGACTGGAACATAGACCAATCTGTGGCATCAAAACAACCTTGTAATTGAATTTCACTGTCTTTAGTCCACCATTGAACAGTATGTGTTATTGGCTTTATTTGTCTACTCCTCTGAATGTATGTAGGAAGAAGAAGAATGGAGGAGTGGTCAGATTTTCCAAAAGCTGGTCGGAGAATGGAGCGATGAGCTGACTTTACATTACTATAACAATGATCTAAAATCCCTGATCCTCTGGTAGGATGTTTCACACGCTGATAAAAGTTGGGTAAAATAGTTTTAAGATGACAGTTATTAAAATCACCCGCTACTATAACCACAGCGTTAGGATGAGAGTTCTCGTGTAAAAGGTCACTAAGATCACTGAGAGCAGCTGAAGTGTCCGCCCGCGGGTGAATGTACACAACGCATAAAAACAACACAGAAAACTCCCGAGGAGATAAAAGGGGCGGCACTTTAACACAAGACATAACACAAGATTAGCGGTGCAGGTTTGATTCATAACAACATTGTCCGTGCACCAGTGTTCATTAATAAGAAAACACACACCTCCTCCCTTTGTTTTCCCGGTGCTCTTTCACTGTCGGAGTGGTGAAAAGAGAAGCCCGGAGGTTGGAAGGCTGAGTCCGGCACGTTGCTGTGAAGCCACGTCTCCGTCAGGCAGAACACGAAGCAGTCTCTGGCCTCGCGCTGGGTTTGAATATGGCTCAGCAGATCGTCCGACTTGTTAGGTAGAGACTGAACATTAGCCAAGTATAAAGATGGCAGCGGGATCTTAGATAGGTGGACACACAGTTTAAGCAGCAGTCCTCCTCGCTGTACTCACGGCCTCCACGGCTCCTGGCCTCCACTGCCACGAGTGGGGCACGCATTAAAGTCATTACACCTTAACCCAGGTGTTACATTTGAGTGTCCACTAACTTTGTCGTGAATGTATAAAAGTAAATCACGATCATATCTGATAGTGGCAAGTGCTTCATATACAAGAACAGACAAAACAAAAAAGACACTGCACAGAAGAGCTCTTGCCTCTGCACCATCAGTGTGAACAGTAACAAGAGACTCCTCTTCATTTACACTGACAAACTGGTACCTATCAGATAAGTAGGATTTAAACCAGCAGGGGGTGCTCCTCTGACCCCTATGTCACAGTCTAATCTCTGGAGTAAGATGCTGTGGTCAATGGTGTCAAAGGCTGCACTGAGATCTAACAGAACCAGGACTGAGACCAGTCCATTGTCTGAACTTAATAACAAGTCATTTGTGACTCTGACTAATGCAGTTTCTGTGCTATGGTGGGGTCTAAAACCTGACTGAAAATCTTCAAATAAGCTATTGTCCTGTAGGTGGCGACATAACTGTTTAACTACAACTATTTTTAGGATTTTTGAAATAAAAGGGAGATTTGATATTGGTCTATAGTTGGCTAAAATGTCAGGATCTAGACTGGGGAATGTGTTTCAGCATTAAACCATGGTGCTACTCGATTCGGCCTAACAACCTTTTATTTTAATGGAGCTACATTATCTAGAGCTGTCTTTAAAGACTGCATAGCGCTGTCAACAAACCAATCACTTTTACTGGGACTCGAGCTATGGGAGCTGTTCTCAACAAACTCACTCAACATTGTACTAACTATTGGCTTTATTATGTGTTTAAACTTTGACACAGATTGGTCTGATAATGTTCTTCTAATCTGGGTTTTGTTCATTGGAACAGTAAAGTCTTTGAGTATAAACTGAAAGGTAATTAGAAAGTGATGTGAGAGTATGGGGTTATGAGGAAGGACAGTGAGCTCACTAATCTCTATACCAGAGGTTAAAACAAGGTCCAGGCTGTGACAATGAGTGGGTTCATTTATGTTTTGAGTAAAACCTACGCTGTCTAATAAGACTGCAAATGCATTTCCTAGACAGTCGCTGCTGTCATCAACATGAATATTTAAATTGCCTACTATTACACTCTTGTCCCAGTCTAACAGAATACTGGATAGAAAGTCAAAGAACACAATTAAAAATTCGGAATAGTGACCAGGAGGCCTGTAGATGATTATAAACATAACACAAGCGAGCCCTAACCCCAGGCCTGGCTCCAGGGTGGGGCCCCGGCTGTGCCATACCAGGCAACTGGCCTTGTTATAATTGTCTTCATAAGGGTTTTGCATCATCTTGAATTTACTAAAAATAACTATTCAGCATGTCCACCTGATAATGATGTCACAGTATGCAAAATATATGCAGATTAGATGCCTATAATTACTACAGTTATAAACTTTGGTTCATAACTGACACATGACACAACTTTGAAGTGCTGATCCATGCTTTTATTATGACTCACCTAGATTTTTGTAATGCGTTGTATGCTGGAGTCAGTCAGGCCTCTCTTGGGCGTCTGCAGCTTGTCCAAAATGCAGCAGCTCTTAACTGGCACCGTAAGCATGAGCACATCTCTCCCGCTGTGGCGTCCTTGCACTGGCTGCCAGTGCGGTTCCCAGTTGATTTCAAAATTCTATTATTTGTCTTTAAATGCTTAAATGGTCTTGCACCAAAATACTTGTCTGACCTGATCCAGCCATACACGCCCTCTCGTGCTCTCAGGTCAGCTGATCAGCTGATCCTGTCAGTCCCAAAAACTAAAAGGAAACAGAGAGGAGACCGGGCCTTCTCTGTGGCCGGACCTCGCCTCTGGAATACTTTACCTTTGTATGTAAGACAGGCTGATTCACTAAATACTTTTAAGTTTCACTTAAAAACATACTTTTTCTATTTGGCTTTTAACCAAGAGTGAGTTGTTGTCTTGTTGATTATATTTTATTTGTTTGACTGTTTTTTCCCTAGTTTTTAATTCCTTTTCACTGTTTTAATGTAATTTGTTGTGTACAGCACTTTGGTCAACCTTGTTGTTGTTTTTAAAGCGCTTTATAAATAAATTTGGATTGGATTGGGTTGGAACTGACATTTTTCTCATTTACAGTAAGACTATCTCTAATTATTTTTAAGCCATATCGTTTTGAATTTTGGATGTCAAAAACTGTATTTTAGAGAAACAAATCTGGCGCCCAAAGGGTTAAGTGAAGCATCCAGGTTGTCTCCTCAAAGCTCTGTGCCTCGTGGGACTCCCATCCCCCACAATGACAGGGTGCGGCTCCAAGCTCACCGGCTTCCTTCCTACTTTTCTGCTCCTGGCTTTGTCTATGATTGATTTTTGGTTTCACAGTTTTCATCCAGTTATTTTAATGCTCAATCCATTGCATCGTCAAGTATTAGTTGGAAAAGTGGAGATAAGACAAACAAGGTCCCACATGAATCCTGTGTCTTTGGATCAAAGCTGGCAGCTGACACACATGGAGCTTTCCTGGAAGACGCACCCAAGGAACCACAGCATGATCTCTGGAAGAAACCCCGGCGGCACAAAGTGGAGACCAGACCGTCCTCTCAACCCTGCTCCGTCACGTAAGCCGACCAGTGTGTGACAGCCAGAGTGTGGCCTCACAATTCTTAGAAATGTTTCATTTATTCCTTTAAAATCTCCCATAGATCTTTAAGTGTTGTAACTTAATCTTCCCAGTGTAAGACTGGCTGGTGTCCTGTTATTAAATTAAATTCATCTTTACACTAAAACACTTGCCACTCTTTATAATATTTCCTACAACATGTACATAGTTTTTAACAGTTGTTGTTGCTTTACAGCTCTGTCTTGGTACCCTCCTCTCTCAGCACATGACATGTTTCAGAGTCTGTGAATAATTCAGTTCACGATTAAACGATGAATAAATTAGTTGACAATTATTTTAATAATGGATTATAATCAATTAATCTGATTAGATTGTTTTGTTGCAGTTCTAGTAAATTGTGTCAGAAATCAGATGATTTGGATTTGTGGCGTTAAACAAGTCACCTTGGTCACATAGTCTCTGCCCGAGGTCACATGGTGTGGTCACATGGTGTGGGCCCCGTGGTCACATGGTATGGGCCCCGTGGTCACATGGTGTCTGCCTGTGGTCACATGGTGTCTGCCCGTGGTCACATGGTGTCTGTCCCGTGGTCACATGGTGTCTGTCCCGTGGTCACATGGTGTCTGCCCGTGGTCACATGGTGTCTGTCCCGTGGTCACATGGTGTCTGCCCGTGGTCACATGGTGTCTGCCCCGTGGTCACATGGTGTCTGCTCCGCGGTCACATGGTGTGGTCACATGGTGTGGGCCCCGTGGTCACATGGTATGGGCCCCGTGGTCACATGATGTCTGCTCGTGGTCACATGGTGTCTGTCCCGTGGTCACATGGTGTCTGCTCGTGGTCACATGGTGTCTGTCCCGTGGTCACATGGTGTCTGCCTGTGGTCACATGGTGTCTGTCCCGTGGTCACATGGTGTCTGCTCGTGGTCACATGGTGGCTGCCCCGCGGCCACATGGTGTCTGCCCGTGGTCACATGGTGTCTGTCCCGTGGTCACATGGTGTCTGCCCGTGATCACATGGTGTCTGTCCCGTGGTCACATGGTGTCTGCCTGTGGTCACATGGTGTCTGTCCCGTGGTCACATGGTGTCTGCCTGTGGTCACATGGTGTCTGCCCCGTGGTCACATGGTGTCTGCCCCGCGGTCACATGGTGTGGTCACATGGTGTCTGCCCGTGGTCACATGGTGTCTGCCCGTGGTCACATGGTGTCTGTCCCGTGGTCACATGGTGTCTCCCCGTGGTCACATGGTGTCTGTCCCGTGGTCACATGGTGTCTGCCCCGCGGTCACATGGTGTGGTCACATGGTGTCTGCCCGTGGTCACATGGTGTCTACCCGTGGTCACATGGTGTCTGCCCGTGGTCACATGGTGTCTGCCCGTGGTCACATGGTGTCTGCCCGTGGTCACATGGTGTCTGCCCGTGGTCACATGGTGTCTGCCCGTGGTCACATGGTGTCTGTCCCGTGATCATATGGTGTCTGCCCGTGGTCACATGGTGTCTGTCCCATGGTCACATGGTGTCTGCCCGTGGTCACATGGTGTCTGCCCGTGGTCACATGGTGTCTGCCCGTGGTCACATGGTGTCTGCCCGTGGTCACATGGTGTCTGTCCCGTGGTCACATGGTGTCTGCCCGTGGTCACATGGTGTCTGCCCGTGGTCACATGGTGTCTGTCCCGTGGTCACATGGTGTCTGCCCGTGGTCACATGGTGTCTGTCCCATGGTCACATGGTGTCTGCCTGTGGTCACATGGTGTCTGTCCCGTGGTCACATGGTGTCTGCCCGTGGTCACATGGTGTCTGTCCCGTCGTCACATGGTGTCTGCCCCGTGGTCACATGGTGTCTGCCCCGCGGTCACATGGTGTGGTCACATGGTGTCTGCCCGTGGTCACATGGTGACTGCCCGTGGTCACATGGTGTCTGTCCATGGTCACATGGTGTCTGTCCCGTGGTCACATGGTGTCTGCCCGTGGTCACATGGTGTCTGTCCCGTGGTCACATGGTGTCTGCCCCGTGGTCACATGGTGTCTGCCCCGTGGTCACATGGTGTGGTCACATGGTGTCTGCCCGTGGTCACATGGTGTCTGACCCGTGGTCACATGGTGTCTGCCCCGTGGTCACATGGTGTGGTCACATGGTGTCTGCTCGTGGTCACATGGTGTCTGCCCGTGGTCACATGGTGTGGTCACATGGTGTCTGCCCGTGGTCACATGGTGTGGTCACATGGTGTCTGCCCGTGGTCACATGGTGTGGTCACATGGTGTGGTCACATGGTGTCTGTGGAATAATCAGATCGGTGCTGAATGACAGGGGCGTGCCAGCTACTGCCCCCTGCTGGAGCCTATGTAAGTTTGCATAATAAATGTGGTCAGTCACAGTAAATGTAATGAAATCATGGACACTAGGGACTGTTTTCAGCCTGGCGCACTTCTCTCATCTCAAGCTTTAATTCAGTTTTTGTTTGATGAAAACTGACCAGATGTTGGCAGAGATCTGATCATAAACAGCTCACTGAAATATTATGGTCCAATTATATGCAACGCAATCTGAAGCGCGCTGCCTACAGCGGACACACGCGAGACATTTCTCACAATATCAGAGCTGGATTATCATAATATGAACATAAAACATGAGTTCAGACATTCTGTTAAAAGTCTTTGGTGTTCTCTGGAGCCACAGCCCAGTGTAATGACAGTGAAGGCTCATAGACTGTGACAGGATCTCTGTCCTGGAGCAGGGGCGGAGCTGACCATTCTAGGGGCTCAGGGCACAATGTGGACACCACAAATAAATATGTCACACATTCACACAAAAAGGTAATAGTAATGCCCAAATATACTGTAGAAGCTTATGCCAGATAATGTAAAGCTTATATTAGGCATCGCCCATTAACTAAGCCAGGATTTATTCATTAGTGCAGTCATTAGTCTGTGCTGTAGAAATTGTATTTTTTTTTTATTGAAAAAGTGCAATGGCCTATTTAACAATGCTGTCTACCAGTCTCTATTTTTAGGCAGCTCATGTAAAATAAAATGTAGTAACTAGTTATAAAGTTTAAAGTTATTGTGCCATTTTAATACCAAATTAAAAATATCTGAGGAATCAGTGGAAACAGAGCTGCACACCGTTTGTAAATGCTTTATCCATCTGACAATGGTAAAGAATCCACTAAAACTAATCTTTTGTTCATTTGCTGACCTCTTGTGGCAGGAGTTGGTATCTTTGGTAATATCCCTATCTCACAATGTCAATGACAATACCAGGCCCACAGTGACTGGGAAAGGCTCCAGTACCTGTGATGCTTTATGGGAATAGGCAGAAGAAGATAAAGGAATGAATGTATTTTATTGCTATTTGTTAATACTTTATGCAGAGCTGACAACTCTCACGCACTGAGCATGAGACTCACGCAATTGTATATTTTCTCATGCTCTTATGCAATTCCAGAATTTCTCCAGCTGAAAAAATATTACTGATAAAATATTGATGACATTCAGCCATCGAGGCCTTTAATCATTGTGTGGCTGTCAGAGGTCACTTCTCTGCTCCCTCTCTGTGTGTGACTCCTCTCGCTCTATTGGTTGATTGCGTCTGCCAGTCACACACAGACGCTTATCTCTGATTGGATTTGTAATTGGTCACTTTAGTTCAGCCACGAGTGATTGGCTCAATAAACAGATAAAATACAAACAATATAACCTTAAAGCAGCTGTTGGACACAAGCATTAGTGTATTCTGAGTGTTGACTGAACTAGAGACAGAATGGAACCATGAATCGCTTTCTTTTAGTAAAAATGATTGACCATATAAACAACAGATTTCTACTTTACCTGAACAGAGATCAGGGAGGTCAATCCACAGGACACACCTACAGGACAGAGAGGGAACACTAAAAAGGGTTAGCTTTGGCACGGTCCATCAGTGCTGCTTTAGTCGTAAACACAGGTCCAAAATTATGTCTTGTAAAGCGTCTTTGAGTTGTGTGAAAAGCACTATATAAAATTGATGTATTATTATTATTATTATTATTATTATTATTATTATTATTATTAGCTACAAGACCATCCCCTCAAAGCACAGTTTGAGCTTTTGCCCTCTGGGTGGCGCTATAGAGTGCCTGGCTGTAGAACTAAGAGGATGCAAATGTCTTTTATTCCAACAGCAATGGAGCACCTTAATGGTTCCAATGGATTTTGTCCTGTATTATTTTTCTCATATTTTCAAATTTCTTTATTTATTTCTTTATTTTTTGCACAGTAGTTTGGGCATTTTATGTGACTGACTTCTGTCTCTATTGGTGAGTGTTGTTTGTATGTTTATATATTTTATGTGGACTGTGATCCAAATTCCCCTTGTGGAATAAAGATACTTTGACTTTGACTTTGACTTGTGTCATAGGAAAAGTGCTGTATAAATCCCATTCCATCCCCTTCCAATTCCCATCAATATGGGGCAGTGAGGTAACGCAGGTGAGGTAACGCAAGTGTGGTAATGCAGGTGTGGTAACGCAGGTGTGGTAACGCAGGAGTGGTAACGCAGGTGAGGTAATGCAGGTGTGGTAACCCAGGTGTGGAAACACAGGTGAGGTAACACAGGTGAGATAACACAGGTGAGGTAACCCAAGTGTGGTAACGCAGGTGTGGTAACGCAAGTGTGGTAATGCAGGTGTGGTAACGCAGGTGAGGTAACGCAGGTGAGGTAATGCAGGTGTGGTAACGCAGGTGAGGTAACACAGGTGAGGTAATGCAGGTGTTGTAACGCAGGTGAGGTAACGTAGTGATGAGTGAACCCACTCATTGTCACAAGCACACCCTGGACCTTGTTTTAACCTCTGGTATAGAGATTAGTGAGCTCACTGTCCTTCCTCATAACCCCATACTCTCAGATCACTTTCTGATTACCTTTCAGTTTATACTCAAAGACTTTACTGTTCCAATGAACAAAACCCAGATTAGAAGAACATTGTCTGACCAATCTGTGTCAAAGTTTAAACACATAATAAAGCCAATAGTTAGTACAATGTTGAGTGAGTTTGTTGAGAACAGCTCCCATAGCTCGAGTCCCAGTAAAAGTGATCGGTTTGTTGACAGCGCCATGCAGTCTTTAAAGACAACTCTAGACAATATAGCTCCATTAAAACAAAAGGTTGTTAGGCCGAATCAAGTAGCACCATGGTTTAATGCTGAAACACGTTCCCTTAAACAAGCAACCCATAAATTAGAAAGGCTATGGCGTCACTCCAGCTCAGAGCAGTCTCTGAATGCCTGGAAATATAGTCTTTTAATTTAAAAAAAATCTCTGTGTGAGGCCAAAACCAGATACTATTCAACTTTAATAGAAGAAAATAGGAACAATGCTAGGTTTCTGTTCAGCACTGTAGCCAGGCTGACCACCAGTCGCAGCTCAGTAGAACCCTGTATCCCTGTTACTCTCAGCTGTGAAAACTTTCTTACATTTTTTAACAACAAAATCACATGTATCAGAGACAAATTAAATAAAATTCTCCCTACGATCAGCTCAGAGCAAGCCAAAGCTGTAAAAATGGAGGCCACTATAAAACCATCTGTAACGTTAGACTGCTTCATCGGTGTAGATCAAACAGAGATAATGTCAGTCATTATGTCCTCCAAAACCTCAACTTGTCTTTTAGACCCAATTCCTACCAAACTTTTTAAAGAAACTCTCCCCCTAATTAATGAATCTATACTGAACATAATAAACACCTCCCTAGAAACAGGCTATGTGCCACAGTCTTTTAAATATGCAGTTATTAAACCGCTTCTGACAAAACCCAGTCTAGATCCTGACATTTTAGCCAACTATAGACCAATATCAAATCTCCCTTTTATTTCAAAACTCCTAGAAAGAGTTGTAGTTAAACAGTTATGTCGCCACCTACAGGACAATAGCTTATTTGAAGATTTTCAGTCAGGGTTTAGACCCCACCATATCACAGAAACTGCATTAGTCAGAGTCACAAATGACTTGTTATTAAGTTCAGACAATGGACTGGTCTCAGTCCTGGTTCTGTTAGATCTCAGTGCAGCCTTTGACACCATTGACCACAGCATCTTACTCCAGAGATTAGACTGTGACATAGGGGTCAGAGGAGCACCCCCTGCTGGTTTAAATCCTACTTATCTGATAGGTACCAGTTTGTTAGTGTAAATGAACATTCCTCACAGTGCAGTAAAGTTAGCTATGGAGTGCCACAAGGTTCAGTGCTTGGACCCATTCTGTTCAGGCTTTACATGCTGCCTTTAGGAAACAGAATCAAAAAACATGGCATTAATTTTCACTGCAGACGATACACCGTTGTATTTATCAATTAAACCTGATCAGAACGGCCGTGTTGAGAAACTTTGCGCCTGTGTGAGAGACATAAAGACATGGATGACAATTAATTATCTCCTCCTAAACCCAGAAAAAGCAGAGGTCATTATACTAGGCCCCAAAAAGCTGAGAGATGCTCTGTCTGACCAGAGTCTCCCTGGACGGTGTCAGTGTAGCCTCAAGTTCTACTGTGACAAACTTAGGAGTTTTATTTGACCAAGATTTATCATTTAAGGCTCATATAAACCAAGCCTGTAAAACAGCATTCTTTCCCTTACGTAACATCGCCAAAATCAGAAATATTTTATCTAAAAATGATGCTGAAAAACTTGTCCATGCGTTTGTTACATCTAGGTTGGATTACTGTAACTCTCTGCTGGCAGCGTGCCCTAAAAACTCTTTAAAATGTTTTCAGAATGAACTAAGGGACTAACAGTCCTAGATGCATTGCCTGTCCGTCCTGGGAGAGGATCTCTCCTTCAATATGGGCTCCATAAGGTTTCTTCTTTTTTCCCGTAGCTGGGTTTTTTTGGGAGTTTTTCCTTACCGAGAAGGAGGGTCTAAGGACAGGAGTGTCCTGGCTCTGTTTAGTTTAGTGTAGTTATTGTTTGTGCTGATTGTGTGTTAAGTCTGATTGTGTGTTTATGTTTGATCAACTGTTTGTGAAGCCCTTTGAGGTGACTTTTGTTGTGATATTGGGCTATACAAATAAACCTGAATTGAATTGAATTGAACACAGGTGAGGTAACGCAGGTGAGGTAACGCAGGTGAGGTAACGCAGGTGAGGTAACGCAGGTGAGGTAACAAGGTCAAATACTACTTCACACTTTTCTATCTGGAACTATTGAGCAGGAGTACTCACTATTTGACCCTAGGAGGGCAGCACTGACTGTTTTCACCAGAAAATGTGAATTTAGACCTTTTTTTTTTTTTTTTTTTTACAACATGGTCAAACATAAGACTATAAATAGTTTAAAAAATCAATATGGAGACATTGTGAAGTACTTTTAGACGATACATGTATCGATACACATGCTACTGTATTGATACAGCTGTTTAAATTATGTTAATATGTTATAAACAGCTGCAACGGCAGTTTTGAAGCTGTTCCCTAAGGTACAGTACACATTTCTGCCATAGGTGGCAGCACCGCAGCACATAGCAGCAGCATGTGTCTAGTAAACAAACATGGAAGGGCACGGTGTTTTTTCAGTCAGCAAAACGTAAGAGGAATTGTCAACTCTGGACTTTAAAACACTAAGGAGTCAGGAGTTAGACCTGGTTCATGCAGTTTGTAGGCTCTGCAGTGAAGTAACGTTACTGCAGCAACTCCACAGATCTCTGTCTTCACACAAGACACTACGCTGATCTGTCGCTAGCAACAGGTAATGTTAGCACAACACAGAGCCAACGTGTGTCACACAAGAGGAGAGAGTGTGGGTGCTGTGGGGCGGGGTCTGACGGTTAATTAGTGCGGCAAAACTAACAAATACAAGAGCAGAGTCTTTTGCAGTGACAGCAGTTTAAGCGCTGATATTATCTCCACACTTACTCAATCTAACGCACAACTTAACTATACAGAGAAAAAAGGTGCACAAACAAAGCTTGGAGCACACAAGGATTTACGTGCAGTGCATCCATAGATGCACAGCGTTCGCGTCATCAGCGGGCCACCGTAATATCTCCTGCTGCGGACAAACAGCTGAACTATAGGCTCCGGGTGTGAAAAGTCCGTGTGTGTGTGTGTGTGGGTGTGTGTGTGTGTGTGTGTGTGTGTGTGTGTGTGTGTGTGTGTGTGTGTGAGTGTGTGTGTGTGTGTGAGTGTGTGAGTGTGTGTGAGTGTGTGAGTGTGTGTGTGGGTGTGTGTGTGTGTGTGTGTGTGTGTGAGTGTGTGTGAGTGTGTGTGTGTGTGTGTGTGTGTGTGTGGGTGGGGTGGTGGTGGTGGTGGGGTTAGCCAGCCTCCCTACTTTGGGAACTGGCACCAGGCAAGAAGTTTTCCACTGGACCAGAACCTGACCCGTTTGGAGACTCTGGTTGAACATAATTTCCAGAGGCACAGCCAACTCAGAAGAACACTCCTTGAGAAGCTGTGGCGCTATCCCATCAGGACCAGCAGACTTCCCAGAATGTAGCCTCAGCACGTACCTCATCCACAGAAAGATGATACTCAGAGGGTGCTCCATCAGTAGAGGTGGAGTAGCTGCTGGGAGGAGCAGAGCAGGAGGAGGTCAGAGCAGCAGAGGTGGAGCAGTCTCTGGGTGGAGCAGAGCAGGAGGAGGTCACAGCAGTGGAGGTGGAACAGCCGCTGGGTGGAGCAGAGCAGGAGGAGGTCACAGCAGCAGAGTTGGAACAGTCGCTGGGTGGAGCAGAGCAGGAGGAGGTCACAGCAGCAGAGGTGGAACAGCCGCTGGGTGGAGCAGAGCAGGAGCAAAGCCTCCTTCAAATTCAGGAGACTTTTCACTTTGCTTGTGATCCAGGGCTTCTTATTTGGAAAACAGTGAACTGTTTTAACAGGCACCACCACATCTGTACAGAAATGAATATACTCAGTGACACTATCTACTGCCCCATCCAAGTCATTGTCAGAACCCTCCAGGAACTCATTCCAGTCTGTGGACTGAAAGCAGTCCCTCAAAGCTTTGTAGGCCTCTGGGGTCCACCTTCTGAATGATCTCCTGGTTGTAGGCAGTCTCCCCACACTAGGTCTGTACAGTGATCTGAGGAGAACCAAGTTGGGGTCAGACTTTCCAAGAGGTGGCCTGGCCACTACATTGTAAGCATTTTTGACATTCACATAACAAAGATCTAGTGTATTGTTATGTCTTGTGGGACAGTTGACTGAGTAAAACCTGCTAAATGAGAGCTACAATCCACATGATTGAAGTCCCCTGATATGACAATAAGAGCATCTGGATGTTGTGACTGAGTTCTCGCGTCACACGCCTCTGTAGGCTCTGCTCGCGGTGGGATGTGTGATGGAAATTCTAGATTGAGATACTTTACAAAAAGACAGTGTCTGGATCAATCAACGAGTTGCCTTTATTTCACTTGTGCACAAGGAGAACACAGTACAAAGGAGAGATGCAGAGTGTCCCCCCCCCCCCTTAGCAGAAGGTAGTTTTTATACCAAGCACACACAAGAGAGTACGTGTCCCAGAGTCACCAGCATATCTGAAGACCTTTTCTCTACTTCATAAGAAGACGCCATGCCCTAGCCTTGTGCGCACCAGGACACAACATCTTTTGGCCTTACAGCTGCTACGCATGTCTCCGTCCTTATACAGAGCTAAGGTCAGGCATAACATAACAACAGATTAACACTACCTTCGAAATGATAAACTATAAATTTTCCATTACACTTCATCCCTTTTGATTATAATAAAACTCTTTTATATTAATCAACAAATAAAGTCAATCCCCATACATCAGTACCATTACCCTTTGACAGTTTAAAATGATACATCATTAACAGGATCTAGAAAGATAAAAACCAAATCAAACACAGCGTTCAACAACAAGGGGAAAACAAAAAAAAATCTTTCTTACCAAAGGTGAGACTCAACCCCTGTAGGAGATTAAACCATTTGACTATAATGCACAGCAGGAAAACATCATTCACTTATAACAAAAAAGAGAAAAGGGAAAAGAAGAAAAAAGAAAAAGGAAAATAACAATAACCTGAATGTTGTTTACACAACTGTATCTAAATCTGAGTCAAAGTCAGTGTTGTCAAACTCGTCAGCATCACATGGGAGAAAGTCCTTGTGCACCTCCTGATATACAAAAGCTTGTTTGGTGACTGCTGCATGTATGGTTCTTTCCACAAGATGTCTTATGCATGGAATGCAACAGCAGCCACAAGTGATCAGTATCCCCAGCAGGATCGCTATTGACAAGAATACCACCTTAATTACAGCTGCCCATTTCCCAAACCACTTCTCCAGGAACCCCGTGAAGGGGTCTGACACCCCAGAATTTACTGCTAGCTCCTCTGAGAGTGTTCTTAACCCACCAAGAGCCCTAGTGACGCTGCCATCTGGGGCTGTATTGTTAGGAATATAAGTGCAACAATTATCACCAAACATACTGCAGACACCCCCCTTTTCAGCAAGCAGCATGTCTAGGGCCATCCTATTTTGCCAGGACATCAGACTAGTCTTGTCCAGTTGTTCTGACAGACCTTCAATAGCATCCCTAGTGTAGTTCAGAAATCTCTGTTGATTGTAATAGAGATAATTTATCCAGTCTACGTTCTTATTAATAGTGGACCACCAAAATAAAACAGATTCAAATCCTGCCGCTATTTGATTTCTAGCTTTAAATTCATCAGGTACCCCACGAGGTACCCCAATACTGTCAATCCATACCCGAGCGCCGAAGTGGGTGTGACCGAAAGTTTCTACAGACGTAGACCGTTTACTTCTATAGAGTACATGAGTAAGGGCCAGATTATCTAAAGCCGAAGATTGGATGGGCAACACATAGAAGGGCATGACCAATTGAACCAATGCACATGTCCCTGTCCAGTTGACCGGCAGTAGGGGCCAGAGGGTTTTGCCCCCACAAAACCACCAGGCGTCTGCCCTGGCAGTGGTCATGTTTAGCAGAAGATTACTAAAATATGAGGGACTACTCAAAATTAGGGTGGTATTACATGATGTCAAATTACCTACCCACGGCCCCACCCCTAAGTGAGTGAAACAGGTGTAATTACCAGCTAAAGGCATGAACCATGGAGGTCTCATCCCCTTATTTACTGATGGAAATGCCCTCCCGAGAGCAGTGCACTGAGGATTATCAGGCTTGGGATGCCTGTATAACCGTAACATACAATCGAATCCCATAGGATCCGTATGTATTGTAACAGGAAATGGTGACGTGCCCAAGAGTGCTCTAGCAGCGGCACAAGCTAAACAATTGCCCTGTGGCTGATTTTGAATAACCGTAAATGCAACCCATTGTAACCACTCATTACGTTCTGTAACCCCTGTCTCTAGGGCCACAACTTTGGCATGCGAAAAAGGACCCTGGTACGTCACCATACTACTGTCTGATTGGGATGAGTTATGGGGAGCACCTGATTTTATTCTTATGAAGAACGTATGAATCGGATCTGTACCTCTGACGTATGCCCCCAAGGCATACACCCGCTGGTCTGAGAACTGTGGATTTTTTAATGTAATCAGAAGAGAATTACACTTATCACTTAACTCGGAACAGGGTGCAGCTGTCGTTTTCCTGACAATAGAAAGCCTATTCTTTAGGTCAGTCCCGTCTCCACCCATGATGGAGTATCCCCAGTCCGGATACGTCGTAGTCCAAGCAGCCTGTAACCAACTAGAACATTTTCGCGCCTCTGGGGACGCATCATGCACATAACATATGTACTTGTCTGCATGTCTAAAATAATTAGGGTTGCCACCACAGGATATTATGCTGCATGCATCTATTTCAATAGTAGCTGTTATCCCCTTATAAAAAGTCAGATTAACATCCCCCCCGGTCCACCAAGTAGGGTCCAAATGTTCGTAACACCCCACACACCTTTTTTGTTGGTTGTGTCTTACATCTGAGTCAGCAGAGCTGGCAACAATAGGGGTATTTATTAACCAAAAAAGGCATGCTACCATAAAGCATGTTAAACTGGACACATATAGCACCCATTTGCAATGGTCACACCGGCGCCTGAGCCCTCTCCGGGCCAGGTCTTGCTCAGATATCATAGTCTCTTTTTACCTCGGATCGCACAAGATGAGTCTGGTCGTTATTCTTCAGTTGCCGTAACAACCTGTGAGGTGTGTGCTCTGCTCGTTGCGAAATGTGTGTGTTTTGTGTATTCACCGGAGCGAACACAGGCGGCGCTAGGCTCACACCTGTGTCCGTGCAGGTCAACGCAGCCTGACTGTTGTGAAGTCAGTGATTTTGGTGGTTCCTGACTCGCCTGGATGTCCTCAGCGTCCAGAGATGGGGGTTATTCTTTATCCCCGGATGATGAAATTTTGTCCCCTGGCTCAGGGACCCTCTTGCAGTGGCTGGCGTGTATCCAAGTGGCTCTCTCTGCGATTTTTACGGCTGAGTGCGTCACCAGTAGCACCTGGAATGGCCCCTGCCACCTTTTGCTCCGCCAGTGTTGTCTCCTCAGCTCCTTGACCACAATCCAGTCACCAGGTCTCAGTGTATGCAGGGCTGCCTCTGCAGCCTGAGGTAAGGCGGCTTTTACCTGCATAGAAATGGAGGATAGAGCAGAATTAAGTTCCTTGCAATAAGCTAACATTGCGCTTTCACACAGCGTGGTGGATGGTAGGACAAGGGATGGTGGGCCCATGCCCATATTTGGAGGTCTGCCAAATAGAATTTCAAATGGACTAAGGTTAGTCCTGGTTCTTACTCTCATTCACATGTACATGAGGACTAATGGAAGTGCTTTAACCCATGAGAGCCCTGTTTGCTCACAACACTTGGCCAGTTTGGCTTTCAATGTGCCATTTTCTCGTTCCACTGCTCCCCCACTCTGGTAGGCACAGTGTCTCCTTAGGTCAACACCTAGAAATGCACCAACCTCCTCAAGGGCTGAGTTGACAAAATGTGCACCATTATCACTGGAAATCCTCTCTGGGATTCCCCACCGTGGAATTATTTCTGTTAATAGGGCTTTGACCACTGCATTGCCAGTGGCATGTTTACATGGGAAAGCCTCAAGATATTTTGACCACATGTCCACCATCACCAAGCAATACTTCTTACCTTCAGCTGGGCTCAGCTCGATGAAATCCATCATCACATGTTCGAATGGGCGAGATGGAGCTGGGTGTGCTGCAGGTGTTGTGTGTGTGCCCTTACCTACATTATGTGCTATGCATATAGCTGTAGGAAATATGGACCACTGCTGAAGTTCTATCAAGGATGGACATTCCTTTAGGAGACGAGAAGTCTGCGCTTACCCACCAAGGATGCAAAACAAAGACATAAATCTGTCCTTTACGAACTGCAGACCAATAATAATGCCAGAAGAGGCCTCCTCTCTTCTCTGATAAGAACCAGAGGCCTGACACATTTCATCTGTTTAAAAGACTTTATATGCATTAACATGTTACTTTACAGGAAAATGTCATAGCTATGTTTTGTGCAAACTGTTAAATATAACATGTTTTAAAGGTATGTAAATTGAAGTGGAGTAAGACACATTTCTTTTTATGACATTTACTTTGTGTCTAGCAGAGGTAATTTGAGCCCTCTCCACTATCAGGTCAGAGGGAAGAACCAGGGACACCCCTTTTACTCCAGTCTTATCTTGGAGTGCGGCCCACATTCCTCAGTTCAGTCTTAGTTTCGTCTTCGTCTTGTCTTTGTCTCGTCTCCGTCTCTCCTTCGTCTTTTAAGTTTAATTTTTCTTTTCTTCCCGTCATTTTTGTTGCGTTAAGTTCACCTTGCCGGTGATAACATCTTTTCACAATAAGTCGCCCAAACCTTCGTTCAAGTATCATTTTTGTAGTTTATTTTGAAAAGCCTCGCGCCGCGCAACATCCGCCAGCTTTAACAATCGCTGCCTTGACCAAAGCAGCTAATTTAAGAAGTTATACTTCTAAAGTTTCGAATCGCTGTGAAAGGATTTTTATTGAATTTTCATTCGGCATAAAAAGGGACATTTGCCATACTCTGAGACTTTGACGCTGCCTTACGCTGACAACAGCTAAACTCTCCCTGAGCGGCATCACGCTCCTGTTCAACATAACGGGACACCTGGCGACTGGCTGTTGAGCTTGGAGGACACACCACGAACCGCTGTTTGGAGCCGGGAACACCAGCCCTGCTACACCCCGCGGCTCTAAAGGACAAAGAACAACATCCGAGCCCCTGGCTGAAACCGGAGGCTGGCTGTCGTCACCGCCTTCCCCTCCTGCACCGAGCGCCGTAAGATCAGTGTGGTTATGTATGACACAGAATTGGCACTTATAGTCTCAGAGTCTACTCCCTTATTCCTAAATTTCCAATAATTTAATAAGTCAATTTATTACTTACTCCACTGCAATTCATCATTAGTTAATCAATAATTCTGCATAACGGTTCCGTTCATAATTACATTCCCTTCGATATTTACCTGTGCCTCAGTACACTATTCCACCTTATTGTGTAAATAAACGTTATACTTAATCTAAATTAAGTTGAGTTTGGTGGTCTTTATCTATTACACTGAGTCCCTCCTGGTCAATCCTTCCCTCTTAAGACATTAGTTTAGGTGTTTTAATCTGCACGTTAGCGCAAGGCTAACTGGTACCAATGCGGAGTTATTACTCTTAATCTTTGTCTTAGTTCAGTGTATATATTTTTATATATGTACCCTACATAGCACATGCCTGACAAAACTTCTGTGCATACATTGCAAACCCTTTGGTGTACCAGTTTTGTGTAAGTGCTGTTAACATTCCCCCTTTTGACACATGGTCTAAGCCATGTGTCAATTTTGCAAAATGTGGAAAAAAGTGCTTAGGAAGGCAAGGCTTAGAATCAGGCCCGTACCAAACACCGTCCTGTTTGGTCGCGCCATGTTTTTTCCACAAACGGAGCTCATCTGCAGTAGAAAAAGTTTGAAGTGCTGAAAAAGTAGAAGGAATATCATCAGTAGGCTGTGAGACAAAGGAAGTGTGATTCTGCTTAGTCAAGGCTGCTGCTTTAGCAGCAGCATCAGCTCTCATGTTGCCTTGAGAAACTAGGTCATTGTTATCAGTGTGAGCCTGACATTTACACACCGCTATGTGGGAAGGCAACAAAATAGCGTCCAAGAGATCTGCAACCTGTGAGGAGTTAAGAATTGGTTTACCATCAGACTTCAAAAATCGCCTGTGTTTCCACAGGGCACCAAAATCATGCACAACACCAAAAGCATAACGTGAGTCAGTGTAAATAGTGACCGACTTGTTCTCTGCAAGTTTACAGGCCTCAGTCAGCGCTATCAGCTCAGCTGTTTGAGCTGAGTAATGCGCTGGCAGAGGGCCAGAACACAGTGTGTCATAATCTGTACAGACTGCATAACCCACTTGATTTTTTCCCGTGGTCGGGTCCCGAGAGGCGGACCCATCCACATAGAGAATGAGGTCAGGATTGGTTAGAGGAGTTTCCTGCAGGTCTGCACGCGGCGTACAGACTTCTTCCAGAGCTGCAACACAACAATGTGAGTCCCCATCCTCTGGTATGGGAATGAGAGTAGCAGGGTTAAGACCAATACAACGTTTGACAGTGATGTTAGGCATTTCAAGCAATACCCCATTGTATCTTAACCACCGAGCAGCAGAGAGATGTGAGGTCTTTTGCTCTAACAAGATCAGGGAGACAGCATGTGGGACTAAAAGAGTGAGTTTAGCATAACCCACTATGTCCCGTGATGCCAGCACAGCTTTTTCGGCAGCTGCCACTGCACGCAAACAGGTGGGGAGACCAGCAGCCACCGGATCTAATTTGGCTGAGAAGTAGGCCACTGGCCTCTGACGACCCCCATGTTCTTGCAACAAAACAGATGTCATGCACCCCCCTTTCTCGTCCACTGTCTGTGTAAAAGGTCTAGCAGGGTCAGGAAGTCCCAAAGTAGGTGGGGTCTGTAGTGCCAATTTCAAATCAATAAATGCTTTTTCAGCGTCATCAGTCCAAATAATATAGTCATGCGCCTGGAGGCCCTTACCATAAATGAGAGCACTCAATGGGCCCTCCAGGACAGAGTAATTGGGGATAAACTGTCTGCAATAAGAGCACATGCCTAAAAAAAGACATCATTTGCTTCTTTGCGAGTGGTCTGGGAATGTTCTGGATTGCAAGAATACGTTTTGGGGAAATAGCTTTCCCCTCCCCCCGAGATGTCATGGCCCAAGAACTGCACCTTTTCCTTCACCCACTGCAACTTTGACAAGCTCGCCTTGTGGCCCTGTGAATGCAAATGTTTCAACAACATGACTGTATCCTCCTCACACTGCTTTGCAGTGGGGGCACAAATCATAAGATCATCCACATACTGCAACAAGGCCGTACCCGGGGCTAATTGTAGTGCATCCAGACTTTGCTTCAACGCAGAATTAAACAAGGATGGACTCTCACAATATCCCTGACACAACCTTGTCAAAGTCCACAACCTGCCCTGAAACTCGAACGCGAACCAGTACTGGGAGTTTTTGTCCACCGGGACACTAAAAAACGCATTTGAGAGGTCAACCACAGAAAACCATTTAGCATCTGGTGGAACTTGTGACAGTATGGTGTAGGGGTTTGGTACCATAGGAGCACGCTGCTGTACTGCGGCATTGACAGCTTGTAAATCATTGATGAACCTCCACTCAGTTGGGATACCCTGATCTCTGATTTTCTTAACTGGAAAGAGCGGGGAGCGCACTGGAGAATTGTCACATGGCACTATTACTCCTGTCTCTCTTAGAGCATTGAACACAGGAGTAATGCCATCTATGGCTTCCTGTCTTAAGGGGTACTGATGCTGACATGGCCTATATGTAGATTTAGGGGTGATCACCACTGGTTCACAGTCTTTGATTAAACCAACGTCATATTTACTTTTTGCCCACAGGTCCTGCGGAACTGCTCTTAAAGCAGAGGTGCTCTTCTGATAAGCAGCATGCTTATCTGGCACCAGTGACACAGAGCGGTTTGTGTGTTGCACAGAAGTAAAAGGCATTCTGTATGCATTCAGCATGGGAGAAAATGAAGCAGCAGGGTCAGAGGTGGGGGCCCAGTCTGCGACATGTTCACAGTCATTCACAAACCAGCCCACCTCCTTCCACTGACTGTAAATAGACTTAGAAAGCGAGAGATGGGGCTTAGACCGGGGCACATCATATAAAGGAATTTGTTCCCCCATTAAAGAGATTGACACAGCAGAGAAGTGTGCATCCCAGTAGAGGAACGCTGTGGTGAGTCTGTCATGTGGTGTTCTAAACCACACGTCCTCGTACCTGGGATCTGGTCCCTGTGACACGTGTGATGCGCAGTGCAAGTCATCCTCACGCATAAAAGTAGTGCCCTCAGGAGACACCCTGTTTTGTGCCATTTTGATTAGCTCTGTAGTAATTGGAGTTGGTGGCAATTTCCATTGGTATACATATAAGGGAGTCCCAGTTCCCAACTTGACCCCCGTAAATATGCTATCCGCCAATTGATCAATTTTTACCACCTGGAGACCTTCTGGTGTGGAGATAAGGCAAATGCCTAATCTGCACAGCAGATCTCGTCCCAGAAGATTAACTGGACATAACGAGGAACATAGGAAAGAGTGCTTAAATTTTTTACCTGCAGGGTCTGAGCATGAAAGTGGAGACGTATACTGCTCTCGCACAGTGTCACCAGAGGCACCAATAGAGTACACATAACGACCACTCATTTTGGGGGTTTTCTTAAGACTAGCCATTTTGACCACCGAATTAGTGGCTCCCGAATCAACAAGAAAGGTTACTTTTTCACCATCCAATTCAATGGTATACTCTGGCAAGGCTGTATCCGTCAGTGTGGCCAGATTGGCATAAGTTGCAACTGGAGGCTTAGTCTTATTCTCCAAATAAGTGATTGCTTGTGTAACCAACGTGTGTACATTAGCAGGAAGCATTTCTTCATTGCTGAGCTGTGAATGTGAGCGTGTTGTGGGTGCAATACCTTCCTCTGCATGTGACGTCTCCTCGGTGCTCTTCACCCCTGGCCTGTCCTCTCTGTCCAGTCAGTCCGACCCCTGTTGAGCACTCGACTGTATTTGGTCAATGCGTCCATGTGGGCAATCCCGAGCCCAGTGTCCACTTTGTCCACAGGTAAAACATATGTCATTCTGACGTCTATTCTGTCCGTGTGGAAAACTCCGTCCTCGGTTCCCGCGACCACGGCCTCTGCCTTGGCCACGTCCTCGTTCCGCTCGGCCATTTCCCCGTCCTCTGCCTACAGTCATGTACATGGTCAATGCAGCCGTGTGTAAGTCCTTAGACATCTTGTCCTCCTTCGCCTTCTTTCGGGCATCAGTGGTGGTCTGGGCATGCCTGGCATGTTTCTTAAGCTCGAGCAAGCGAGGCTCTTCTTGGCAGCCCACGTAAGTTTGACGAACACCATGGGCTATGTCAGGCAACAGTCCTCTCATTATGGCATGACAGAGGTGACTTTCCCAGGGCCCCGCACTGTCTCCCAGGCTTGCGGGTCGAATCAGTCCACTGTGAAGGTTAAAGATATCAATCATGCGATGGATAAAATCGTCCACTGGCTCGTCTGATTTCTGTTTGCATATATTGATAACAGACATATCCACTCTTGCTGGAAACTGTTTGTCCACTTCATCACACAGCGCTTTAATGGCAGCCTTATACAAAGCGTTATCATTGTGGTCATAATTCATTTCAGCAGTACGAATTTGGTCCTCGGGCAGTGCGGCAGAGACCTTTGCTAGGTCACTTGGCTTAATCCTTGCTGCCACTAGGCGCCTTATCTCATGTCCAGTGGGTCTGAACTCACTGCAGAAAATTTGAAATTCTTTGCTAAACTTAGGACCATCGATGGTGGGGTCAGGAAGCATTCTGGCAGCGTCCATGACCTCGGCTGGGGTCCATGGACGATAGACGAGTATGGGACCCGTGGGTCCAGCAACTTGAACCATGGGGCACTGCAGTGTGGTGGACAAGGTTTCGGCCTCCTTCCCCTCCTGATCCATTTCTGGTAGTTCAGCGGGCTGCATGCGGGTTTGTGCTCGGGTTTTTGGCGGATCCGGTGGATCAGGTCTGAACTTTGGCCTCGTGGCTGGGTCTCTGGAAGACCTCGCTGCCTCCCCTGGGGCTGCCTGAGCTGCTGCTGATGTGGCAGGTACATCGTGTACTTGGGGTCTGACTGGTGGGCAGGAGTCCAGGTCCAGGTTGATTTTCACCGCGGAGAGGTCTGCACAGACAGAGGAAACACAAGGGGCAGTACCATGTTCCAAGAATTGATTTGTATTATATGGCGGCGGGTGTGTGACAGATGCATTATCCACACGACCCACGATGTCCTTGCCCTTATCTGCATGGCCAGGCAGTTCTTTCTGTGCCCGTTTTCTGTCCCTAGCCCGTGCTTCATTTTCCCATATCCCCAAGCACGACATGTGGTTATCCTGCTCTTGCAAATCCCTTGTTGACACCTTCTTTCTACTCATAAGCTTGTCTTTTTCCCTTTCCAATTTTTCCCTAAGTTTTTTCAACTGGTTTATACTTAACGACCCCCCCTCAGGAAACCCATACTCTTCAGACCATTTTGGTAGAAATTGGACACATTGTTTTCCATACTTTGCCGTCATCCCCTTGACCAGAGGGGTCTCTGGGACCTCAATAACCTGCTTTGTTAGGCTTGTTCCCATTTTCTGCTTTTGGAATAATGGTTGTGCACACTGTAAAGCCCCTCAGACTTTTCTGAGATATATTTTTCTGTTCAGGTTACCCAGTAACCTATAGTCACCCAGTGACCTGTATTACCCTGTAATACTTTATAGCTATTGCCTAGTTTTGGTTACCCAGTAACCTAGTCACCCAGTGACTTGTATCACCCTGTAATACTTTATAACTATGGCTTAATTTTGGTTAGCCTGTAACCTGGTCACCCAGTTACCTGTATTACCCCGTAATACTTTATAGCTATTGCCTAGTTTTGGTTACCCAGTAACCTAGTCACCCAGTGACTTGTATCACCCTGTAATACTTTATAACTATGGCTTAATTTTGGTTACCCTGTAACCTGGTCACCCAGTGACCTGTATTACCCCGTAATACTTTATAGCTATTGCCTAGTTTTGGTTACCCAGTAACCTAGTCACCCAGTGACTTGTATCACCCTGTAATACTTTATAACTATGGCTTAATTTTGGTTACCCTGTAACCTGGTCACCCAGTGACCTGTATTACCCCGTAATACTTTATAGCTATTGCCTAGTTTTGGTTACCCAGTAACCTAGTCACCCAGTGACTTGTATCACCCTGTAATACTTTATAACTATGGCTTAATTTTGGTTACCCTGTAACCTGGTCACCCAGTGACCTGTATTACCCCGTAATACTTTATAGCTATTGCCTAGTTTTGGTTACCCAGTAACCTAGTCACCCAGTGACTTGTATCACCCTGTAATACTTTATAACTATGGCTTAATTTTGGTTACCCTGTAACCTGGTCACCCAGTGACCTGTATTACCCCGTAATACTTTATAGCTATTGCCTAGTTTTGGTTACCCAGTAACCTAGTCACCCAGTGACTTGTATCACCCTGTAATACTTTATAACTATGGCCTAATTTTGGTTACCCTGTAACCTGGTCACCCAGTGACCTGTATTACCCCGTAATACTTTATAGCTATTGCCTAGTTTTGGTTACCCAGTAACCACTTCTGACACCAGATTGTGATGGAAATTCTAGATTGAGATACTTGACAAAAAGACAGTGTCTGGATCAATCAACGAGTTGCCTTTATTTCACTTGTGCACAAGGAGAACACAGTACAAAGGAGAGATGCAGAGTGTCCTCCCCCCCCTTAGCAGAAGGTAGTTTTTATACCAAGCACACACAAGAGAGTACGTGTCCCAGAGTCACCAGCATATCTGAAGACCTTTTCTCTACTTCATAAGAAGACGCCATGCCCTAGCCTTGTGCGCACCAGGACACAACATCTTTTGGCCTTACAGCTGCTACGCATGTCTCCGTCCTTATACAGAGCTAAGGTCAGACATAACATAACAACAGATTAACACTACCTTCGAAATGATAAACTATAAATTTTCCATTACAGGATGTAAACAACTATGGCGGCAATGTGGGAAAACTCCCGTGGCACATAGTATGGTCGTAAACTGACCACTAGAAGTTCCACATCCCGATAACAACTCCTACCTTTCACAGTTATGTGACCGGAATGGCAGCATTTATTGTTTACGAGCAGCGCAAGGCCACCACCTTTAGATTTACCACACTTTTCCGTATCTCTGTCCACACGCACCAGAGTAAAGCCGGGTATGTTGATACAAGAATCAGGGACACTATCAGTCAACTCAAGTCTCTGTAAGACAATACAGACTGCACTCACGGTAGATCCTGTCGTTCTTCACTAGGGCCTCCAGCTCCTCACATTTGTTAGGCAGAGAGTTTACATTCCCCATGATTATCAATGGCAAAAATGACTTGTACCTCCACCTCCTAGGCTTTACCTTCACTCCAACACTGGTTCTGTTTCTGGTTCTGGTTCTGGTCTGTTCCTGGACTTTGTCTGTCCTGGTCCTGTTTCTGGTTCTGGTTCTGGTCCTGGTTTTGTTTCTGTTTCTAGTTCTGGTCCTAGTCTGGTACTGGCTTGGTCCTGGCTTGATCCTGGTCTGGTCCCAGCCTTGGCCTTGGTATAGTTCTGGTTTGGTTCTGGTCTTGGTTTGGTCTTGGTCTGGTTTTGGTCTGGTCCTGGTCCTGGTTTTGTCCTGGACCTAGCTTGGTCCTGGACTTGGCCTGGTCGAATCTGGTCTGATCTGGTCTTGGTCCTGGCATGGTACTGATTGGGTCCTGGTCTGGTCCTGGCCTGGTTCTGGTCTAGTCTTGGTTTTGGCCTAGTTCTGGAATGAGGTCTCCTCTGCTGGGGAGACTTTCAGCCCTGAATTCTTTTCTGAGCACCAGACCAAAAATAAATAAATCAAATATTACTTTTACTGATAACAATGGTACAGGTGATTTATTAACAATTAAAAATTGTTGTAATGGCAATAGAAATTAATTTTTTTATTAGACATAAATTTATCTTTTATCTTATTTTATTTTTTGCAAAAGTGAAATAAACAATCCAAAACAATTAGAGACAAAATACATTTTATTTATAATATATTGTATATCACTTACATTCATGGACAGTGGATTGCTATGAATAAGGTTATAGAAATACTCACAAAAGACTTCACACAGTGTTTTATGTTATTAATCAATAAATGTACAAATAAAACTGATAACCTTTGCTCTTTTTAATGAGTATTAATTATATTTTCCACAAAAGAAATCCCATGTGATGATAAAAGTGCTTTTGTGTAGACTAATTGTTCCCATCCTCTAATACTGGGTTTGGTATCTTTGACCCCCACATGGGCGGTGTATACACAGGGGGAGCCTTTTCTATTGGTGAAAAACTGCTTTTCATTTCAGAAGTGTAATGCAATATCTATTACCTCTGGAAAATTCAATTTGCATCCATAGCTGAGAGAGAACAACACAAGCAGTGTGTACAATGGAGAGCTACAATTACAACCATGCATTTTGTATTAAGTATAGATGTTTCAATTGCTAAATAAACATTTACAGTAGATATACACATAAATCTTTTTTGTATACTGAGGGCTGAGAACCAAAGGCTGTAAGTAACATTTACAAGAGAAGAAAAAATGGCACAGTACTGACTTTTTGTAAAATTTCAATTCATAAATGCTAAATATTCAAACACACAGATCACAGACCACCACCTCAGGAAATATTTGGCTTTCCAAGTATTATCTTTAATAAAGTAAAGAAGTAATACTACATAAGGACATGACATGGACTAAACCAGGACTAGACCAGGTCTAAGCAAAGACTAAACCAGGACTAAACAAGGACTTAAACCAGAACTAATCCAGGTCTAAGCCAGGACTAAACAAGTTCTAAGCCAGCACATAACCAGGACTAAATCAGAACAAATCTAGAACTAAACCAGGACTAAACTGGGCCTGAACAAAGACTAAGCAGTGGTCTTCACATCAAATTTATGAGAGCAGAATTTATTTATCAGAGCAGGACTAAAACAGCAAAAGACTCCTGACTATCACAAGTGGAACCTGTACCACAGCTTGAGAATCACTGACTTAGATTTTTCTTTGTAATAATAGTTCTTTTGCCTTTTTGGGCTCCAGCATTTTGTCTTTTTCTAAATGACATAGCAGTATAGCATTTATATCCATTTATCCCACTGTCTGAATCCTATGTTCAGAGATAGCCAGTTGTTTTTATTGTGATCTTTTGGCAGTAAAAACAAGAGCATTCCTTTGATTTGTAAGTCTTGTAAATCTCAGAAAACCCAGAATGTCACTTGCGCCCTTTTGGTTCTCAACCCTATGCCTCAGTGTTTACAGATGTCATATTAAATGTGTAAAGTGCTATTTCAAATTCATTGCACATGGGTTATCAGTAACATGCTTTTTCATATATTAACACTGCACTTGAAGTCATCATAGTACATTTGCATCTCGTGACCCACTTTGCAAAATCCTTAATGTCACTATCTGCTTCACAGATTTCCTAAACCAGCGATACAGGAGCGCATAGAGTAAGGGGTTAAAACACGAGTTCAGATAGAACAAGTAATTCAGGAGGGACAAGAAATATCTGTTTATATTTGCAACCTCAAACATCACCGTGTAGTTCGGCGTGTAGCAGAGGAGAAAGAGAAACACAACAAAGCCCAGATTCCGCGCCGCTTTCAGCTCTGATTTCCTGGAGTTCACCGCCGGCTGCTGTGCGGTGGCTGCAACATGAGAACGCATGGCACGGACCTGCGACACTGCAACAAAGAAAACTTGCAAATACAGTATAATTATGATCACAACGGGCCCACAGAAGCTCAATGCCATGTCAAAAAAAACATCAATATAGGTCACCCTTAATCTGCATTCCCCTTCGCACCTCCTATACTGCCCTGGCTTAATGAGATTGAGACGATAAATCACTAAACCGAACAGGAAAGAGAGGATCCAGGAGGCGATCAGAGCGATGCTAATGGATCTCCTGCACATCACGGTGGGGTAGTGCATGGGGTTGCAAATGGCTACGTAGCGATCTATTGAGATAAGGATCATGCCTCCAACCGTTACAGAAGTCAGTGTGAAGGTAAAGACACGGTACAGGACACACAGGATGTCACCAACTCGCCAGCAAGTGAATGTGGCGGGAACTCTGACCGGGATCAGCACGCAGCACGTCAGGAAGTCTGAGACGGCCAGGCTGAGGAGGATGAAGTTAGGAGAGGAGTGCAGCTGCCTGAGAAAAAGAAACAAAATGAGTTTATACATTACAATAAACCTGATGTCAAAGCTTCTGACTTGCCTGAAATGTGAGATAGCGATGATGACCATAAGGTTGAGGATGCCGGTGCAGAAGGCAAAAATGTAAAGCACGCTAAGAAAGATGTAGAAGTTCTGATCTGGGATCTGCATGGTGCAGGACCGATTGCCCAGTTCTGGGTAGCACTGGTACAGCTGCTCACTGCTCATGTTGGAGGAAGGAGACGGGTGGGGGGAGAAATGACTTCATCCAGACGCTTTTTCTCTCGTCTCCCTCCACCTCCGCCTGCTCCCAGATGGACACTGGATCTCCCAAGCCACTTGCATCATGAGCCAAAACAACTCCACAACTTAACTTTGGATAGCAGTGATCAAATCAATGACTCAGCACACTTGACTAACTTTGGTGAAGTTTACCAAGTAATAAATCTTGCTTTTTCTATTTTGTGTTCCTAAACCAAAAAGAGTGCACCCATTTTAAAAACAAATCCATGCCTGATTCTTTGAAGGCCTCAGAAAGCACCTGCTGCTGAATATCTGTAGTACTCTGCATTTTGTGTGGTCAGAGTTTACTCCAGCTCTCATGCCAAACATTACTTATCCAAATACTGAATTACAAAACTTGAATGTGTTTGTTAGTTTCTGAAATTCTATCTTGTTTTACATTAAAGCCTGAGCACTGAGTGAACCACAACAAAGACTGGCATCATATACAACTGATGCATTTTTTGTTGCAATAAGAGTTGTGTATGCAATATTGTGATATTTTGAAATCTCTTTTGCTATTTTATTCTGCATATAGTATCCTTTGCCCAAGCACATGCCTTCACCATGCGTCTCCCAGAGGTTTAACGTGCAGTGCTGCATATCACTACCAGGATCATGGTTGTGTTGATGAGTTCATGAACAGCACATTTAAAGATTATGCAAAATTGACTTTTTTCTGCTCTCATTCATTTATCAAAAAAACAAACAAAAAACAAACAAACAAAAAAAAAAAAACAGTGTACAGCTCTGTTTCCATTGATTCCTCACAGACATTTTTCATTTTATAGCAAAATGGCAGAATACAAAAAGTTTAAGGTAATAAAAATAAAATAAGTGATGTGAACATGTACATGTTACGAATATTATGCTCAGTTGAACAACAGAATAATTACTCTGTTGCTATTTTGTGCAGTTAAAAACTAGATTTTTATTATTTGTGTAAATAATGGCAGATGGGCAGGTGTCTATCAGCGTCATAAAGGTGAGCTGTTACAGAGGATCAGGGCTGTGCAGAGAGCTACTGGGGGGCAGGGGCTCAAGCCTCAAAAAGGGCACACAGATAACTTGTTTCCCAACGTATCATGGAGGCAATAATACACAACAATTAGCTCAACTCCAAACTAAATAGTTTGTAAGGCCACCAGGTGAGGGCCTGGTGACTGGGCCCAGCCCAAAAAGGCTGCGTGGAAACGCCTTCCTGTAGGCCCAGCACCTGCAGGAAGGACCAAAAGGAGCTGGTGCTGAGTGATCTGGGTGGCGGTCGAAGGTGGGTGCCTCGGCAATGTAGGCTACTCCAATCTGCTAACCCGGGCGCCGAGGTGAAACTCGTTCTGATCCGCGTGCAGTGTGTTTGGGCTGTGGTGTTGCTGTCAGGCTTTCAGCTGATTCACCTCGAGATTCTTCTCAATGTTTTGAGTTCACTGCCTGCAGGATCCGCGAGGGTCCACGCCCAAATCCCCAGCGCTACCCAAGTTCAGGTCTGGTCCTGGTCTGAGCCCAGTCCTCCGCGTCCACCTGGTCCCAATATGGCCACGGTCTTGGTTCATTACACATAATATGAAACTATAAAAGTCATTAAATTTACCAAAACAGCATGAAAAGGGTCATAGAGAGGTGGTGTATTACTAAAAATAAGACCTTGTTCAGAGCAGCTGTTTTTCTCTCTCTCCTGTACACGCCGCACAAGGCAGGGGTGCAGCGGGTGGAGGGTCACAAATATCTACGAATGTTCTCCAGAAAACATTCAACCCCAAGTCAGTATTCAGTATTATGATATTAATGTAATCCATAATCATCATAATTAATAAATACTTACTAAAATAAACATATCACTCTGCACTAGGAGTGTAACGATTCATTTACTATACTGATGTATCGTTTTTTTATTCCTATGATGCAACTACATCAATACACATCACTTCATATTGAACTGTATTGTTTTCTAGGAAGTGTATATTGGTGTAAAGTTGTTATACATAGAAATGTGGATGTTAAATTACCACTAGAGGCCTCTCTGTGCATGTCATTTTTGTGCTTTTAATGAAAACATAAAGTTATATTCAACTTTGCTTCACTTTTTGTCTTTTTGATACAACAAACCCCAGGCCACTGTACTAAATTTGAGAGTATACTTTATATTTTTTTGTAAAAACTTATGGTATTACTTCCATTGTTAGTTTTTTATTTTTTTATTTTTTTTCTGTGACTGCTGACGTCACTTCCCGGTGAGTGCATTCTAGTGTTGTTGTTGGTAGTGTACACAACTGCTCTTTGTCATGTGACTAAATTGAATTATTTAAGGCATATCACTAGCAGTTTAGTTACTCAGTGAGAAATCTAGTATCGTATATAAACACTTCGTGTCCAAGCCACTTTCAGCTCGCAACACAGTAATAGTTTGTTATTAACTTCTGTTAGCCTTTAGCGTATCTTAGCCTAGCATTAGCATGGCATCTACGTCCTCTGCTTTCCCCCCTCTGTTCTGCTCAATGTGCCATATGTTCAGTGAGAATCCTGCCTCCTTTAGTGATGATAGCAGCAGGTGTGTGAAGTGTAGTTTGTTTTTAGTTTTGGAGGCCAGGTTAGAGCAGCTAGAAGCACGGCTCCGCACAGTGGAGGCTGAGGCTAAGCCAGCTAGCTAGGTAGCTACAGGGAACGCGGACCGCACTAGCAGTAGCAGGAGCGCTAGCCAGACTAGCCCCCCAGCGCCTCCCCAGCAGCCGGGGGAAAAGCAGGACAGCTTTGTAACAGTAAGAAGGAAGCATAGCTCTAAACGCTAACATTTAGACCACCCAAAGCTTCCCATCTGGAATAGGTTTTCTCCCCTCAGCGACACACCCGCTGAACCATCGACTCGGTGATTGGGAGCTCAATAGTTAGAGACGTGAAGCTGCCAGCGGCTACAGTTAGGTGTTTTCCGGGGGCCAGAGTGGGTGACATCGAAGGAAACCTTAGGCTTTTAGGCCAGAGTAGGACCAGGTTCCGTTGAATCGTGATTCACGTTGGCGGTAACGACGCCCGGCGGAGACAATCGGAGGTGCTCAGATTGAGGGGGTCGGTGTGCAAACTTGCTAAGTCGATGTTGGACACCGTAATATTCTCTGGTGCCCTGCTGAATTTGACTAATGATAAAATGTACAGCCGCTTTTCATCATTCAACTGCTGGTTATCTAGATGGTGCCCAGAAAACGGCATAGGCTTTATTGATAATTGGCGAGCGTTTTGGGGAAAGCCCGGTCTCTTACGGAGAGATGGCATTCATCCCACGTTGGATGGTGCCGTGTTGCTGTCCAGAAATATGGCTGATAGCATTAGTCGTCCAACCTGACAAACCAGAGGTGGGACCCGGGCACAGAGCAGTAGTTTAAAACACTTCTCTGAGCTTCCTTACGAGCTGGGACAAACCCAGTATAAAGGTATTTTAGCAGAGCAAATAGAGACTGTGTCTGTCCCCCGCCTAAAGTTTAACACAAACTCCAACAGCAAAAGACAAATAAGAGTGAAAGCAACAAATTTAACAAATTTAATAAAAATAACTTGTAGACAGAAGTTGTAGAACAGAAGCCCATTATGACAAGTAAAAATGCAAGGTCCGTTACGTCGCCCGGATTGGCGTCACCGGGGCCCCACCCTGGAGCCAGGCCTGGGGTTGGGGCTCGCAGGCGAGCGCCTGGTGGCCGGGTCTCCTCCCACGGGACCCGGCCGGGCCAAGCCCGAAAAGGCTATGTGGGACCGCCTTCCCGTAGGCCCACCACCCGCAGGAAGGACCATAAGGGGTCGGTGCTGTGTGACTTGGGCGGCAATCAGAGGCGGGTGCCTCGACGACCCAATCCATGGACACAGAAACTAGCTCTGGGGACATGGAATGTCACCTCGCTGGGGGGGAAGGAGCCTGAGCTTGTGCGGGAGGTTGAGAGATACCGGCTAGATATAGTCGGGCTCACCTCCACGCACAGCTTGGGCTCCGAAACCCAGCTCCTTGAGAGGGGCTGGACTCTCCACCACTCTGGAGTTGCCCGCGGTGAGAGGCGGCGGGCCGGTGTGGGCTTGCTCATAGCCCCCCAGCTCAGCCGCCATGTGTTGGAGTTTACCCCGGTGGACGAGAGGGTCGTGGCCCTGCGCCTCCGGGTGGGGGACAGGTCTCTCACTGTGGTTTCGGCCTATGGCCCAAACAGCAGTGCAGAGTACCCGGCCTTCTTGGAGTCCCTGGGAGGGGTGCTGGAAGGTGCCCCGACTGGGGACTCCATTGTTCTACTGGGGGACTTCAATGCCCACGTGGGCAATGACAGTGATACCTGGAGGGGCGTGATTGGGAGGAACGGCCTCCCCGATCTGAACCCGAGTGGTGTTTTGTTATTGGACTTCTGTGCTAGTCACAGTTTGTCCATAACGAACACCATGTTCAAGTACAAGGGTGTCCATCAGTGCACGTGGCACCAGGACACCCTAGGCCGGAGGTCGATGATCGACTTTGTAGTCGTGTCATCGGACCTTCGGCCGTGTGTCTTGGACACTCGGGTGAAGAGAGGGGCTGAGCTGTCAACTGATCACCACCTGGTGGTGAGTTGGATCCGCTGGCGGAGGAGGAGGCCGGACAGACTCGGCAGACCCAAACGCATTGTGAGGGTCTGTTGGGAACGTCTGGCTGAACCTCCTGTCAGAGGGGTCTTCAACTCCCACCTCCGGGAGAGCTTCAACCAGATTCCGGGGGAGGCTGGAGAAATTGAGTCCGAGTGGGCCATGTTCTCTACCTCTATTGTCGGTGCGGCTGTTCGGAGCTGTGGCCGTAAGGTCTCTGGTGCCTGTCGTGGCGGCAACCCCCGAACCCGGTGGTGGACACCGGAAGTAAGGGATGCCGTCAGGCTGAAGAAGGAGTCCTACCGAGCTTGGCTGGCTCGTGGGACTCCTGAGGCAGCTGATGGGTACCGGCAGGCCAAGCGTGCTGCTGCCCGGGCAGTTGTGGAGGCAAAAACTCGGGTCTGGGAGGAGTTCGGGGAGGCCATGCAGGAGGACTATTGATCGGCCTCGAAGAAATTCTGGCAAACTGTCCGGCGCCTCAGGAGGGGGAAGCAGTGCTTCGCTAACACTGTTTACAGTGGAGGTGGGGGGCTGCTGACCTCGACTGGGGATGTTGTCGGGCGGTGGAAGGAATACTTCGAGGATCTCCTCAATCCCACCGACACGTCTTCCATTGAGGAAGCAGAGGCTGGGGACTCAGAGGTGGACTCGTTCATCACCCAAGCTGAAGTCACCGAGGTGGTTAAAAAGCTCCTCGGTGGCAGGGCACAGGGGGTGGATGAGATCCGCCCTGAGTACCTTAAGTCTCTGGATGTTGTGGGGCTGTCGTGGCTGACACGTCTTTGCAACATCGCATGGCGGTCGGGGACAGTACCTCTGGACTGGCAGACCAGGGTGGTGGTTCCTCTTTTTAAGAAGGGGGACCGGAGGGTGTGTTCCAACTACAGGGGGATCACACTCCTCAGCCTCCCCGGGAAAGTCTATTCCAGGGTACTGGAGAGGAGAATTCGGCCGATAGTCGAACCTCAGATTCAGGAGGAACAATGCGGTTTTCGCCCCGGTCGTGGAACAGTGGACCAGCTCTATACCCTCCATAGGGTGGTTGAGGGTTCGTGGGAGTTCGCCCAACCTGTCCACATGTGTTTTGTGGATTTGGAGAAGGCGTTCGACCGTGTCCCTCGTGGTATCCTGTGGGGGGTGCTCTGGGAGTATGGGGTCCGAGGCCCTCTGCTAAGGGCTGTCCGGTCCCTGTACGAACAGAGCAGGAGTTTGGTTCGCATTGCCGGTTGTAAGTTAGACCTGTTCCCAGTGCATGTTGGACTCCGGCAGGGCTGCCCTTTGTCACCGGTTCTGTTCATAACTTTTATGGACAGAATTTCTAGGCGCAGCCAGGGGCCGGAGGGAGTCTGGTTTGGGAACCACAGGATTTCATCTCTGCTTTTTGCGGATGATGTTGTCCTGTTAGCTTCATCAAGCCAAGACCTTCAGCATGTGCTGGGGCGGTTTGCAGCCGAGTGTGAAGCGGCTGGGATGAGAATCAGCACCTCCAAGTCCGAGGCCATGGTTCTCGACCGGAAAAGGGTGGATTGCCCTCTCCAGGTTGGGGGGGAGCTCCTGCCTCAAGTGGAGGAGTTCAAGTATCTTGGGGTCTTGTTCACGAGTGAGGGAAGGATGGAACGTGAGATCGACAGACGGATCGGTGCAGCGTCTGCAGTAATGCGGTCGTTGTATCGGTCTGTTGTGGTGAAGAAGGAGCTGAGCCGAAAGGCGAAGCTCTCGATTTACCGGTCGATCTACGTTCCTACTCTCACCTATGGTCATGAGATTTGGGTCATGACCGAAAGGACAAGATCCCGGATACAAGCGGCCGAAATGAGTTTCCTCCGCAGGGTGGCTGGGCGCTCCCTTAGAGATAAGGTGAGGAGCTCAGTCACACGGGAGGAGCTCGGAGTAGAGCCGCTGCTCCTCCACATCGAGAGGAGTCAGCTGAGGTGGCTCGGGCATCTGTTTCGGATGCCTCCTGGACGTCTCCCTGGGGAGGTGTTCCGGGCATGTCCCACCGGGAGGAGGCCCCGGGGAAGACCTAGGACACGCTGGAGGGACTATGTCTCTCAGCTGGCCTGGGAACGCCTTGGGGTGCCCCCGGTAGAGCTGGAGGAAGTGTCTGTGGAGAGGGAAGTCTGGGCATCTCTGCTTAGACTGCTGCCTCCGCGACCCGGCCCCGGATAAAGCGGAAGAAGATGGATGGATGGATGGAACTTGTAGACCTATTAATAATATTAATAATAATCAAAACAATGAAATAATTAAATGTGGATTACTAAATATTAATTCCATTTCCTCTAAATCCCTGTTAGTTATTGAATGAATTAATGATAATAAACTACTACTGGCCTTAACAAAAACCTGGCTACAACAGGATGATTATGTGAGACTTAATGAAGCTCCGCCCCCAAGTCATGTAAATTTTCAGACAGCTAGGATCACAGGCGGAGGCGGGGGAGTGGCAGTAATATCACAGTCTAGTTTACTTCTTAGCCCCAAATCTAAACACACATATAATTCCTTTGAAAGCATCATACTAACTATAAATCACCCAAACTGTAAGAAACAAAAAACAGTTATGTTTATAATCATCTACCGGCTCCTGGTCCCTATTCCGAATTTTTAATTGCGTTCTCTGACTTTCTATTCAGTATAGTGTTAGACTCAGATAAGACTGTAATTGTAGGGGACTTTCATATTCATGTTGACGACAGCAGCGACTGTCGAGGAAATGCATTTGCAGTCTTATTAGACAGCGTAGGTTTTACTCAAAACATAAATGAACCACTCATTGTCACAGCCTGGACCTTGTTTTAACCTCTGGTATAGAGATTAGTGAGCTCACTGTCCTTCCTCATAACCCCATACTCTCACATCACTTTCTAATTACCTTTCAGTTTATACTCAAAGACTTTACTGTTCCAGTGAACAAAACCCAGATTAGAAGAACATTATCAGACCAATCTGTGTCAAAGTTTAAACACATAATAAAGCCAATATTTAGTACAATGTTGAGTGAGTTTGTTGAGAACAGCTCCCATAGCTCGAGTCCCAGTAAAAGGGATCGGTTTGTTGACAGTGACATGCAGTCTTTAAAGACAGCTCTAGACAATGTAGCTCCATTAAAACAAAAGGTTGTTAGGCCGAATCAAGTAGCACCATGGTTTAATGCTGAAACACGTTCCCCAGTCTAGATCCTGACATTTTAGCCAACTATAGACCCATATCAAATCTCCCTTTTATTTCAAAAACCCTAGAAAGAGTTGTAGTTAAACAGTTATGTCGCCACCTACAGGACAATAGCTTATTTGAAGATTTTCAGTCAGGTTTTAGACCCCACCATAAAACAGAAACTGCATTAGTCAGAGTCACAAATGACTTGTTATTAAGTTCAGACAATGGACTGGTCTCAGTCCTGGTTCTGTTAGATCTCAGTGCAGCCTTTGACACCATTGACCACAGCATCTTACTCCAGAGATTAGACTGTGACATAGGGGTCAGAGGAGCGCCTCCTGCTGGTTTAAATCATACTTATCTGATAGGTACCAGTTTGTCAGTGTAAATGAACATTCCTCACAGTGCAGTAAAGTTAGCTATGGAGTGCCACAAGGCTCAGTACTTGGACCCATTCTGTTCATGCTTTACATGCTGCCTTTAGGAAACAGAATCAGAAAACATGGCATTAATTTTCACTGCAGACGATACACAGTTGTATTTATCAATTAAACCTGATCAGAATGACTGCATTGAGAAACTTAGCTCCTGTGTGAGAGACATAAAGACCTGGATGACAATTAATTATCTCCTCCTAAACCCAGAAAAAACAGAGGTCATTATACTAGGCCCCAAAAAGCTGAGCTCTGTCTGACCAGAGTCTCCCTGGACGGTGTCAGTGTAGCCTCAAGTTCTACTGTGACAAACTTAGGAGTTTTATTTGACCAAGATTTATCATTTAAGGCTCATATAAACCAAGCCTGTAAAACAGCATTCTTTCACTTACGTAACATCGCCAAAATCAGAATTATTTTATCTAAAAGTGACACTGAAAAACTTGTCCATGCGTTTGTTACATCTAGGTTGGATTACTGTAACTCTCTGCTGGCAGCGTGATCTAAAAACTCTTTAAAATGTTTTCAGCTTGTTCAAAACGCAGCAGCAAGATTATTAACAGGAACTAACAGAGAGAACATATTACTCCTGTGCTAGCTTCACTTCATTGGCTTCCAGTTGAATTCAGAATTAGGTTTAAAATCCTTTTCCTGACTTACAAGGCTGTAAATGGTACAGTGCCATCCTACATTAATGATGTTATAGAGCCATACCAACCAAGGAGAGAACTACAGAGTACTACCGAGTACTGCACTCACAAAATGCAGGGCTATTAGTGGTTTCCAGGGTTTCTAAAAGTACAGTTGGAGGTAAAACCTTTAGTTATCAAGCTCCTGTTTTATGGAATCAGCTTCCAGCTCATGTTAGAGGCAGACACAGTCTCTACATTTAAGGTTAGGTTAAAACATTCCTCTGTGAGAAAGCTTATGGTCAGGCCAGGAACAGGGTTAACTCCACAGCTGAAGCTAAGCTGCTCTAGGAGCTTGAAGCTGGGGGAAGTATGGTGCACTGACCTCTGACCTCTGGTTTCATCTGCTGCTCCTCTTCTATCACAGTGATTAATATAAGTAAAAAATATATATATATTTTAATTTTGAATAAACCAGCTGTTCTATTGTTATCAGTAAAACTAATATTTGATTTAAACATGTTTACATCATATCTTGGGAGATATGCAGCTCATTTTTATGAAATATAAAAAATATATACTGCTCATAGCTCCTTTAAAGGTTCTGTTTGACTCTGATGCTCTACCTCCAAACCAAACTAAGTTAACTGTGTGTTATTACTTTCATCCACAAACAAACTCTAATCCTGTACAAAGTTGTGTCATGTTTCCAAAGTTGTAGTTCCCAGGTGGGTGACCCAGTGTTTACATCAGACTGAAGTTTGTCAAAGTCATACACTGTTGATGTTTTCCTCTCTCTGAACTTGTTAGTGTGAAGCTTTGGCAGTTGTTGCATCAGGTGTCTCTTGTTACTGTTCACACTGGGATCACAGCTTCTGGTTACCGTGACGACCGCGAGCCCCCAGTGCTGCAGCTGCAACAACAATCTACGCACGCTGCAGTCATTAGCTTCCATTAATGGGACACACGCTGCCACTGCGTCATGGGACAAATTACAGGTGTGAACAGTGCGAAGGCTTAATGACAAACACTGTGACCTGAAGCACACTTTTACTTTTCACTCACTTTACCAACTTCAAAACACCAAAACTTTAAGCCAGATCAACTTTAGCAACAAGTGATAGAGAGTCCTAACTTGTGGACCTGTTTACCTAAAACTAGATTACAGTGATAAATGATTTTCAACATTATTTTAACAGTAAAACCAAAACACAAAAAGTTATGTATGAACAAACAAATAACTGTGATGGTAATGGGAATATTCATCATTTATAAAATTATTTATAACAGATGCAAACATGGTGAGGTGAAATAAAAGTGATATAGAGGGGCTATATTATGGTTTTATTTGTATTTTTAAACCATTTTTGGTCAACTCTAGAACAGCATTGCACGTTTTACAAACTTTAAAAACATCTGACTGCAACAGCAAGTTTAATGAGTACACTAAATCCAAATCTAAATCCACTTTATTTATATAGCACATTTTACAAACAAAACAGTTTCCAATGTGCTGCACATAGAACAATAAATAACAATAAATTACTCCATTCAGCTCCACCAGTCCCCATTAAATAATAAGAACCAGTTAAATCAAAGAAAAGTAATACAATAAAATAACAATAAATAAATACCAAGAATTAAATAATAAAAACAAAACAATAAAAGACAACAGAGGACCACACAATTCACGTCGAGTTAAAAGCCAGAGAATAAAAATGGGTCTTAAGACGAGATTTAAAACATTCCACTGTTCGGGCCGCTCTGATGTGGGGGGCAGAGTGTTCCATAGTTTGGGGCCGGCCACAGAGAGGGCCCCGGTTCCCCCTGGTTTTAAGTCTCGTCCTAGGGACCACGAGCTGGAGCTGGCTCTCGGACCTCAGAGAATGCGCAGAGTGTAAATTTGTATGAGGTCAGTAATGTATTATGGGGCCAAACCATTCAATGCTTTGAAAACAAACAATAAAATCTTGAACTCGATTCTAAAATGAACAGGAAGCCGATGCAGGAGGCGAGGATGGGAGTGATCTGCTCATGTTTTTTTACTTCCTGTTAAAAGACGCGCAGCAGCGTTTTGGACTAACTGTAAACGATAAAGTGCAGTGTGATTAATTCCAATGTAAAGTGCATTACAGTCGTCCAGACGTGATGAGATAAAAGCATGGATTAAACGCTCAAAGCCTTTAAAAGTTAAACTCGATTTAATTTTGGCTAAAAGACGAAGATGATAAAAACTGGATTTGATGACTGCGTTTACTTGTTTATTGAATTTGAGATCAGTGTCCATAACAATGCCAAGTTTGGTGGCAGTGGGTTTGCTGTGCTGACTGAGGGGACCCAGGTCTGGTGGGGAGCTGGCACTGGGTCCAAACATTACTGTCTCGGTCTTAGTTTCATTTAGGCTTAGAAAATTTTGAGCCAACCAAACCTTGACGTTGTTAAGGCGCTCAAGCAGCGGTGTCAGGGGGTCGCTGCTGTTCTGTTTCATCTGCAAGTAAATTTGTGTATCATCAGCATAAAAATTATAGGAGATGCCATGTTGATTAAAAATGTTAGCAAGAGGGAGGAGGTATAAGGTAAATAAGACAGGGCCAAGAATTGATCCCTGGGGGACTCCACAGTCCAGAGGAGCGATGGATGAGGTGGAGTCCCTCAGTCCGACAGTGAAACATCTCTTGGTTAGATACGAACTAAACCATTTTAAAGCAGTCCCCCTGACACCCACGCAGTCTTCCAGTCGAGGTAAAAGAACTGTGTGATCAACTGTGTCAAAAGCAGCAGTTAGGTCTAAAAGCACTAAAATGGCTGAATCACCAGTCATTAAAAGCAGGTCATTAAAACCTTTAAAAGTGCAGACTCTGTGCTGTGTAAGGATTTATAACCTGACTGAAAAATAGCTAAAATGTTGTGAACAGTTCCTTCTAAAATCTTTGACAAAAATGGAAGTTTAGAAATTGGTCTATAGTTAGAGAGAACAGAGCTATCAAGACTGGCTTTCTTTATAAGAGGCTCAACCACTTAGGGCCATATTTACTAAGACAAGTGCAAAATTGCGAGTGCAGCTTAAAAAATAGCGTCTGGTATTTGTGGGCGTGTTGCGTGTGAGATACAAAGAGAAACTGCGCAAGTAACTGCTGCCGCAAATCTGATCTGTAAATGAGAATTTTGCGTGAGCATAAAACGCACTGACAGCGAGAGCAACGCTGTTTGCCAGCTCTGACTGCATCTTTCCTACAGAGATGCAACACAAAACACAATCTGTCCAACAAATAACAGGACTGACTGTAGTAGAGCTGTGTTCACTGTATCTGAGGGAGAATTATTTTATTGCATTTTACTTTCTTTTATTAACTTTGCGTAGTCCATCCTTGTTAAATGTCTCATGTGATTTTGGCGCTGACCAGAGTCCCCTCTGTGAAAGACAGACACTGTCTGTCAGAGCCAGTAACCTTTCAAACAATTATATAAAATGTATCAGTAGCCTGTACGGCGCGCTGATGGTGATCGAATAAAAATAACAATTAAAAACATTTTCGATGTCCTCCGCTCGATCAAATCCACGCAGCCTTGAGCCTCTGTGGGCAGCTGTCAGCGCCGCAGCGAGCGCTGAGGTAATGAGATAAACACAGTGAGTGACTTTGCGCAGCATTTAAAGACTGTTCTGTCACCGTAAGGATTTCAAAGAATGTTAAACAGACTGAAAGCCCAGAGACAGCAGCTGTAAAAGGCTGAAGTTCAGGGAAATACGAGCGAGAATCAAGGAAAAAGTGCTGCAGGTAAAGTCTGTTTCTTTGTTTCCTTCGACTTCAAATCAACACATTACTGTTGTATCTTTGTAAATGAGCCCTGTCAAAGTATTAGAACTTATTTTCAACGCCTCATCTGTGCACTAAAAGCTACACTCTTACCTCCGCAAAACTTTAACACCTGCTTCTCCAACGTACTCAATTTTCTTGCAGATTTAGCTTCGTACTCATGATAAATCAAGCAGCAACTGCAAAGCGACTTTTGCATTTTCCACACCTTGAATTTTGCGCGTTTTGGCAAGAACGCCTTGTTTTACAGATTTATTGAATCACAGGAGCAAAATCTGCGCCACGCTGAATTTGCTCCTGTGAGAGACACAAACCTCAGCTGCGCTTGGGTTTGCTCCATTTTTAGCATGTCTTTTTCATTTAGCGTGCAGCTAACCTTTGATAAATCTGGCCCTTAATGTTTACAAAAGACCGGGACAGTTCCTGTTACAAGGCTGCTATTCACAATAGAAAGAACATCAGGACCAATGGTCCTCCAGACCTCTTTGAATAAATGTGGGGGGACACTGGTGCCACAAAGAAACAGATGAAGAGACCAGGAGAGGGCAGCAAAGCTGTTATGCTCTTTTGAACAGAACCATAGAAAAAGAGCTTTTTACTTGCTTAAACTTTTTATATGGTGCCATTTATTGCAAAATAAAAAACAGCTGTGAGGAATCAGTGGAAACAGAGCTGTACACCGTTTTTGGATAAATGAATGAGAGCAGATGGATGTAGAGGGTTTGTTGCTTGGTCAGTGCTTCCTGAAGAACCAAGCGTTCTGAAACCTCAGAAACTCAGTGCCAGAAAATACAGAATTACTCAAACTAAGGGCTGTCCGGTCCCTGTACAACTGGAGCAGGAGCTTGGTCCGCATTGCCGGTTGTAAGTCGGACCTGTTCCCAGTGCATGTTGGACTCCGGCAGGGCTGCCCTTTGTCTCGGGTTCTGTTCATAATTTTTATGGACAGAATTTCTAGGTGCAGCCAGGGGCCGGAGGAAGTCTGGTTTGGGAACCACAGGATTTCATCTCTGCTTTTGCGGATGATGTTGTCCTGTTGGCTTCATCAGGCCAGGACCTTCAGTGTGCACTGGGGCAGTCTGCAGCCGAGTGTGAAGCGGCTGGGATGAGAATCAGCACTTCCAAGTCTGAGGCCATGGTTCTCGATCGGAAAAGGGTGGATTGCCCTCTCCAGGTTGGGGGGGAGCTCCTGCCTCAAGTGGAGGAGTTTAAGTATCTTGGGGTCTTGTTCACGAGTGAGGGAAGGATGGATCGTGAGATCGACAGACGGATCGGTACAGCATCTGCAGTAATGTGGTAGTTGTATTGGTCTGTTGTGGTAAAGAAGGAGCTGAGCCGAAAGGCGAAGCTCTCGATTTACCGGTCGATCTACGTTCCTACTCTCACCTTTGGTCATGAGCTTTGGGTCATGGCCGAAAGGACAAGATCTCGGATACAAGCGGCCAAAATGAGTTTCCTCCGCAGGGTGGCTGGGCGCTCCCTTAGAGATAAGGTGAGGAGCTCTGTCACCCGGGAGGAGCTCGGAGTAGAGCCGCTGCTCCTCCACATCGAGAGGAGTCAGCTGAGGTGGCTCGGGCATCTGTTCCGGAAGCCTCCTTGACGTCTCCCTGGGGAGGTGTTCCGGGCATGTCCCACCAGGAGGAGGCCCCGGGGAAGACCTAGGACACGCTGGAGGGACTATGTCTCTCGGCCTGGGAACGCCTCGGGGTCCCCCCGGTAGAGCTGGAGGAAGTGTCTGTGGATAGGGAAGTCTGGGCATCTTTGCTTAGACTGCTGCCTCCGCGACCCGGTCCCGGATAATCGAAAGAAGATGGATGGACATTCGGATGGTAGGGTCAGAATTTGGCGTCAACAACATGAAAGCATGGAACCATCCTGCCTTGTATCAATGGTTCAGGCTGGTGGTGGTGATGTAATGGTGTGGAGGGATATTTTCTTGGCATACTTTGGGCCCCTTAGTACCAACTGAGCATTGTTGCAACGCCACAGCTGACCTGAGTATTGTTGCTGACCATGTCCATCCCTTTATGACCACAGTGTACCCATCTTCTGATGGCTACTTCCAGCAGGATAACGCTCCATGTCATAAAGCTCCAATCATCTCAGACTGGTTTCTTGAACATGACAATGAGTTCACTGGACTCAAATGGCCTCCACAGTCACCAGATCTCAATCCAACAGAGCACCTTTGGGATGTGGTGGAACGGGAGATTGGCTTCATGGATGTGCAGCCGACAAATCTGCAGCAACTGCATGATGCTACCATGTCAATATGGACAAAACTCTCTGAGGAATGTTTCCAGGACCTTGTTGAATCTATGCCATGAAGGATTAAGGCAGTTCTGAAGGCAAAAGGGGGTCCAACCTGGTACTAGCAAGGTGTACCTAATAAAGTGGCCGCTGAGTGTACATTATAATGTTGTTTCCTCATCAAAAACAGACCTGGAGTTTTGTTTTGTTTCATTCACGCTAATTTGAGTAGTCCTTTCTACTAAAGTAGTCCTTTAGTATTCTCTGGCACTGAGTTTCTGAGGCCTCAGAATGCTTGGTTCCATAAACTTCCACCTCTCCCACTCCAGGAAGCACTGACCAATCAACAAACCCTCTACATCCAGTCTGCTCTCATTCATTTATCAAAAAAAAAAAAAAAAAAAACGGTGCACAGCTCTGTTTCCACTGATTCCTCACAGCTCTTTTTTATTTTGTAGTAAAATGGCACCATATAAAAAGTTTAAGCAAGTAAAAAGCTCTTTTTCTATGGTTCTGTTCAAAAGAGCATAACAGCTTTGCTGCCCTCTCCTGGTCTCTTCATCTGTTTCTTTATGTCACCTGTAGAGTACTTATTAAACTTTCTGTTGTAGTCAGATAATGTTTTTAAAATCTGTAAAACGTGCAGTGCTGTTCTAGAGGTGTCCAAAAATGGTTTTAAAATACAAATAAAAGCATAATATAGCCTTTTTATATCACTTTTATTTCACCTCACCATGTTTTCATCTGTTATAAATAATTTTATAAATGATGAATATTCCCATTACCATCACAATTATTTGTTTGTCCATACATAACTTTTTGTGTCATGGCTTTACAGTTAAAATAATGTTGAAAATCATATATCACTGTAATCTAGTTTTAGGTAAACAGGTCCACAAGTTAGGATTCTAACCAAAGCGCTCTCGAGTAGCAGCCGCCCCCTTTGCGCTAACCACAGTGGCAGCAAGTCCGAGTAGCTGTGTGTGTTGGTGTTTGGTAAATGTGTTAATATCAATGTCTATTGCAGAATGTGTCCGTTTAAGTACTCGAGAGTAGAGCTCCTTTGTTTACGATGTGAGTGGGATCAACCACCCCATTCTGCCTGAACTTAAGAAACCCTTTCGCGGTTGCCGAGCCGGAGTAAGGCTAAAGGCTAGAAGATGGAGATACAAGCCGTTCTTGCCATCTATTTTTATGGGGAATGTCAACTCTCTCCCTAACAAATGTGAGAAGCTGGAGGCACTGGTGCGAAGTGACAATACTTATCGTGAGTGTAGCCTGTATTTCTTTACTGAGATTTGGCTAACTGAGAGCATCGTGGACTCGTGTGTAAACATACCTGGCTTTACTATGGTGCGCGCAGACAGAGAGGGGGAATTGTGCGGAAAAGCTAAAGGTGGTGAACTTGCCCTGCTGGTGAATAATAAATGGTGTAATTCTGGTCACATAACTGTGAAAGATAAGAACTGTTGTCATGATGTTAGTGGACTTAGTGGTTGGTTTAAGACTTTACTATGTGTCGTGAGAGTTCTCCCATGTTGCCGCCATTATTGTTTACATTCCACCACGGGTAGAGCCTACTGTTGCGTGTGATGTCATCCAGGAGACGGTCGGGAGAATTCAGTCGCTTCATCCTGATGCATTAATTGTTATATCAGGGGATTTTAATCGAGTGGATGTAAGCTCTCATTTAGGGGGCTTTACACAGTATGTTAATTGCCCCACACGGCATAACAATACATTGGATCTTTGTTATGTAAACTTCAAAGATACCTATAATGTAATGGCTATGCCCCCTCTAGGTAAGTCTGATCATAACTTGATTTATCTCAGACCATCTTATAGACCTTGTGTGATGAGACTGCCTACAACCAGTCGTTCAATCAGAAGGTGGACTCCAGAGGCCAGTGAAGCTCTGAGAGCCTGCTTTCAGTCTACTGACTGGAATACGCTTCTGGACACACATGGATCTGAAAATAGCATTGATGGGGCAGTGGACTGTGTCACCGATTATATAAATTTCTGCACAGATGTGGTGGTCCCTGTTAGAACAGTTTGTTGTTTCCCGAATAACAAGCCGTGGATTACAAGCAGCATTAAAGGCCTCTTGAATCAAAAAAAGGAGGCTTTTAAGGCTGGGGATCGGGACAAGGTTAGGAGTGTGCAACATGATCTGAAAATCAGCTTAAGGCAGGCCAGGCGGGACTACAAGGAAAGGCTGGAGAGAAAACTGCAGCACAAAAGCACAAAAAAGTGTGGAAGGGCATGAGAGCCATTACTGGCTACAAGGAGAAGGGGAAAATGACACATGGTGATACTGATATGGCCAATGAGTTTAACTGCTTCTACAGCAGGTTTAACTCTGCATGTGCCCTCACACCATGTCTACTGCTCTGCTCCACCCAGCGGCTGTTCCACCTCTGCTGCTGTGACCTCCTCCTGCTCTGCTCCACCCAGCGGCTGTTCCACCTCTGCTGCTGTGACCTCCTCCTGCTCTGCTCCACCCAGCGGCTGTTCCACCTCTGCTGAGGGAGAACCTTCTGTGTACCATCTCTCTGTTGATGAGGTGCGTGCTGAGTTGAGAAGGGTGCATCCTGGGAAGTCCGCTGGTCCTGATGGGATAGCACCACGGCTTCTTAAGGAGTGTGCTTCGGAGCTGGCTGTGCCTCTGCAAAACATGTTCAATCGGAGCTTCCGAATTGGGCAGGTCCCTGTACGGTGGAAAACTTCCTGCCTCTTGCCGGTTCCCAAAGTAGGGAGGCCAGCTGGGGTTAAGGATTATCGACCAGTGGCCCTGACCTCTGTGATTATGAAGACCTTTGAGAGGCTCTTGCTCTGGCTCCTCAGGCCACAGGTGCAGCAGGCATTGGATCCACTACAGTTTGCCTACCAGGACCACATGGAGGTGGAGGATGCAGTCCTGTACATGCTTCACCGCACTCTCTCGTTTTTAGATGGGACTGGAGGGTATGTGAGGCTCATGTTCTTCGACTTCTCAAGTGCATTTAATACCATCCAGCCTCTGATTCTCAGGGCAAAGCTTGAAAAAATGGGTGTTGATCCTATTTTCATTGCATGGATCTATAATTACTTGACAGAGAGGCCACAGTATGTCAGGGTGGGGAGTACGGTTTCTCAAACGGTGGTGACCAACATTGGGGCCCCTCAGGGAACAGTATTATCCCCATTCCTATTCACCCTGTACACCGCTGACTTTGCATATGGGTCTTCGCCATGTCACCAGAAATATTCTGACGACACCGCAGTCGTGGCATGTGTGAAGGGGGGAGATGATGGGGAATACCGGGAGGTCATCACCAATTTCAAGCAGTGGAGTATGGCAAATGGTCTGATTTTAAACACGTCGAAGACAAAGGAAATGATAGTGGACTTTGGCAGGCAGAAGAACCCTTCTCATTGGCCTGTTTCAATAAATGGTGAGAACATTGAGGTGGTTCCATCATATAAATATCTGGGAGTACACCTCGACCACAAATTGGACTGGTCAGTACAGGCTAACGCAGCATATAAGAAAGGTCAGAGCAGACTCTTCTTTCTCAGAAGGCTGAAAGCATTTGATGTCTGTAATGAGATGTTGTACCTTTTTTTACCAGCCGGTTGTGGCTAGTGCTGTGTTCTTTGGTGTTGTGTGTTGGGGGAACAGCATCACTGTGAGGGACAGTTACCGGCTGGACAAGCTGGTCAGAAAGTGTGTGTCTGTGCTGGGGGGAAAGGTGGAAAGGTGTAGGAGCCTTGGTGGAAAGAAGGATGAGGAGTATGACACAGACTATTCTTAACAATGGCAGTCATCCTCTGCATGAGACCTTGGCTGCTCAGAGAAGTAGCCGGAGTGAGAGGCTGCTCTCCCTGCGTTGCAGGACGGAGAGGTTCAGGAGATCGTTCATTCCTGCTGATATTAGAATGTATAACAGCTCTACATAATCATGTGCACTATATTTGGATTATTACAATTTCTAGTAACTTTTATTATGGTATTTATGTATTTATGTGTTTTATTATTCTCTTTTTATGGGTATGCTTGGCTATGTTGTTCTATGTATGATACCGGGCACTTGAATTTCCCTTGACGAGATGAATTAAGTATTTCTATCTATCTATTTATCTCTCTATCAATCAGTTGTTGCTAAAGTTGATATGGCTTAAAGTTTTGGTGATTTGAAGTTGGTAAAGTAAGTGAAAAGTAAAAGTGTGCTTCAGGTCACAGTGTTAACTGGTTCTTATTATTTAATGGGGACTGGTGGAGCTGAATGGAGTAATTTATTGTTATTTATTGTTCTATGTGCAGCACATTGGAAACTGTTTTGTTTGTAAAATGTGCTATATAAATAAAGTGGATTTGGATTTGGATTTAGTGTACTCATTAAACTTGCTGTTGCAGTCAGATGTTTTTAAAGTTTGTAAAACGCGCAATGCTGTTCTAGAGTTGACCAAAAATGGTTTAAAAATACAAATAAAACCATAATATAGCCCCTTTATATCACTTTTATTTCACCTCACCATGTTTGCATCTGTTATAAATAATTTTATAAATGATGAATATTCCCATTACCATCACAATTATTTGTTTGTTCACACATAACTTTTTGTGTTTTGGTTTTACTGTTAAAATAATGTTGAAAATCATTTATCACTGTAATCTAGTTTTAGGTAAACAGGTCCACAAGTTAGGGCTCTCTATCAGTTGTTGCTAAAGTTGATCTGGCTTAAAGTTTTGGTGTTTTGAAGTTGGTAAAGTGGGTGAAAAGTAAAAGTGTGCTTCAGGTCACAGTGTTTGTCATTAAGCCTTTGCACTGTTCACACCTGTAATTTGTCCCATGACGCAGTGGCAGCGTGTGTCCCATTAATGGAAGCTAATGACTGCAGCGTGCGTAGATTGTTGTTGCAGCTGCAGCACCGGGGGCCTCGCGGTCGTCACGGTAACCAGAAGCTGTGATCCCAGTTCAGTTCAGTTCAGGTTATTTGCCATTTGCAGTATTCAGAAAAAGAACTACATTGGAAACCAGTTGCAAGAGCTCAAAGTGAACAGTCAACATTTAAACAAACAAAACATACAACAAAACATACAGAGCACAAGCCTCCAATAAAACAACACATGGATACATCCTAAGTAAAATCTAATAAATACTAACAATAAAAACACTATATATAAATAACAGTAAAAGAGGTAACCAAAGCAATAAGGTGCATGTCTTATGTATGAGGTATTTCAAAATGCATTGTTCAAGGTCATCACAGCTTGTGGAAAAAAAACTTTTAGCATGACGAGATGTAGTGCATTTAATAGAACGATATCGTTTCCCTGACGGAAGGAGGTCAAACATCTCAGCAGCAGGGGCCCAGAGGATCACTGATGATCTGCAGAGCTCTGGGTAAAAGTCTAGATTTGTAAATAGTCTCTAGGACTGGGAGGTCCCAGCCTCTGGTCCTGCGAGCAGAGTGAACCACTCTGTTTAAAGTTTTCTTTTCTTTCACAGTGAGATTACCAAACCACACTGTAACAGAGCTGGTAAGAAGACTTTCAATACCACAAAAGAATATGTGAAATGTTTTGAGTGAATTCTCTTTGTTTTCATAAAAAGAAAAGAGGCTGGTGAGCCTTTTTAGCAATGTTACTAGTGTTTGACTGCTAGCTCAGATCTTTGGAGAGAATGACACCCAAAAACCTCAGAATCATAAATGACAATAGGCACATTATTCTTACTACGTCTAAAATCAATAACCAGTTCACAGGTTTTAGAAATGTTCAGAACAAGGTTGTTTTCTTCACTCCAGCGGACAACATTTTCTACTTCTGCTCTATAATGTGATTCATCAGTTGAGGTGAGCTACTCCCCCAAGTCATGTAAACTTTCAGACAGCGAGGAGCACAGGCCGAGGTGGAGGAGTGGCAGTAATATCACAGTCTAGTTTACTTCTTAGCCCCAAATCTAATCACACATATAATTCCTTTGAAAGCCTAATACTAACTATAAATTACCCTAACTGTAAGAAACAAAAACCAGTTATGTTTATAATCATCTACCGGCCTCCTGGTCCCTATTCCGAATTTTTAATTGCGTTCTCTGACTTTCTATCCAGTATAGTGTTAGACTCAGATAAGATTGTAATTGTAGGGGACTTTAATATTCATGTTGACGACAACAGCGACTGTTTAGGAAATGCATTTGCAGTCTTATTAGACAGCGTAGGTTTTACTCAAAACGTAAATGAACCCACTCATTGTCACAAGCACACCCTGGACCTTGTTTTAACCTATGGTATAGAGATTAGTGAGCTCACTGTCCTTCCTCATAACCCCATACTCTCAGATCACTTTCTAATTACCTTTCAGTTTATACTCAAAGACTTTACTGTCCCAATGAACAAAACCCAGATTAGAAGAACATTATCTGACCAATCTGTGTCAAAGTTTAAACACATAATAAAGCCAATATTTAGTACAATGTTGAGTGAGTATGTTGAGAACAGCTCCCATAGCTCGAGTCCCAGTAAAAGTGATCAGTTTGTTGACAGCGCCATGCAGTCTTTAAAGACAGCTCTAGACAATGTAGCTCCATTAAAACAAAAGGTTGTTAGGCCGAATCGAGTAGCACCATGGTTTAATGCTGAAACACGTTCCCTTAAACAAGCAACCCGTAAATTAGAAAGGCTATGGCGTCACTCCAGCTCAAAGCAGTCTCTGAATGCCTGGAAATATAGTCTTTTAAATTATAAAAAATCTCTGCGTGAGGCCAAAACCAGATACTATTCAACTTTAATAGAAGAAAATAGGAACAACCCTAGGTTTCTGTTCAGCACTGTAGCCAGGCTGACCACCAGTCACAGCTCAGTAGAACCCTGTATCCCTGTTACTCTCAACTGTGAAAACTTTCTTCAATTCTTTAATGACAAAATCACAAGTATTAGAGACAAAATAAATAATACTCTCCCTACGATCAGCTCAGAGCAAGCCAAAGCTGTAAAAATGGAGGCCACTTTAAAACCATCTGTAACGTTAGACTGTTTCATCGCTGTAGATCAAACTGAGATAACGTCAGTCATTATGTCCTCCAAAACTTCAACTTGTCTTCTAGACCCAATTCCTACCAAACTTTTTAAAGAAACTCTCCCCCTAATTAATGAACCTATACTCAACATAATAAACACCTCCCTAGAAACAGGTTATGTGCCACAGTCTTTTAAATATGCAGTTATTAAACCGCTTCTGAAAAAACCCAGTCTAGATCCTGACATTTTAGCCAACTACAGACCAATATCAAATCTCCCTTTTATTTCAAAAATCCTAGAAAGAGTTGTAGTTAAACAGTTATGTCGCCACCTACAGGACAATAGCTTATTTGAAGATTTTCAGTCAGGTTTTAGACCCCACCATAGCACAGAAACTGCATTAGTCAGAGTCACAAATGACTTGTTATTAAGTTCAGACAATGGACTGGTCTCAATCCTAGTTCTGTTAGATCTCAGTGCAGCCTTTGACACCATTGACCACAGCATCTTACTCCAGAGATTAGACTGTGACATAGGGGTCAGAGGAACCGCCCTCTGCTGGTTTAAATCATACTTATCAGACAGGTACCAGTTTGTTAGTGTAAATGAACATTCCTCACAGTGCAGTAAAGTTAGCTATGGAGTGCCGCAAGGCTCAGTACTTGGACCCATTCTGTTCATGCTTTACATGCTGCCTTTAGGAAACATAATCAGAAAACATGGCATTAATTTTCACTGTTACGCAGACGATACACAGTTGTATTTATCAATTAAACCTGATCAGAATGACCGCGTTGAGAAACTTAGCGCCTGTGTGAGAGACATAAAGACCTGGATGACAATTAATTATCTCCTCCTAAACCCAGAAAAAACAGAGGTCATTATACTAGGCCCCAAAAAGCTGAGAGATGCTCTGTCTGACCAGATAGTCTCCCTGGACGGTGTCAGTGTAGCCTCAAGTTCTACTGTGAGAAACTTAGGAGTTTTATTTGACCAAGATTTATCATTTAAGGCTCATATAAACCAAGCCTGTAAAACAGCATACTTTCACCTACGTAACATAGCCAAAATCAGAAATATTTTATCTAAAAATGATGCTGAAAACCTTGTCCATGCGTTTGTTACATCTAGGTTAGATTACTGTAACTCTCTGCTGGCAGCGTGCCCTAAAAACTCATTAAAATGTTTTCAGCTTGTTCAAAACGCAGCAGCAAGATTATTAACAGGAACTAACAGGAGAGAACATATTACTCCTGTGCTAGCTTCACTTCACTGGCTTCCAGTTGAATTCAGAATTAGGTTTAAAATCCTTCTCCTGACTTACAAGGCCGTAAATGGTATGGCCCCATCCTACATTAATGATGTTATAGAGCCATACCAACCAAGCAGGGTACTGCGCTCACAAAATGCAGGGCTATTAGTGGTTCCCAGGGTTTCTAAAAGTACAGTTGGAGGTAGAGCCTTTAGTTACCAAGCTCCTGTTTTATGGAATCAGCTTCCAGCTCATGTTAGAGAGGCAGACACAGTCTCTACATTTAAGGTTAGGCTTAAAACGTTCCTCTTTGAGAAAGCTTATGGTCAGGCCAGCTAGGAACAGGGTTAATTCCACAGTTGAAGCTAGGCTGCTCCAGGAGCTAGAAGCTGGGGGAAGTATGGTGCACTGAGCCTCTGTCCTCTGGTTTCATCTGCTGCTCCTCTTCTACCACTGTGATTAATATAATGAAATACTCTATATCTCCAATCAGTTCATTGCTATTCACAAGTTGTCCCTCTCTCCCGCTCCCCTCTGGGGAGTGGGGACTGTTTCAGATGCCTGGCTGCTGGCAGATGTCCCAGTGATGATTGGATAGCTGACCCCATCTGTGCTCCTGTCCCGACCTGTGTGCCCTCAACCTCACCTCTAAGGATTTCCCGGATCTACCTCAACCCACTCACCTGTCTGGATGAGGCCCACCTGCTGCATCCTGGATTTCCCGGACCTATCTCTCTCCACCCACCTGTCTGGATGAGGTCCCTGCTGCAGCCCGGATCTCCCGGACCTATCTCGCTCCACTCACCTGTCTGGATGAGGCCACCTGCTGCATCCTATGGACTTCCTCAACCTATCTCACCCACTCTCGTCTGGATGAATCCTTACAGAGCTGATCTATGATCCTATAGATGAACTAAGGGACTAACAGTCCTAGATGCATTGCCTGTCCGTCCTGGGAGAGGATCTCTCCTTCAATATGGGCTCCATAAGGTTTCTTCTTTTTTCCCGTACCTGGGTTTTTAAGAGTTTTTCCTTACCGAGAAGGAGGGTCTAAGGACAGGAGTGTCCTGGGTCTATTTAGTTTAGTGTAGTTATTGTTTGTGCTGATTGTGTGTTAAGTCTGATTGTGTGTTTATGTTTGATCAACTGTTTGTGAAGCCCTTTGAGGCGACTTTTGTTGTGATATTGGGCTATACAAATAAATCTGAATTGAATTGAATTGAGGTGATCAGACCGATGACAGTGGTATCGTCTGCAGACTCGACCATCAGATGTTAGAGTGAGTAACAGTACAGTCGTGTACAAAGTAAAAAGCAAAGGACTTAAAATACAACCTTGTGGAGAGCCTGTGCTTACACAAAGTTCATCAGAAACACAACCTTTGATTTTGACCTTCTGTGGTGTGCAAGTTAAAAAGTTTAAAATCCATTTGCAAATGGCATCACCAAGTCCAAGAGTTTTCAATTTGTGAATGAACTTCCCAGGAACAACAGAGTTAAAAGCAGAACTGTAGTCTATAAAACACTTTCTTGCATGAGATTTTCCTTTATCCAGATGTTCATAAACAGATTTCAGAGCAAAACAAATGGCATCTTCCACGCTCCTGTTTTGTCTGTAAGCAAACTGGAGAGGGTCCACAGACACAGGAATCTGTCCTTTAATGTAGTCCAACACCAGTCGCTCAAAGGATTTCATTAAAACAGAAGTCAGGGCCACTGGCCTATAGTCATTAAGACATGTCCCAGGAGTCTTCTTAGGCACTGGAATTATGACAGACTTTTTAAGACTGTGTGGAACAGTGCAGTACCTGAGTGACGTGTTGTACAGGTGAGTTAAGACAGCAGCGAGTTGCTCTGAACACAGTCTGAGGACACGAGGAGGAATGCCGTCCGGGCCGGGGCTTTCCTCACCTTGGTCCTGGACAAGACTCTGTTTACGTCCTGCTGAGTGACAGTAAACCCACTCTGCTCACAGCCAAGAGAGGAGAGGACAGCACACTCCTTATTATCACTTTCAAATCTACAATAGAACTGATGGAGCTCATTTGGCAGTGAGGGGTCAAATGCAGTAATGTTCCCTCCTCTTGGTTTCCAGGAGGTGATGGTGTTCAGTCCCATCCACATGCGCTGTGGGTTGTCCTCTTTCAAATGTCCCTCTATCTTGTCCCCATAGGACCACTTTGCAGCTTTGATAGACCGCTCCAATGAATATCTGGCCTGCTTATAGGCAGCAGCATCACCAGATTTAAAAGCCACAGCTCGTTCCTTTAGTTTCATTCTCACATCAGAGTTAATCCAAGGTTTCTGACTGGAATGTTTTTTAATAACCTTCTGTGGGATGCAACAGTCAATACAAAGGTTTATATATCCAGTCACAACATCACAGTATTCATCAAGGTCTTCTGACTGGAACATAGACCAATCTGTGGCATCAAAACAACCTTGTAATTGAATTTCACTGTCTTTAGTCCACCATTGAACAGTACGTGTTATTGGATTTATTTGTCTACTCCTCTGAATGTATGTAGGAAGAAGAAGAATGGAGGAGTGGTCAGATTTTCCAAAAGCTGGTCGGAGAATGGAGCGATGAGCTGACTTTACATTACTATAACAATGATCTAAAATCCCTGATCCTCTGGTAGGATGCTTCACATGCTGATAAAAGTTGGGTAAAATAGTTTTAAGATGACAGTTATTAAAATCACCTGCTACTATAACCACAGCGTTAGGATGAGAGTTCTTGTGTAAAAGGTCACTAAGATCACTGAGAGCAGCTGAAGTGTCCGCCCGCGGGTGAATGTACACAACGCATAAAAACAACACAGAAAACTCCCGAGGAGATAAAAGGGGCGGCACTTTAACACAAGACATAACACAAGATTAGCGGTGCAGGTTTGATTCATAACAACATTGTCCGTGCACCAGTGTTCATTAATAAAAAAACACACACCTCCTCCCTTTGTTTTCTCGGTGTGCTCTTTCACTGTCGGAGCGGTGAACAGAGAAGCCCGGAGGTTGGAAGGCTGAGTCCGGCACGGTCTCCGTCAGGCAGAACACGGAGCAGTCTCTGGCCTCGCGCTGGGTTTGAATATGGCTCAGCAGATCGTCCGACTTGTTAGGTAGAGACTGAACATTAGCCAAGTATAAAGATGGCAGCGGGATCTTAGTTAGGCGGACACACAGTTTAACCAGCAGTCCTCCTCGCTGTACTCACGGCCTCCACGGCTCCTGGCCTCCACTGCCACGAGTGGGGCACGCATTAAAGTCATTACACCTTAACCCAGGTGTTACATTTGAGTGTCCACTAACTTTGTCGTGAATGTATAAAAGTAACTCACGATCATATCTGATAGTGGCAAGTGCTTCATATACAAGAACAGACAAAACAAAAAAGACACTGCACAGAAGAGCTCTTGCCTCTGCACCATCAGTGTGAACAGTAACAAGAGACTCCTCTTCATTTACACTGACAAACTGGTACCTATCAGATAAGTAGGATTTAAACCAGCAGGGGGTGCTCCTCTGACCCCTATGTCACAGTCTAATCTCTGGAGTAAGATGCTGTGGTCAATGGTGTCAAAGGCTGCACTGAGATCTAACAGAACCAGGACTGAGACCAGTCCATTGTCTGAACTTAATAACAAGTCATTTGTGACTCTGACTAATGCAGTTTCTGTGCTATGGTGGGGTCTAAAACCTGACTGAAAATCTTCAAATAAGCTATTGTCCTGTAGGTGGCGACATAACTGTTTAACTACAACTCTTTCTAGGATTTTTGAAATAAAAGGGAGATTTGATATTGGTCTATAGTTGGCTAAAATGTCAGGATCTAGACTGGGGAATGTGTTTCAGCATTAAACCATGGTGCTACTTGATTCGGCCTAACAACCTTTTATTTTAATGGAGCTACATTATCTAGAGCTGTCTTTAAAGACTGCATGGCGCTGTCAACAAACCAATCATTTTTACTGGGACTCGAGCTATGGGAGCTGTTTTCAACAAACTCACTCAACATTGTACTAAATATTGGCTTTATTATGTGTTTAAACTTTGACACAGATTGGTCTGATAATGTTCTTCTTATCTGGGTTTTGTTCATTGGAACAGTAAAGTCTTTGAGTAAAAACTGAAAGGTAATTAGAAAGTGATCTGAGAGTATGGGGTTATGAGGAAGGACAGTGAGCTCACTAATCTCTATACCAGAGGTTAAAACAAGGTCCAGGCTGTGACAATGAGTGGGTTCATTTATGTTTTGAGTAAAACCTACGCTGTCTAATAAGACTGCAAATGCATTTCCTAGACAGTCGCTGCTGTCGTCAACATGAATATTTAAATTGCCTACTATTACACTCTTGTCCCAGTCTAACAGAATACTGGATAGAAAGTCAAAGAACACAATTAAAAATTCGGAATAGTGACCAGGAGGCCTGTAGATGATTATAAACATAACACAAGCGAGCCCTAACCCCAGGCCTGGCTCCAGGGTGGGGCCCCGGCTGTGCCATACCAGGCAACTGGCCTTGTTATAATTGTCTTCATAAGGGTTTTGCATCGTCTTGTATTTACTAAAAATAACTATTCAGCATGTCCACCTAATAATGACGTCACAGTATGCAAAATATATGCAGATTAGATGCCTATAATTACTACAGTTATAAACTTTGGTTCATAACTGACACATGACACAACTTTGAAGTGCTGATCCATGCTTTTATTATGACTCACCTAGATTTTTGTAATGTGTTGTATGCTGGAGTCAGTCAGGCCTCTCTTGGGCGTCTGCAGCTTGTCCAAAATGCAGCAGCTCTTAACTGGCACCGTAAGCATGAGCACATCTCTCCCGCTGTGGCGTCTTTGCACTGGCTGCCAGTGCGGTTCCCAGTTGATTTCAAAATTCTATTATTTGTCTTTAAATGCTTAAATGGTCTTGCACCAAAATACTTGTCTGACCTGATCCAGCCATACACGCCCTCTCGTGCTCTCAGGTCAGCTGATCAGCTGATCCTGTCAGTCCCAAAAACTAAAAGGAAACAGAGAGGAGACCGGGCCTTCTCTGTGGCCGGACCTCGCCTCTGGAATACTTTACCTTTGTATGTAAGACAGGCTGATTCACTAAATACTTTTAAGTTTCACTTAAAAACATACTTTTTCTATTTGGCTTTTAACCAAGAGTGAGTTGTTGTCTTGTTGATTATATTTTGTTTGTTTGACTGTTTTTTCCCTAGTTTTTAATTCCTTTTCACTGTTTTAATGTAATTTGTTGTGTACAGCACTTTGGTCAACCTTGTTGTTGTTTTTAAAGCGCTTTATAAATAAATTTGGATTGGATTGGATTGGAACTGACATTTTTCTCATTTACAGTAAGACTATCTCTAATTATTTTTAAGCCATATCGTTTTGAATTTTGGATGTCAAAAACTTGTATTTTAGAGAAACAAATCTGGCGCCCAAAGGGTTAAGTGAAGCATCCAGGAGGTTGTCTCCTCAAAGCTCTGTGCCTCGTGGGACTCCCATCCCCCACAATGACAGGGTGCGGCTCCAAGCTCACCGGCTTCCTTCCTACTTTTCTGCTCATGGCTTTGTCTATGATTGATTTTTGGTTTCACAGTTTTTATCCAGTTATTTTAATGCTCAATCCATTGCATCGTCAAGTATTAGTTGGAAAAGTGGAGATAAGACAAACAAGGTCCCACATGAATCCTGTTTCTTTGGATCAAAGCTGGCAGCTGACACACATGGAGCTTCCCTGGAAGACGCACCCAAGGAACCACAGCATGATCTCTGGAAGAAACCCCGGCGGCACAAAGTGGAGACCAGACCGTCCTCTCAACCCTGCTCCGTCACATAAGCCGACCAGTGTGTGACAGTCAGAGCGTGGCCTCACAATTCTTAGAAATGTTTCATTTATTCCTGTAAAATCTCCCATAGATCTTTAAGTGTTAAATCTTCCCAATGTAAGACTGGCTGGTGTCCTGTTATTAAATTAAATTCATCTTTACACTAAAACACTTGCCACTCTTTATAATATTTCCTACAACATGTACATAGTTTTTAACAGTTTTTGTTGCTTTACAGCTCTGTCTTGGTACCCTCCTCTCTCAGCACATGACATGTTTCAGAGTCTGTGAATAATTCAGTTCACGATTAAACGATGAATAAATTAGTTGACAATTATTTCAATAATGGATTATAATCAGTTAATCTGATTAGTCTGTTTTGTTGCAGTTCTAGTAAATTGTGTCAGAAATCAGATGATTTGGATTTGTGGCGTTAAACAAGTCACCTTCCTGTGGAGGGTGAACAGTTGTTTAAATACACACACATTTACAATGAAAATATTTGAATGAAATTGTCTTAAGCCAGCGTTAGCTAGTGTCTGCCCGTGGTCACATGGTGTGGGCCCCGTGGTCACATGGTGTCGTCCTGTGGTCACATGGTGTCTGCCCGTGGTCACATGGTGTCTGCCCGTGGTCACATGGTGTCTGCCCCGTGGTCACATGATGTCTGCCCCGTGGTCACATGGTGTCTGTCCTGTGGTCACATGGTGTCTGCCCGTGGTCACATGGTGTCTGCCCCGTGGTCACATGGTGTCTGCCCCGTGGTCACATGGTGTCTGTCCTGTGGTCACATGGTGTCTGCCCGTGGTCACATGGTGTCTGCCCCGTGGTCACATGGTGTCTGCCCCGTGGTCACATGGTGTCTGTCCTGTGGTCACATGGTGTCTGCCCGTGGTCACATGGTGTCTGCCCCGTGGTCACATGGTGTCTGTCCTGTGGTCACATGGTGTCTGCCCGTGGTCACATGGTGTCTGCCCCGTGGTCACATGGTGTCTGCCCCGTGGTCACATGGTGTCTGTCCCGTGGTCACATGGTGTCTGCCCGTGGTCACATGGTGTCTGCCCCGTGGTCACATGGTGTCTGTCCTGTGGTCACATGGTGTCTGTCCTGTGGTCACATGGTGTCTGCCCCGTGGTCACATGGTGTCTGCCCCGTGGTCACATGGCGTCTGCCCCGTGGTCACATGGTGTCTGCCCCGTGGTCACATGGCATCTGCCCCGTGTTCACATGGTGTCTGCCTCGTGGTCACATGGTGTCTGTCCGTGGTCACACGGCGTCTGCCCCGTGGTCACATGGTGTCTATCCCGTGGTCACATGGTGTCTGCCCCGTGGTCACATGGTGTCTGCCTCGTGGTCACATGGTGTCTGCCCGTGGTCACATGGTGTCTGTCCGTGGTCACATGGTGTCTGTCCCGTGGTCACATGGTGTCTGCCCCGTGGTCACATGGTGTGGTCACATAGTGTGGTCACATGGTGTCTGCCCCGTGGTCACATTAACCATTAACTAAGCCAGGATTTATTCATTAGTACAGTCATTAGTCTGTGCTATAGAAATTGTATTTTTTTTATTTAAAAAGTGCAATGGCCTATTTAACAATGCTGTCTTCCAGTCTCTATTTTTAGGCAGCTCATGTAAAATAAAATGTAGTAACTACATTGTGGTCACATGGTGTCTGTCCTGTGGTCACATGGTGTGGGCCCCGTGGTCACATGGTGTCTGTCCCGTGGTCACATGGTGTCCACCCGTGTTCACATGGTGTCTGTCCTGTGGTCACATGGTGTCTGCCCCGTGGTCACATGGTGTCTGCCCCGTGGTCACATGGCATCTGCCCCGTGGTCACATGGTGTCTGCCCCGTGGTCACATGGTGTCTGCCCCGTTTTCACATGGTGTCTGCCTCGTGGTCAAATGGTGTCTGTCCGTGGTCACACGGCGTCTGCCCCGTGGTCACATGGTGTCTATCCCGTGGTCACATGGTGTCTGCCCCGTGGTCACATGGTGTCTGCCTCGTGGTCACATGGTGTCTACCCATGGTCACATGGTGTCTGTCCGTGGTCACATGGTGTCTGCCCGTGGTCACATGGTGTCTGTCCGTGGTCACATGGTGTCTGCTCGTGGTCACATGGTGTGGTCACATGGTGTGGTCACATGGTGTCTGTCCGTGGTCACATTAACCATTAACTAAGCCAGGATTTATTCATTAGTGCAGTCATTAGTCTGTGCTGTAGAAATTGTATTTTTTTTATTTAAAAAGTGCAATGGCCTATTTAACAATGCTGTCTACCAGTCTCTATTTTTAGGCAGCTCATGTAAAATAAAATGTAGTAACTAGTTATAAAGTTTATATATCATGCCATTTTAATACCAAATGAAAAATATCTGAGGAATCAGTGGAAACAGAGCTGTACATCATTTGTAAATGCTTTATCCATCTGACAATGGTAAAGAATCCACTAAAACTAATCTTTTGTAATCTTTAGTAATATCCCTATCTCACAATGTCAATGACAATATGAGGCCCACAGTGACTGGGAAAGGCTCCAGTACCTGTGATGCTTTATGGGAATAGGCAGAAGAAGATAAGGGAATTAATGTATTTTATTGCTATTTGTTAATACTTTATGCAGAGCTGACAACTCTCACGCACTGAGCATGAGACTCACGCAATTGTATAGTTTCTCATGCTCTTATGCAATTCCAGAATTTCACACGCTGAAAAAATATTACTGATAAAATACTGATGACATTCAGCCATCGAGGCCTTTAATCATTGTGTGGCTGTCAGAGGTCACTTCTCTGCTCCCTCTCTGTGTGTGACTCCTCTCGCTCTATTGGTTGATTGCGTCTGCCAGTCACACACAGACGCTGATCTCTGATTGGATTTGTTATTGGTCACTTTAGTTCAGCTCGCATGTGATTGGCTCAATAAACAGATAAAATACAAACAATATCACCTTAAAGCAGCTTTTGGACACAAGCATTAGTGTATTCTGAGTGTTGACTGAACTAGAGACAGAATGGAACCATGAATCGCTTTCTTTTAGTAAAAATGATTGACCATATAAACAACAGATTTCTACTTTACCTGAACAGAGATCAGGGAGGTCAATCCACAGGACACACCTACAGGACAGAGAGGGAACACTAAAAAGGGTTAGCTTTGGCACGGTCCATCAGTGCTGCTTTAGTCGTAAACACAGGTTCAAAATTATGTCTTGTAAAGTGTCTTTGAGTTGTGTGAAAAGCGCTATATAAAATTGATGTATTATTATTATTATTATTATTATTATTATTAGCTGCAAGACCATCCCCTCAGAGCACAGTTTGAGCTTTTGCCCTCTGGGTGGCGCTATAGAGTGCCTGGCTGTAGAACTAAGAGGATGCAAATGTCTTTTATTCCAACAGCAATGGAGCACCTTAATGGCACGTAGCACTTTTATAATACTTTGCACAAATGGCATTTTCCAATGGATTTTGTCCTGTATTGATTTTCTCATATTTTCATATTTCTTTATTTATTTCTTTATTTTTTGCACAGTAGTTTGGGCATTTTATGTGACCGACTTCTGTCTCTATTGGTGAGTGTTGTTTGTATGTTTATATATTTTATGTGGAGTGTTGCTGCAGATCCAATTTCCCATTGTGGGACAATAAAGATACTTTGACTTTGACTTGTGTCATAGGAAAAGTGCTGTATAAATCCCATTCCATCCCCTTCCAATTCCCATCAATATGGGGCAGTGAGGTAACGCAGGTGAGGTAACGCAGGTGTGGTAACGCAAGTGTGGTAACGCAGGTGAGGTAACGCAGGTGTGGTAACACAGGTGAGGTAACGCAGGTGTGATAACGCAGGTGAGGTAACGCAGGTGTGGTAACGCAAGTGAGGTAACGAGGTCAAATACTACTTCACACTTGTCTATCTGGGACTATTGAGCACGAGTACTCACTGTTTGACCCTAGGAGGGCAGCACTGACTGTTTTCACCAGAAAATGTGAATTTAGACCTTTTTTTTTTTTTTCTTTTTACAACATGGTCAAACATAAGACTATAAATAGTTGGGTTGTGTTTAAAAAATCAATATGGAGACATATTGTGAAGTACTTTTAGACGATACATGTATCGATACACATGCTACTGTATTGATACAGCTGTTTAAATGATGTTAATATGTTATAAACAGCTGGAATGGCAGTTTTGAAGCTGTTCCCTAAGGTACAGTACACATTTCTGCCATAGGTGGCAGCACCGCAGCACACAGCAGCAGCATGTGTCTAGTAAACAAACATGGAAGGGCACGGTGTTTTTTTCAGTCAGCAAAACGTGAGGGGAATTGTCAACTCTGGACTTTAAAACACTAAAAAATCAGGAGTTAGACCTGGCTCATGCAGTTTGTAGGCTCTGCAGTGAAGTAACGTTACTGCAGCAACTCCACAGATCTCTGTCTTCACACAAGACACTACGCTGATCTGCCGCTAGCAACAGGTAATGTTAGCACAACACAGAGCCAACGTGTGTCACACAAGAGGAGAGAGTGCGGGTGCTGCGGGGCGGGGTCTGATGCTTAATTAGTGCGGCAAAACTAACAAATACAAGAGCAGAGTCTTTTGCAGTGACGGCAGTTTAAGCGCTGATATTATCTCCACACTTACTCAATCTAACGCACAACTTAACTATACAGAGAAAAAAGGTGCACAAACAAAGCTTGGAGCACACAAGGATTTACGTGCAGTGCATCCATAGATGCACAGCGTTCGCGTCATCAGTGGGCCACCGTAATATCTACTGCTGCGGACAAACAGCTGAACGATAGGCTCCGGGTGTGAAAAGTCCGTGTGTGTGTGTGTGTGTGTGTGTGTGTGTTTGTGTGTGTGTGTGTGTGGGTGGGGTGGTGGTGGTGGTGGGGTTAGCCAGCCTCCCTACTTTGGGAACTGGCACCAGGCAAGAAGTTTTCCACTGGACCAGAACCTGACCCGTTTGGAGACTCTGGTTGAACATAATTTCCAGAGGCACAGCCAACTCAGAAGAACACTCCTTGAGAAGCTGTGGCGCTATCCCATCAGGACCAGCAGACTTCCCAGAATGTAGCCTCAGCACGTACCTCATCCACAGAAAGATGATACTCAGAGGGTGCTCCATCAGCAGAGGTGGAGTAGCTGCTGGGAGGAGCAGAGCAGGAGGTCACAGCAGCAGAGGTGGAACAGCCACTGGGTGGAGCAGAGCAGGAGGAGGTCACAGCAGCAGAGGTGGAACAGCCTCTGGGTGGAGCAGAGCAGGAGGAGGTCACAGCAGTGGAGGTGGAACAGCCGCTGGGTGGAGCAGAGCAGGAGGAGGTCACAGCAGTGGAGGTGGAGCAGCCGCTGGATGGAGCAGAGCAGGAGGAGGTCACAGCAGTGGAGGTGGAGCAGCCGCTGGGTGGAGCAGAGCAGGAGGAGGTCACAGCAGCAGAGGTGGAACAGCCTCTGGGTGGAGCAGAGCAGGAGGAGGTCACAGCAGTGGAGGTGGAACAGCCGCTGGATGGAGCAGAGCAGGAGGAGGTCACAGCAGTGGAGGTGGAGCAGCCGCTGGGTGGAGCAGAGCAGGAGGAGGTCACAGCAGCAGAGGTGGAACAGCCTCTGGGTGGAGCAGAGCAGGAGGAGGTCACAGCAGTGGAAGTGGAACAGCCGCTGGGTGGAGCAGAGCAGGAGGAGGTCACAGCAGTGGAAGTGGAACAGCCGCTGGGTGGAGCAGAGCAGGAGGAGGTCACAGCAGCAGAGGTGGAACAGCCTCTGGGTGGAGCAGAGCAGGAGGAGGTCACAGCAGTGGAGGTGGAACAGCCGCTGGGTGGAGCAGAGCAGGAGCAAAGCCTCCTTCAAATTCAGGAGACTTTTAACATTGTTTGTGATCCAGGGCTTCTTATTTGGAAAACAGTGAACTGTTTTAACAGGCACCACCACATCTGTACAGAAATGAATATACTCAGTGACACTATCTACTGCCCCATCCAAGTCATTGTCAGAACCCTCCAGGAACTCATTCCAGTCTGTGGACTGAAAGCAGTCCCTCAAAGCTTCGTAGCCTCTGGGGTCCACCTTCTGAATGATCTCCTGGTTGTAGGCAGTCTCCCCACACTAGGTCTGTACAGTGATCTGAGGTGAACCAAGTTGTGGTCAGACTTTCCAAGAGGGGGCCTGGCCACTACATTGTAAGCATTTTTGACATTCACATAACAAAGATCTAGTGTATTGTTATGTCTTGTGGGACAGTTGACTGAGTGAAACCTGCTAAATGAGAGCTACAGTCCACATGATTGAAGTCCCCTGATGTGACAATAAGAGCATCTGGATGTTGTGACTGAGTTCTCGCGACCGTTTCCTGAATGACGTCACAGGCCTCTGTAGGCTCTGCTCGCAGTGAGATGTAAACAACTATGGCGGCAATGTGGGAAAACTCCCGTGGCACATAGTACGGTCGTAAACTGACCACTAGAAGTTCCACATCCCGATAACAACTCCTACCTTTCACAGTTATGTGACCGGAATGGCACCATTTATTGTTTACGAGCAGCACAAGGCCACCACCTTTAGATTGACCACACTTTTCCGTATCTCTGTCCACACGCACCAGAGTAAAGCCGGGTATGTTGATACAAGAATCAGGGACACTATCAGTCAACCAAGTCTCTGTAAGACAATACAGACTGCACTCACGGTAGATCCTGTCGTTATTCACTAGGGCCTCCAGCTCCTCACATTTGTTAGGCAGAGAGTTTACATTCCCCATGATTATCAATGGCAAAAATGACTTGTACCTCCACCTCCTAGGCTTTACCTTCACTCCAACACTGATTCTGTTTCTGTTTCTGGTTCTGGTTCTGGTCCTTGTCCTGGTCCTGGTCCTGCTCCTGGTCCTGGTTCTGGTTCTGGTCCTGGTTCTGTTTCTGGTTTTGCTCTGGTTCTGGATCTGGTCCTGGTCTTGTCTTGCTCTGGTCCCAGTCTGATCATGGCTCTGTTCCTGGTCTGGTCCAGGTCTGGTCCTGTTTCTGGTTCTGGTTCTGGTCTGTTCCTGGACTTTGTCTGTCCTGCTCCTGGTCCTGGTTCTGGTTCTGGTTCTGGTCCTGGTCCTGGTTCTGGTCCTGGTTTTGTTTCTGTTTCTAGTTCTGGTCCTAGTCTGGTACTGGCTTGGTCCTGGCTTGATCCTGGTCTGGTCCCAGCCTTGGCCTTGGTATAGTCCTGGTTTGGTTCTGGTTCTGGTCTGGTCCTGGTCCTGGTTTTGTCCTGGACCTAGCCTGGTCCTGGACTTGGCCTGGTCGAATCTGGTCTGATCTGGTCTTGGTCCTGGCATATGGTACTGATTGGGTCCTGGTCTGGTCCTGGTCTGGTTCTGGTCCTGGCCTGGTTCTGGTCCTGGCCTGGTTCTGGTCTAGTCTTGGTTTTGGCCTAGTCCTGGAATGAGGTCTCCTCTGCTGGGGAGACTTTCAGCCCTGAATGTTTTTCTGATCACCAGACCAAAAATAAATAAATCAAATAATAAATAAATCAAATATTAGTTTTACTGATAACAATGGTACAGTTGATTTATTAACAATTAAAAATTGTTGTAATGGCAATAGAAATTATTTTTTTTATTAGACATAAATTTATCTTTTATCTTATTTTATTTTTTGCAAAAGTGAAATAAACAATCCAAAACAATTAGAGACAAAATACATTTTATTTATAATATATTGTATATCACTTACATTCATGGACAGTGGATTGCTATGAATGGTTATAGAAATACTCACAAAAGACTTCATACAGAGTTTTATGTTATTAATCAATAAATGTACAAATAAAACTGATAACCTTTGCTCTTTTTCATTAGTATTAATTATATTTTCCACAAAAGAAATCCCATGTGATGATAAAAGTGCTTTTGTGTAGACTAATTGTTCCCATCCACTAATTCTGGGTTTGGTATCTTTGACCCCCACATGGGCGGTGTATACACAGGGGGAGCCTTTTCTATTGGTGAAAAACTGCTTTTCATTTCAGAAGTGTAATGCAATATCTATTACCTCTGGAAAATTCAATTTGCATTCATAGCCGAGAGAGAACAACACAAGCAGTGTGTACAATGAAGAGCTACAATTACAACCATGCATTTTGTATTAAGTATAGATGTTTCAATTGCTAAATAAACATTTACAGTAGATATACACATAAATCTTTTTTGTATACTGAGGGCTGAGAACCAAAGGCTGTAAGTAACATTTACAAGAAGAAGAAAAAATGGCACAGTACTGACTTTTTGTCAAATTTCAATTCATAAATGCTAAATATTCAAACACACAGATCACAGACCACCACCTCAGGAAATATTTGGCTTTCCAAGTTTTATCTTTAATAAAGTAAAGAAGTAATACTACATAAGGACATGACATGGACTAAACCAGGACTAGACCAGGTCTAAGCAAAGACTAAACCAAGACTAAACAAGGACTTAAACCAGAACTAATCCAGGTCCAATCCAGGACTAAACAAGTTCTAAGCCAGCACATAACCAGGACTAAATCAGGACAAATCTAGAACTAAACCAGGACTAAACTGGGCCTGAACAAAGACTAAGCAGTGGTCTTCACATCAAATTTATGAGAGCAGAATTTATTTATCAGAGCAGGACTAAAACAGCAAAAGACTCCTGACTATCACAAGTGGAACCTGTACCACAGCTTGAGAATCACTGACTTCAATTTTTCTTTGTAATAATAGTTATTTTGCATTTTTGGGCTCCAGCATTTTGGCTTTTTCTAAATGACATAACAGTATAGCATTTATATCCATTTATCACACTGTCTGAATCCTATGTTCAGAGATAGCCAGTTGTTTTTATTGTGATCTTTTGGCAGTAAAAACAAGAGCATTCATTTGATTTGTAAGTCTTGTAAATCTCAGAAAACCCAGAATGTCACTTGCGCCCTTTTGGTTCTCAACCCTATGCCTCAGTGTTTACAGATGTCATATTAAATGTGTAAAGTGCTATTTCAATTTCATTGCACATGGGTTATCAGTAACATGCTTTTTCATATATTAACACTGCACTTGAAGTCATCATAGTACATTTGCATCTCGTGACCCACTTTGCAAAATTCTTAATGTCACTATCTGCTTCACAGATTTCCTAAACCAGGGATACAGGAACGCATAGAGTAAGGGGTTAAAACACGAGTTCAGAAAGAACAAGTTATTCAGGAGGGACAAGAAATATTTGTTTATATTTGCAACCTCATAGATCACCGTGTAGTTTGGCATGTAGCAGAGGAGAAAGAGTAACACAACAAAGCCCAGATTCCGCGCCGCTTTCAGCTCTGATTTCCTGGAGTTCACCGCCGGCTGCTGTGCAGTGGCTGCAACATGAGAACGCATGGCACGGACCTGCGACACTGCCACAAAGAAAACTTGCAAATACAGTATAATTATGAGCACAACGGGCCCACAGAAGCTCAATGCCACGTCAAAAAAAAAATCAATATAGGTCACCCTTATTCTGCATTCCCCTTCGCACCTCCTATACTGCCCTGGCTTAATGAGATTGAGACGATAAAACACTAAAGCGCACAGGAAAGAGAGGATCCAGGAGGCGATCAGAGCGATGCTAATGGATCTCCTGCACATCACGGTGGGGTAGTGCATGGGGTTGCAAATGGCTACGTAGCGGTCGATTGAGATAAGGATCATGCCTCCGACCGATGCGGAGGTCAGTGTGAAGGTAAAGACACGGTACAGGACACACAGGATGTCACCAACTCGCCAGCAAGTGAATGTGGCGGGACCTTTGACCGGGATCACCACGCAGCACACCAGGAAGTCTGAGACGGCCAGGCTGAGGAGGATGAAGTTAGGAGAGGAGTGCAGCTGCCTGAGAAAAAGAAACAAAATGAGTTTATACATTACAATAAACCTGATGTCAGAGCTTGTGACTTGCCTGAAATGTGAGATAGCGATGATGACCATAAGGTTGAGGAGGCCGGTGCAGAAGGCAAAAATGTAAAGCACGCTAAGAAAGATGTAGAAGTTCTGATCTAGGATCTGCCTTATCTTGGATCTTGCTTTTTCTATTTTGTGTTCCTAAACCAAAAAGAGTGCACCCATTTTAAAAACAAATCCATGCCTGATTCTTTGAAGGCCTCAGAAAGCACCTGCTGCTGAATATCTGTAGTACTCTGCATTTTGTGTGGTCAGAGATGTTTATTATTTGTGTAAATAATGGCAGATGTGCAGGTGTCTATCAGCGTCATAAAGGTGAGCTGTTACAGAGGATCAGGGCCGTGCAGAGAGCTACTGGGGGGCAGGGGCTCAAGCCTCAAAAAGGGCACACAGATAAAAACTTGTTTCCCAACGTATCATGCAGGCAATAATACACAACAATTACCTCAACTCCAAACTAAATAGTTTGTAAGGCCACCAGGTGAGGGCCTGGTGACTGGGCCCAGCCCAAAAAGGCTGCGTGGAAACGCCTTCCTGTAGGCCCAGCACCTGCAGAAAGGACCGTAAGGAGCTGGTGCTGAGTGATCTGGGTGGCGGTCGAAGGCGGGTGCCTCGGCAATGTAGGCTACTCCAATCTGCTAACCCGGGCGTCGAGGTGAAACTCGTTCTGATCCGCGTGCAGTGTGTTTGGGCCGTGGTGCTGCTGTCAGGTTTTCAGCTGATTCACCTCGAGATTCTTCTCAATGTTTTGAGTTCACTGCCTGCAGGATCCACGAGGGTCCACGCCCAAATCCCCAGCGCTACCCAAGTTCAGGTCTGGTCCTGGTCTGACCCCAGTCCTCCGCGTCCACCTGGTCCCAATATGGCCACGGCCTTGGTGCATTACGCACAATATGAAACTATAAAAGTCATTAAATTTACCAAAACAGCATGAAAAGGGTCATGGACAGGTGGTGTATTACTAAAAATAAGACCTCGTTCAGAGCAGCTGTTTTTCTCTCTCTCCTGTACACGCCGCACAAGGCAGGGGTGCAGCGGGTGGAGGGTCACAAATATCTGCAAATGTTCTCCAGAAAACATTCAACCCCAAGTCAATATTCAGTATTATGATATTAATGTAATCCATAATCATCATAATTAATAAATACTTACTAAAATAAACATATCACTCTGCACTAGGAGTGTAACGATTCATTTACTATACTGATGTATCGTTTTTTTTATTCCTATGATGCAACTACATCAATACACATCACTTCATATTGAATTGTATTGTTTTCTAGGAAGTGTATATTGGTGTAAAGTTGTTAATCATAGAAATGTGGATGTTAAATTACCACTAGAGGCCTCTCTGTGTATGTACTTTTTGTGCTTTTAATGAAAACATAAAGTTATATTCAACTTTGCTTCACTCTTTGTCTTTTTGATGCAACAAACCCCAGGCCACTGTACTAAATTTGAGAGTATACTTTATATTTTTTTGTAAAAACTTATGGTATTACTTCCATTGTTAGTTTTTTTTTTTTTTTTTTTTTTTTCTGTGACTGCTGACGTCACTTCCCGGTGAGTGCATTCTAGTGTTGTTGTTGGTAGTGTACACAACTGCTCTTTGTCATGTGACTAAATTGAATTATTTAAGGCATATCTCTAGCAGTTTAGTTACTCAGTGAGAAATCTAGTATCGTATATAAACACTTCGTGTCCAAGCCACTTTCAGCTCGCAACACAGTAATAGTTTGTTATTAACTTCTGTTAGCCTTTAGCGTATCTTAGCCTAGCATTAGCATGGCATCTACGTCCTCTGCTTTCCCCCCTCTGTTCTGCTCAATGTGCCATATGTTCAGTGAGAATCCTGCCTCCTTTAGTGATGAGAGCAGCAGGTGTGTGAAGTGTAGTTTGTTTTTAGTTTTGGAGGCCAGGTTAGAGCAGCTAGAAGCACAGCTCCGCACAGTGGAGGCTGAGGCTAAGCCAGCTAGCTAGGTAGCTACAGGGAACGCGGACAGCGCTAGCAGTAGCAGGAGTGCTAGCCAGACTAGCCCCCCAGCACCTCCCCAGCAGCCGGGGGAAAAGCAGGACAGCTTTGTAACAGTAAGAAGGAAGCATAGCACTAAACGCAAACACTTAGACCACCCAAAGCTTCCCGTCTGTAATAGGTTTTCTCCCCTCAGTAACACACCCGCTGAACCATCGACTCTGGTGATTGGGAGCTCGATAGTTAGAGACGTGAAGCTGCCAGTGGTTATGGTTAGGTGTTTCCCGGGGGCCAGAGTGGGTGACATTGAAGGAAACCTTTGGATTTTAGCCCAGAGTAGGACCAGGTTCCGTCGAATCGTGATTCACATTGGCAGTAACAACGCAAGGCAGAGACAATCGGAGGTGCTCAGATTGAGGGGGTCGGTGTGCAAACTTGCTAAGTCGATACTCTGGTCCCCTGCCGAATTTGACTAATGATGAAATGTACAGCCGCTTTTCATCATTCAACTGCTGGTTATCTAGATGGTGCCTAGAAAATGGCATAGGCTTTATTGATAATTGGCGCGCGTTTTGGGGAAAGCCCGGTCTCTTACGGAGAGACGGCATTCATCCCACGTTGGATGGTGCTGCGTTGCTGTCCAGAAATATGGCTGATAACATTAGTCGTCCAACCTGACAAACCAGAGGTGGGACCCGGGCACAGAGCAGTAGTTTAAAACACTTCTCTGAGCTTCCTTACGAGCTGGGACAAATCCAGTATAAAGGTATTTTAGCAGAGCAAAGAGAGACTGTGTCTGTCCCCTGCCTAAACACTAACTCCAACAGCAAAGACAAATAAGAGTGAGAGCAAAAAATTTAACAAATTTAATAAAAATAACTTGTAGACCTATTAATAATATTAATAATAATCAAAACAATGACATAATTAAATGTGGATTACTAAATATTAATTCCATTTCCTCTAAATCCCTGTTAGTTATTGAATGAATTAATGATAATAAACTTAACCTACTGGCCTTAACAGAAACCTGGCTACAACAGGATGATTATGTGAGACTTAATGAAGCTCCTCCCCCAAGTCATGTAAACTTTCAGACAGCGAGGAGCACAGGCGGAGGTGGAGGAGTGGCAGTAATATCACAGTCTAGTTTACTTCTTAGCCCCAAATCTAAACACACATATAATTCTTTTGAAAGCATCATACTAACTATAAATCACCCAAACTGTAAGAAACAAAAAACAGTTATGTTTATAATCATCTACAGGCCTCCTGGTCACTATTCCGAGTTTTTAATTGCGTTCTCTGACTTTCTATCCAGTATAGTGTTAGACTCAGATAATACTGTAATAGTAGGGGACTTTATTATTCATGTTGATGAAAGCAGCGACTGTCTAGGAAATGCATTTGCAGCCTTATTAGACAGCGTAGGTTTTACTCAAAACATAAATAAACCCACTCATTGTCACAGCCTGGACCTTGTTTTAACCTCTGGTATAGAGATTAGTGAGCTCACTGTCCTTCCTCATAACCCCATACTCTCACATCACTTTCTAATTACCTTTCAGTTTATACTCAAAGACTTTACTGTTCCAATGAACAAAACCCAGATTAGAAGAACATTATCAGACCAATCTGTGTCAAAGTTTAAACACATAATAAAGTCAATATTTAGTACAATGTTGAGTGAGTTTGTTGAGAACAGCTCCCATAGCTCGAGTCCCAGTAAAAGTGATTGGTTTGTTGACAGTGACATGCACTCATTAAAAACAGCTCTCGATAATGTAGCTCCTCTAAAACAAAAGGTTGTTAGGCCGAATCGAGTAGCACCATGGTTTAATGCTGAAACACGTTCCCCAGCCTAGATCCTGAGATTTTAGCCAACTATTGACCAATATCAAATCTCCCTTTTATTTCAAAAACTCTAGAAAGAGTTGTAGTTAAACAGTGATGTCGCCACCTACAGGACAATAGCTTATTTGAAGATTTTCAGTCAGGTTTTAGACCCCACCATAGCACAGAAACTGCATTAGTTAGAGTCACAAATGACTTGTTATTAAGTTTGGTGTAACCTGGGTGAAAAACTCAGTCTGCTTTCCCATTCATTTGGTGTGCCTTTGCGTGTACGTTACGTACATCATGCGGTCACATGACCGAGCACAGCCAACCAGATCATAATATAACCCGGTAGGGCCATTCAGCTGCAGGTGTGCGAGGGACACGCTGGGGAAAGTTTGCTGCAGGAGCCGACTACCGAAGTGCGCAGGAGGTGAACCGAGGTTTAAATTTGACTTGAACAAGGGAATTGGCCAGGTTGATGGCGAGCTAGTGGGAACTGTGAACTCAAAGCGTTAAGCCTGAAGATTTAACTCAACTCAGCCTGGAACTAGCTGGACCTCTTCTGCTCTGGTCGAGTGGTAGGAGGCTCCTGCAGCCGCCCTTTTAAAAACTTTTTTGTCCCTTTGCGATTCGCTATTTTCGGCCCGTTGATGACACACACATTCCCACACTCCTTCCCTTCCCTGAGCACTCTGTGGGGCCCACAATCGGTTGGGTTTAAAGCGCATTGGACAATTTGGGTTCACACCCAGATCCATGGACTGAGTAGGAACTGAACCGTGCACTGTGAATTTAATGGCCAGTCATCTGATTGTCATTCATTGTTACATATTTGTCTTTTGTCTGTGTAAATCTTAAAAAAATATATGGTACCAGCAAACAACTAAATCTTCTGGCTCTGTCAATTACTTGCTCCCTGAGGCGCATCTGGTCTTCTGATTTTAACTAGTCCAATTTAATAAATATATACTGTGGGTTCTCAGTCAGGAACAATCCTCACATGCTACATCAGACAATGGACTGGTCTCAGTCCTGGTTCTGTTAGATCTCAGTGCAGCCTTTGACACCATTGACCACAGCATCTTACACCAGAGATTAGACTGTGACATAGGGGTCAGAGGAGCACCCCCTGCTGGTTTAAATCCTACTTATCTGATAGGTACCAGTTTGTCAGTGTAAATGAACATTCCTCACAATGCAGTAAAGCTAGCTATGGAGTGCCACAAGGTTCAGTGCTTGGACCCATTCTGTTCATGCTTTACATGCTGCCTTTAGGAAACAGAATCAGAAAACATGGTGTAACGCTTGACAAATTATATTGACGTTAGGACTGAGTTATTGCAATGGGTTGCATTTGATTAAAGACAGAAAACCAGGCTTGTTATGGGAGCTTGTGGTGAATGGAAGACAAGAGACATTAATTTGGGTTAATTGCAAAAAATGTATTGAAAAAACAACAAATAAATTAGAAGTCAATGAATAAATTACTTATATTAACAAATGACACACACAAAAAAAAAAAACAACACTTTGACTTCAGTTCAAGTTTCAGTTTTTCGCACTGGTTTAGATCAAGAGTTCCCACAAGAGTTTAATTTATATCCAATGTCTGTGGATTTAGTTCAAGAGTTCCCACCAAAAGTTCAGTTTATGTCCACTGTCTGTGGATTTAGTTCAAGAGTTCCCACAAAAAGTTCAGTTCATATCCACTGTCTGTGGATTTATTTCACAAAAAAACAATGTTTAAATAAACACAGGTCGTCCGGGGTCCGGAGATAATAAAGGGAGAGAAAAAAAAAATCTGTCCTACCAGCTTGCCACTCTAGAAGAGGTTTTCAGAGGTCCATAAAAAACCTGACCACTGAATTTCAGAACTTCACGTGGGGTTTTCGTCAAGTTATAGGTAGTTTTCCAAATTGCTCCACACCAGCCATGCACAGCCGCCAACGGGGTTACAGGAAGTCTGAGCAGGAAGGTGCTCGGGAGCGATTCCCTTTTATGGCAGCGCCACTTGTAGCGGGCCAAATCAGTGGCGGCTCACTCTGTGACTACTTATCTGATAGGTACCAGTTTGTCAGTGTAAATGAACATTCCTCACAGTGCAGTAAAGTTAGCTATGGAGTGCCACAAGGTTCAGTACTTGGACCCATTCTGTTCATGCTTTACATGCTGCCTTTTGGGAAACAGAATCAGAAAATATGGCATTAATTTTCACTGTTACGCAGATGATTCACAGTTGTATTTATCAATTAAACCTGATCAGAATGACTGCGTTGAGAAACTTAGCGCCTGTGTGAAAGACATAAAGACCTGGTTGGCAATTATTTATGTCCTCCTAAACTCAGAAAAAAACAGACGTCATACTAGGCCCCAAAAAGCTGAGCTCTGTCTGACCAGAGTCTCCCTGGATGGTGTCAGTGTAGCCTCAAGTTCTACTGTGAGAAACTTAGGAGTTTTATTTGACCAAGATTTATCATTTAAGGCTCATATAAACCAAGCCTGTAAAACAACAGCTTCACTTCACTGGCTTTCAGTTGAATTCAGCATTAGGTTTGACGTGTTCTTTTTCTAATCAATAAAGACTCCAATCAGTTTCTTTTAGCTTTTTGTCTTTTTATTCGCATAAGCCAAATTAAACAGAGCTCTGGGTTGGATCTGTCCCTACCGCCTACATCTTACTCAGGGCTTACGCTGGGCGTCCAACAACGACTGTCCCTATCACACTGAATATATACCCAGGCTCAACTTCATACCACCCACTCCAGATATGGGCATAGTCCAGGATCTGAACCAGTTCTCAGGCAAAGCAGTGCGAGTTGTAAAGGAGGGGTTGTTATCATTAGCAGAGTTGTAAGGGAGGGGCTGTTATCATTTCTGCTCTCCCATGAAGGCCACATTTCCAGCACAGATTGTTCCCTTGCACTTGTTGTGGCGTCTGGGTCAGGTCCTGGTCACATGATTAGATACATTTCTTCACATTTCATTATAAACTTGATCATGTTAAAATCACATACAACATTCCCCCTTTTGATCTCCAATCGGAGATCAACAAAATTTAAGCTGCAAAGCAAATAATGCAAAAACCACGTATCTTCCTTTTTTTTTGTTTACACATTGTTTACACATTAGCAAGCTAATTCAACCAAATGACCGTGCTCTGTGTATCCACGTGCAGGGGCTCGTACCACGTCCCCTGGTGTTTAAAACCCTCTTTATTAATCAGCGGTCATCAACTCCAGCAATTGCACAGTACGAGTAATAAAGATTAGGAAAGTTAAAATCAGAATGGTTTATCCGTTATTGCAGGAGGGATACAGGTCACAGCAGATCTGAGTAACTTTGTTCTGATCTATAAGAGGTCACCATGTCCTGGCTCAGGTGCACTAAGACACAACATGCTTTGGCCTTGCAGCTGTTACGCTGCTGTTGTCCTTGTACCGCAGTAAGCTCAGATAATATTAAACTAACGGGATAACACAGAAATTAATAAATTTCCACTATGTTCCCCCCTTTTGATTATAATAAAACCCTGTTTATAATAATCAATAAATAAAGTTGATGACAGCAGCATGTATGGCTCTTTCCCTGAAGCCCATTTGCAATGTCTGATTTTGCTCCTGGCCCCTCTCCGGGTCAGGTATTGCTCAGATATCATAGTCTTTTTGTTAAATGCGCAAGATGAGTCTGGTCGTTGTTCTTCAGTTGCAGTAACAACCTGTGAGGTGTGTGCTCTGCTCGGTGTGAGATGTGTGTGTATAGTGAATTCACCGGAGTGAACACAGGCGGCGCTAGGCTCGCACCTGTGTCCGTGCAGGTCAACGCAGCCTGACTGTTCTGAGTCAGTGAGTGAGGTGATCCTCTTGGTCAGTTTAGTTGTCCTCAACGTCCAGAGAGGAAGGTTGTTGTTTGTCTCCGACTGATGAGAAGTTGTCCCCTGGCTCAGGGACCTTTTGAAGCGGCTGGCATTGATCCAAGTGGGAGCTGTAGAAGCCGGAGATGGAGCAGAGGTTGTTGTGGAGAGTTGAGGCCCTTCTTAAAAGAAGCCAGGTGGCTCAGTTGGTCAGCTGTGATGTTTCCAGTACAGGCAGAGCTTTGGGCCCTGCCTGTTTTCCCTCAGCACTCTCCCATTGTGTTATCTACTTTTCCAGAGTGGAGGTAGGAGCAGTGATACCTCACAGGATTCATTTAGGAAACATGTTTTTGGTAAAGGTATTATCTGGGACCTGCTGAGAGAAAATAGAGGAACATGTTGCACACAAAACAATGCCATCCCCCTTTTTTTTTGTTTTGGGATGGTCTCGTGTCTGGACCATGATCTCTGATTTCAATTCTCTCATGGATTTTTTGTTAAGTTGTAATTTGGCAAAATAAGTTAGACTCACATAGATAGCACATAAAAGCATCAAATATGATAAGGCAATCTGAAATACTTTACCAAAGGTGTTATAGTTACCACATCCATGTATTTTCCTTGGATTTTCCTTAGTTCCTTGAATGATACACACTTTTCTGAAGTGTGCTTGTTCCATATTTCATATTATTCCATATGGGTTTGTATCAGCTCAGTCTTTTGTTCCATTTGTATTGCTTTTAGGTGATAGTTCAGTCTGTGGAGGGAAATATCAACATATACACACAACTCTTCTCCTAGAGTTGTTTTCAGTGGGTTCAGATCCATATGGATCCAGTTTGTTGGATCCTTATTATCTTTATTAAACACCTGTTAAAACCTGTTAATTTCAGAAATATGAACATTTTGGATCATAACAACACAAAGAGTGATTAAAGTTCACATATTCACATTCACCCAGACATTCACACAGAAAGTGTTATTAAACCTGGTCAAGTCCACATCAGAGTTTGGTCAGTCCCAAAAATGTATTTTACCATTCCCCTTTCATTTTTGTGCACATTTTTTTAAGAATGACGTCATGTTACCTCAAACATTTTATTGCATTATTGCTGAGGCCAGGAAGTATCCTGTCTGTGATCACATGGCCCCATAAGGTCACCACTGTTTCAGATGAGCAGAGTTTCTAATTCTTGTTGCAACAAGTTCAATACACCTTTGAAATAAAACAGAAAATGCTTCCTAAATTAGTTATTTTAAACTTACAGAAATACACAGAGCTCCCATCGTACAGGTTATCCGTTGTAACCTGGGGCTTTTGACCTTCTCCCACGTCTGACTACATGACCGCAAATGGCAACACTTAATGCCATGGTGATATAGTTGTACAAAAAAAAAGGTACTGGAGAATTTTCACAAAGCAGTATTACTCCTGCCTCCCTTAGAGCATTAAAACTGGAGTAATGCCAATAATAGCTTCTTGTTTTAAGGGGTACTGGTGCTGGTATGGCCTATAAGTAGATTTAGGGGTGATCACCACTGGTTCACAATCTTTGATCAAACCAACATCATATTTTACTTTTTGCCCACACGTCCTGTGAAACTGCTTTTAAAGCAGGGATGGCTGCAGCCTCAGAGTCAGAGAGAAAGCGGAGGAGGAGGTGCTGTTTTGATAAGCGTCATGTTTATCTGACACCAGCGACACAGAGCAGTTTGAGTGTAACACAGAGGTGAAAGGCATTCTGTTTGCTTCAGCACAGAGGAGAATGAGACCCAGGGTCAGAGGTGGGGGCCCAGTCTGTGACTCGTGTGATGTGCAGTGCAAGTCATCCTCATGCATACAAGTAGTTCCCTCAGGAGACACCTGCTTTGTGCCATTTTGATTAGGTCTGTAGTAATTGGAGTTGGTGGCAATTTCCATTGCTATAAATATAAAGGTGTCCCAGTTCCCAACCTGACTCCTGTGAATATGTTGTTACTGGCCAATTGATCAATTGTTACAACCTGAGGACCTTCTGGTGTGGAGATAAGGCAAATGTCTAATCTGCACATCAGATCTCAACCCAGAAGATTAACTGGACATAATGCGGACAAATGGAAAAGAGCTTAAAGTTTTTGCCTGCAGGGTCTGAGCATGAAAGTGGAGACATATTGCTCTTGCACAGTGTCACCAGAGGCACTGACAGAGTAAAACATAACAACCACTCATTTTGGGAGATTTCTTAAGACTAGCCTTTTGACCACAGAGATAGTGGCCCCCGAATCAACAAGAAACATTTCTTTTATTTTTTTTATTTTTTTCCCATTCAATTCAATGTCAATGAGACCAGACTTGCATAAGTTGTAGCTGCTGGCTTAGTCTTATTCTCCAAATAAGTGTCTGCTTGTGAAACCAACGTGTGTGTGTTAGCAGTAAGCAGTTCTTCATTGCAGAGCTACAGATGTGAATGTGTGTGTGTTGTGGGTGCAGTACCTTCATCTGGGTGACGTCTCCTCGGTGCGTCTCTCACCGGACCTGTCCTCGCTGCCCAATCAGTCTGACCCCTGGGGAGCACTCAGGCGAGGTCCTTCACTGTATCTTTGTGGACCTCTCGCATCCAGTGTCCAACTTATACAATCTCAAGTTCAGTGTCCAAACTGTCCTCAAGTGTACCATACGTGGTCTTGGCCTCTATTTTGTCCTTGGTGGAACCTCTGTCCTCTGTTCCAGTGACCACGACCCTTGCCTCGGCCACGTCCTTGTCCCAGGCATCCGCTCTCTCTGCATCCCGCTGCATGGTCAGAGCAGCTGTGTGTAAGTCCTTGGTGATGCTGTAATTGTCCATTTCCTCACACTGGCAACTTGGACCATTGGACATTGTGTGGAGGAGCCCAGTTCACAGAGTGCAGCTTTAAGACCCGACAGAAACTTGCTTTCTTACGTGATGGGTGCTACAGTCAGTTCAACTCATGTTTAAACTGGTGGACTGGGCTTCCTGTTCTTGTTCTGAGTCCGATGACTTGGGTGGCTGCAGATGGAGCTGTAGCCTGGTCTGATGGTGTAGGTGGATCGTGTCGGCTTTTGTTCTCACTGGCAGGTCACTGGAGGAATCTGGCTTGACCTCGGCTGTTATCTCTGGGGCCGCTCAGGCTGCTGCTGTTGTTGCTGGGGACTGACGTGTGGGCAGGAGTCCAGGTCCAGGTGGAGTCCCACCGTGGAGAGGTCTGGAAAAACAGAGGAAACACAGGCAGCAGTATCTGATCTCTCTTTTTTTTTTTTTACATGTTATTCACATTTCAAAACAATTTTGTGTTCTTGTACTTTCTCTAAATCAGATTTCCTTTGCTTTTTATTCTTCCGCTTGTTATCAAAATTGTTTTAAATTTTTTGAATTACAAGAAAACATTTTAAATATTCTGTATAGTGTATCCTCTTTCAAGCATCAGTTGAAGAAGTAAGAAAAATGAGATTAGAATGACACAAAGACCTAATATAACCTGCAAAGATTGACTTTTAGCTTGACACTCACTCAACTCTTTGTCAGACTCACCCTCCATTGTTGCGGTCCTCTCCACACACACTGATCACAATTTAGTTTAGCCAATAGCAGAAATTTGAATAAACAGGTTTTCTGCTCACCTTTTAGTAGAGGCCGCCCGGGTCAGTGGGAGGAGAAGTTCGCTGCAATGACGATGGTTGACGGGCGCCTCTTTTTTCCCGTGGACTTCTGGCCACGACTTTAGTACTTTCAAATTATGCGAACTTCTGGCCGCGGTGTAGGCTTCAGGCTACTTTTACCGTCTAAACTGGTGTGGACTTCTGGCCACAATATTAGTAGTCAATTATGCGAACTTCTGGCCGCGGTGTAGGCTTCAGGCTACTTTTAGTGTCCAATAGAACAGGCTTCAGGCTGTTCGGAGTAGGCTTCTGGCTACTCTCTATTCTTTCCTCGTGAACTTCTGGCCATGGTATTCATATTCCATCTTTTCAAACTTCCGGCCGTAACTTTAACAGTCCAATTGTGCGAACTTCTGGCCGCGGTGTAGACTTCAGGCTACTTTTATTGTCCAATAGAACAGACTTCAGGCTGTCCTCGGCCGCATCTTTTAGTGATCCAATTGTGCGAACTTCTGGCCGCGATGTAGACTTCAGGCTACTTTTGGTGTCGAATAGAACAGGCTTCAGGCTGTTCTGAGTACTCTTTTTACGCTGGCAGTTGAGGTGACTTCAGGCCTCCAGGGCTCTAACCCTGTTTTCTTGTTGACCTCATCACGTCGGGGTCACCATAATGACGTGTTCTTTTTCTAATCAATAAAGACTCCAATCAGTTTCTTTTATCTTTTGTCATTTTATTGGCATAAGCCAAACTACAGAGCTCTGGGTTGGATTTGTCCCTACCGCCTACGTCTTACTCAGGGCTTACGCTGGGCGTCCAACAACGACCGTCCCTATCACACTGAATATATCCCAGGCTCAACTTCATACCACCCACTCCAGATATGGGCATAGTCCAGGATCTGAACCAGTTCTCAGGCCGAGCAGTGCGAGTTGTAAAGGAGGAGTTATTATCATTAGCAGAGAAGTGCGAGTTGTAAGGGAGAAGCTGTTATCGTTTCTGCTCTCCCATGAAGGCCACATTTCCAGCACAGATTGTTCCCTTGCACTTGTTGTGGCATCTTGAGTCTGGGTTAGGTCCTGGTCACATGATTAGTTCAGATACATTTCTTCACATTTCATTATAAACTTGATCATGTTAAAATCACATACAACACTGTCCATGGTCACATGGTGTGGTCAAATGGTGTCTGCCCATGGTCACATGGTGTCTGCCCCTGGTCACATGGTGTCTGCAAATAGTCACATGGTGTCTGCCCATGGTCACATGATGTCTGTCCATGGTCACATGGTGTCTGCCCATAGTCACATGGTGTCTGCCCATGGTCACATGGTGTCTGTCTCGTGGTCACATGGTGTCTGCCCCATGGTCACATGGTGTCTGCTCTTGGTCACATGGTGTCTGCCCCGTGGTCACATGGTGTCTGCCTGTGGTCACATGGTGTTTGCCCGTGGTCACATGGTGTCTGCCTGTGGTCACATGGTGTCTGTCCATGGTCACATGGTGTGGTCACATGGTGTGGTCACATGGTGTCTGTCCATGGTCACATGGTGTGGTCACATGGTGTCTACCCGTGGTCACATGGTGTCTGCCCGTGGTTACATGGTGTCTGTCCATGGTCACATGGTGTGGTCACATGGTGTCTGCCTGTGGTCACATGGTGTCTGTCCCGTGGTCACTGGTGTCTGTCTTGTGGTCACATGGTGTCTGCTCGTGGTCACATGGTGTCTGTCCCGTGGTCACATGGTGTCTGCCCGTGATCACATGGTGTCTACCCGTGGTCACATGATGTCTGCCCCATGGTCACATGGTGTCTGCCCGTGGTCACATGGTGTCTGTCCCGTGGTCACTGGTGTCTGTCTTGTGGTCACATGGTGTCTGCTCGTGGTCACATGGTGTCTGCCCGTGGTCACATGGTGTCTGCCCATGGTCACATGGTGTCTGCCTGTGGTCACATGGTGTGGTCACATGGTGTCTGTCCTGTGGTCACATGGTGTGCTCAAATGGTGTCTGCCCGTGGTCACATGGTGTCTGCTCCATGGTCACATGGTGTCTGCCCATGGTCACATGGTGTCTGTCCCGTGGTCACATGGTGTCTGCCCGTGGTCACATGGTGTCTTCCTGTGGTCACATGGTGTCTGCCCATGCTCACATGGTGTCTGCCCATGGTCACATGATGTCTGCCCCGTGGTCACATGGTGTCTGTCCATGGTCACATGGTGTCTGCCCCGTGGTCACATGGTGTCTGTCCATGGTCACATGGTGTCTGCCCGTGGTCACATGGTGTCTGTCCATGGTCACATGGTAAATTCCCATGGTCACATGGTGTCTGCCCCGTGGTCACATGGTGTCTGTCCATGGTCACATGGTGTCTGTCCATGGTCACATGGTGTCTGCCCGTGGTCACATGGTGTCTGTCCATGGTCACATAGTAAATTCCCATGGTCACATGGTGTCTGCCCCGTGGTCACATGGTGTCTGCCTCGTGGTCACATGGTGTCTGCCTCGTGGTCACATGGTGTCTGCCCATGGTCACATGGTGTCTGCCCGTGGTCACATGGTGTCTGCCTCGTGGTCACATGGTGTCTGCCCATGGTCACATGGTGTCTGCCCGTGGTCACATGGTGTCTGTGGAATAATCAGATCGGTGCTGAATGACGGGGCGTGCCAGCCACTGCCCCCTGCTGGAGCCTATGTAAGTTTGCATAATAAATGTGGTCAGTCACAGTAAATGTAATGAAATCATGGACACTAGGGACTGTTTTCAGCCTGGCGCACTTCTCTCATCTCAAGCTTTAATTCAGTTTTTGTTTGATGAAAACTGACCAGATATTGGCAGAGATCTGATCATAAACAGCTCACTGAAATATTATGGTCCAATTATATGCAACGCAATCTGAAGCGCGCTGCCTACAGCGGACACACGCGAGACATTTCTCACAATATCAGAGCTGGATTATCATAATATGAACATAAAACATGAGTTCAGACATTCTGTTAAAAGTCTTTGGTGTTCTCTGGAGCCACAGCCCAGTGTAATGACAGTGAAGGCTCATAGACTGTGACAGGATCTCTGTTCTGGAGCAGGGGCAGAGCTGAGCATTCTAGGGGCTCAGGGCACAATGTGGACACCACAAATAAATATGTCACACATTCACACAAAAAGGTAATAGTAATGCCCAAATATACTGTAGAAGCTTATGTCAGATAATATAAAGCTTATATTAGGCATTGCCCATTAACTAAGCCAGGATTTATTCATTAGTGCAGTCATTAGTCTGTGCTGTAGAAATTGTATTTTTTTTTTTATTTAAAAAGTGCAATGGCCTATTTAACAATGCTGTCTACCAGTCTCTATTTTTAGGCAGCTCATGTAAAATAAAATGTAGTAACTAGTTATAAAGTTTATATATTATGCCATTTTAATACCAAATGAAAAATATCTGAGGAATCAGTGGAAACAGAGCTGTACACCATTTGTAAATGCTTTCTCCATCTGACAATGGTAAAGAATCCACTAAAAACTAATCTTTTGTTCATTTGCTGACCTCTTGTGGCTGGAGTTGGTATCTTTGGTAATATCCCTATCTCACAATGTCAATGACATTACCAGGCCCACAGTGACTGGGAAAGGCTCCAGTACCTGTGATGCTTTATGGGAATAGGCAGAAGAAGATAAGGGAATTAATGTATTTTATTGCTATTTGTAAATACTTTATGCAGAGCTGACAACTCTCACGCATTGAGCATGAGACTCACGCAATTGTATATTTTCTCATGCACTCACTCAATTCCAGAATTTCTCCAGCTGAAAAAATATTACTGATAAAATATTGATTCACATTCAGCCAACGAGGCCTTTAATCATTGTGTGGCTGTCAGAGGTCACTTCTCTGCTCCCTCTCTGTGTGTGACTCCTCTCGCTCTATTGGTTGATTCCGTCTGCCAGTCACACACAGACGCTTATCTCTAATTGGATTTGTAATTGGTCACTTTAGTTCAGCTCGCATGTGATTGGCTCAATAAACAGATATCCACGTAAAATACAAACAATATCACCTTAAAGCAGCTGTTGGACACAAGCATTAGTGTATTCTGAGTGTTGACTGAACTAGAGACAGAATGGAACCATGAATCGCTTTCTTTTAGTAAAAATGATTGACCATATAAACAACAGATTTCTACTTTACCTGAACAGAGATCAGGGAGCTCAATTCACAGGACACACCTACAGGACAGAGAGGGAACACTAAAAAGGGTTAGCTTTGGCATGGTCCATCAGTGCTGCTTTAGTCGTAAACACAGGTCCAAAATTATGTCTTGTAAAGTGTCTTTGAGTTGTTTGAAGAGCGCTATATAAAATTGATGTATTATTATTATTATTATTATTATTATTATTATTATTATTATTATTATTATTAGCTACAAGACCATCCCCTCAGAGCACAGTTTGAGCTTTTGCCCTCTGGGTGGCGCTATAGAGTGCCTGGCTGTAGAACTAAGAGGATGCAAATGTCTCTTATTCCAACAGCAATGGAGCACCTTAATGGTTCCAATGGATTTTGTCCTGTATTATTTTTCTCATATTTTCATATTTTTTTATTTTTTTATTTATTTTTTGCACAGTAGTTTTATGTGACTGACTTCTGTCTCTATTGGTGAGTGCTGTTTGTATGTTTATATATTTTATGTGGAGTGTGATCCAAATTCCCCTTGTGGGACAATAAAGATACTTTGACTTTGACTTGTGTCATAGGTAAAGAGCTGTATAAATCCCAGTCCATCCCCTTCCAATTCCCATCAATATGGGGCAGTGAGGTAACGCAGGTGAGGTAACGCAAGTGTGGTAATGCAGGTGAGGTAATGCAGGTGTGGTAACCCAGGTGTGGAAACACAGGTGAGGTAACGCAGGTGAGGTAACGCAGGTGAGATAACACAGGTGAGGTAACGCAAGTGTGGGAACGCAGGTGTGGTAACGCAAGTGTGGTAATGCAGGTGTGTTAACGCATGTGAGATAACGCAGGTGTTGTAACACAGGTGAGGTAACGCAAGTGTGGTAATGCAGGTGTGGTAATGCAGGTGTGGTAACGCAGGTGTGGTAACGCAAGTGTGGTAATGCAGGTGTGGTAATGCAGGTGTGGTAACGCAGGTGTGGTAACACAAGTGTGGTAATGCAGGTGTGGTAATGCAGGTGTGGTAACGCAAGTGTGGTAATGCAGGTGTGGTAATGCAGGTGTGGTAACGCAGGTGTGGTAACACAGGTGAGGTAACACAGGTGAGGTAATGCAGGTTTTGTAACGCAGGTGAGGTAACACAGTGATGAGTGAACCCACTCATTGTCACAAGCACACCCTGGACCTTGTTTTAACCTCTGGTATGGAGATTAGTGAGCTCACTGTCCTTCTTCATAACCCCATACTCTCAGATCACTTTCTAATTACCTTTCAGTTTATACTCAAAGACTTTACTGTTCCAATGAACAAAACCCAGATTAGAAGAACATTATCAGACCAATCTGTGTCAAAGTTACATAATAAAGCCGATATTTAGTACAATGTTGAGTGAGTTTGTTGAGAACAGCTCCCATAGCTCGAGTCCCAGTAAAAATGATCGGTTTGTTGACAGCGCCATGCAGTCTTTAAAGACAACTCTAGACAATATAGCTCCATTAAAACAAAAGGTTGTTAGGCCGAATCAAGTAGCACCATGGTTTAATGCTGAAACACGTTCCCTTAAACAAGCAACCCGTAAATTAGAAAGGCTATGGTGTCACACCAGCTCAGAGCAGTCTCTGAATGCCTGGAAATATAGTCTTTTAAATTATAAAAAATCTCTGCGTGAGGCCAAAACCAGATACTATTCAACTTTAATAGAAGAAAATAGGAACAACCCTAGGTTTCTGTTCAGCACTGTAGCCAGGCTGACCAACAGTTGCAGCTCAGTAGAACCCTGCATCCCTGTTACTCTCAGCTGTGAAAACTTTCTTCAATTTTTTAACAACAAAATCACATGTATCAGAGACAAATTAAATAAAATTCTCCCTACGATCAGCTCAGAGCAAGCCAAAGCTGTAAAAATGGAGGCCACTATAAAACCATCTGTAACGTTAGACTGCTTCATCGGTGTAGATCAAACTGAGATAACGTTATGTCCTCCAAAACCTCAACTTGTCTTTTAGACCCAATTCCTACCAAACTTTTTAAAGAAACTCTTCCCCTAACTAATGAATCTATACTGAACATAATAAACACCTCCCTAGAAACAGGCTATGTGCCACAGTCTTTTAAATATGCAGTTATTAAACCGCTTCTGAAAAAACCCAGTCTAGATCCTGACATTTTAGCCAACTATAGACCAATATCAAATCTCCCTTTTATTTCAAAAATCCTAGAAAGAGTTGTAGTTAAACAGTTATGTCACCACCTACAGCACAATAGCTTATTTGAAGATTTTCAGTCAGGTTTTAGACCCCACCATAGCACAGAAACTGCATTAGTCAGAGTCACAAATGACTTGTTATTAAGTTCAGACAATGGACTGGTCTCAGTCCTGGTTCTGTTAGATCTCAGTGCAGCCTTTGACACCACTGACCACAGCATCTTACTCCAGAGATTAGACTGTGACATAGGGGTCAGAGGAGCTGCCCTCCGCTGGTTTAAATCATACTTATCTGATAGGTAGCAGTTTGTCAGTGTAAATGAACATTCCTCACAGTGCAGTAAAGTTAGCTATGGAGTGCCACAAGGCTCAGTGCTTGGACCCATTCTGTTCATGCTTTACATGCTGCCTTTAGGAAACATAATCAGAAAACATGGCATTAATTTTCACTGCAGACGATACACCGTTGTATTTATCAATTAAACCTGATCAGAACAGCCACGTTGAGAAACTTAGCACCTGTGTGAGAGATATAAAGACATGGATGACAATTAATTATCTCCTCCTAAACCCAGAAAAAACAGAGGTCATTATACTAGGCCCCAAAAAGCTGAGAGATGCTCTGTCTGACCAGAGTCTCCCTGAACGGTGTTAGTGTAGCCTCAAGTTCTACTGTGACAAACTTAGGAAGTTTTATTTGACCAAGATTTATCATTTAAGGCTCATATAAACCAAGCCTGTAAAACAGCATTCTTTCACTTACGTAACATCGCCAAAATCAGAAATATTTTATCTAAAAATGATGCTGAAAAACTTGTCCATGCGTTTGTTACATCTAGGTTGGATTACTGTAACTCTCTGCTGGCAGCGTGCCCTAAAAACTCTTTAAAATGTCTTCAGCTTGTTCAAAACGCAGCAGCAAGATTATTAACAGGAACTAACAGGAGAGAACATATTACTCCTGTGCTAGCTTCACTTCACTGGCTTCCAGTTGAATTCAGAATTAGGTTTAAAATCCTTCTCCTGACTTACAAGGCTCAATCCTACATTACTGATGTTATAGAGCCATACCAACCAAGCAGGGTACTGCGCTCACAAAATGCAGGGCTATTAGTGGTTCCCAGGGTTTCTAAAAGTAAAGTTGGAGGTAGAGCCTTTAGTTACCAAGCTCCTGTTTTATGGAATCAGCTTCCAGCTCATGTTAGAGGCAGACACAGTCTCTAAATTTAAGATTAGGCCTAAAACGTTCCTCTTCGAGAAAGCTTATGGTCAGGCTAGGAACAGGGTTAACTCCACAGTTGAAGCTAAGCTGCTCTAGGAGCCAGACGCTGGGGGAAGTATGGTGCACTGACCTCTGTCCTCTGGTTTCATCTGCTGCTCCTCTTCTATCACAGTGATTAATATAATGAAATACTCTGTATCTCCAATCAGTTCATTGCTATTCACAAGTTGTCCCTCTCTCCCACTCCCCTCTGGGGAGTGGGGACTGTTTAAGATGCCTGGCTGCTGGCAGATGTCCCAGTGACGATTGGATAGCTGACCCCATCTGTGCTCCTGTCCCGACCTGTGTGCCCTCAACCTCACCTCTAAGGATTTCCCGGACCTATCTTGCCCCACTCACCTGTCTGGATGAAGTCCCTGCTGCAGCCTGGATCTTCCGGACCTATCTCGCCCAACACACCTGTCTGGATGAGGCCACCTGCTGCATCCTGGATTCCCGGACCTATCTCGCCCCACTCACCTGTCTGGATGAGGCCACCTGCAGCATCCTATGGACTTCCTCAACCTATCTCACCCACTCTCGTCTGGATGAATCCTTACAGAGCTGATCTATGATCCTATAGATGAACTAAGGGACTAACAGTCCTAGATGCATTGCCTGTCCGTCCTGGGAGAGGATCTCTCCTTCAATATGGGCTCCATAAGGTTTCTTCTTTTTTCCCGTAGCTGGGTTTTTTTGGGAGTTTTTCCTTACCGAGAAGGAGGGTCTAAGGACAGGAGTGTCCTGGCTCTGTTTAGTTTAGTGTAGTTATTGTTTGTGCTGATTGTGTGTTAAGTCTGATTGTGTGTTTATGTTTGATCAACTGTTTGTGAAGCCCTTTGAGGCGACTTTTGTTGTGATATTGGGCTATACAAATAAACCTGAATTGAATTGAACACAGGTGAGGTAATACAGGTGAGGTAACGCAGTTGAGGTAACAAGGTCAAATACTACTTCACACTTGTCTATCTGGAACTATTGAGCAGGAGTACTCACTGTTTGACCCTAGGAGGGCAGCACTGACTGTTTTCACCAGAAAATGTGAATTTAGACCTTTTTTTTTTTTTTTTACAACATGGTCAAACATAAGACTATAAATAGTTGGGTTGTGTTTAAAAAATCAATATGGAGACATATTGTGAAGTACTTTTAGACAATACATGTATTGATACACATGCTACTGTATTGATACAGCTGTTTAAATGATGTTAATATGTTATAAACAGCTAGAACAGCAGTTTTGAAGCTGTTCCCTAAAGTACAGTACACATTTCTGCAATAGGTGGCAGCACCGCAGCACACAGCAGCAGCATGTGTCTAGTAAACAAACATGGAAGGGCACGGTGTTTTTTCAGTCAGCAAAACGTGAGGGGAATTGTCAACTCTGGACTTTAAAACACTAAAAAATCAGGAGTTAGACCTGGCTCATGCAGTTTGTAGGCTCTGCAGTGAAGTAACGTTACTGCAGCAACTCCACAGATCTCTGTCTTCACATAAGACACTACGCTGATCTGCCGCTAGCAACAGGTAATGTTAGCACAACACAGAGCCAACGTGTGTCACACAAGAGGAGAGAGTGCGGGTGCTGCGGGGCGAGGTCTGATGCTTAATTAGTGCAGCAAAACTAACAAATACAAGAGCAGAGTCTTTTGCAGTGACGGCAGTTTAAGCGCTGATATTATCTCCACACTTACTCAATCTAATGCACAACTTAACTATACAGAGAAAAAAGGTGCACAAACAAAGCTTGGAGCGCACAAGGATTTACGTGCAGTACATCCATAGATGCACAGCATTCGGGTCATCAGCGGGCCACCGTAATATCTCCTGCTGTGGACAAACAGCTGAACGATAGACTCCGGGTGTGAAAAGTCGGTGTGTGTGTGTGTGTGCGCGTGTGTGTGTGTGTTTGTGTGTGTGTGTGTGTGTGTGTGGGTGGGTGGGTGGTGGTGGTGGGGGGGGGTTTAGCCAGCCTCCCTACTTTGGGAACTGGCACCAGGCAAGAAGTTTTCCACCGGACCGGAACCTGACCCGTTTGGAGACTCTGGTTGAACATAATTTGCAGAGGCACAGCCAACTCAGAAGCACACTCCTTGAGAAGCTGTGGCGCTATCCCATCAAGACCAGCAGACTTCCCAGAATGTAGCCTCAGCACGTACCTCATCCACAGAAATATGATACTCAGAGGGTGCTCCATCAGCAGAGGTGGAGTAGCTGCTGGGAGGAGCAGTGCAGGAGGTCACAGCAGCAGAGGTGGAGCAGCCTCTGGGTGGAGCAGAGCAGGAGGAGGTCACAGCAGCAGAGGTGGAACAGCCACTGGGTGGAGCAGAGCAGGAGGAGGTCACAGCAGCAGAGGTGGAACAGCCTCTGGGTGGAGCAGAGCAGGAGGAGGTCACAGCAGCAGAGGTGGAACAGCCGCTGGGTGGAGCAGAGCAGGAGCAAAGCCTCCTTCAAATTCAGGAGACTTTTAACGTTGTTTGTGATCCAGGGCTTCTTATTTGGAAAACAGTGAACTGTTTTAACAGGCACCACCACATCTGTACAGAAATGAATATACTCAGTCTACTGCCCCATCCAAGTCATTGTCAGAACCCTCCAGGAACTCATTCCAGTCTGTGGACTGAAAGCAGTCCCTCAAAGCTTCGTAGCCTCTGGGGTCCACCTTCTGAATGATCTCCTGGTTGTAGGCAGTCTCATCACACTAGGTCTGTACAGTGATCTGAGGTGAACCAAGTTGGGGTCAGACTTTCCAAGAGGGGGCCTGGCCACTACATTGTAAGCATTTTTGACATTCACATAACAAAGATCTAGTGTATTTTTATGTCTTGTGGGACAGTTGACTGAGTAAAACCTGCTAAGAGCTACAGTCCACATGATTGAAGTCCCCTGATATGACAATAAGAGCATCTGGATGTTGTGACTGAGTTCTCGCGTCACACGCCTCTGTAGGCTCTGCTCGCGGTGGGATGTAAACAACTATGGCGGCAATGTGGGAAAACTCCCGTGGCACATAGTACGGTCGTAAACTGACCACTAGAAGTTCCACATCCCGATAACAACTCCTACCTTTCACAGTTATGTGACCGGAATGGCACCATTTATTGTTTACGAGCAGCACAAGGCCACCACCTTTAGATTGACCACACTTTTCCGTATCTCTGTCCACACGCACCAGAGTAAAGCCGGGTATGTTGATACAAGAATCAGGGACACTATCAGTCAACCAAGTCTCTGTAAGACAATACAGACTGCACTCACGGTAGATCCTGTCGTTCTTCACTAGGGCCTCCAGCTCCTCACATTTGTTAGGCAGAGAGTTTACATTCCCCATGATTGTCAATGGCAAAAATGACTTGTACCTCCACCTCCTAGGCTTTACCTTCACTCCAACACTGGTTCTGTTTCTGGTTCTGGTTCTGGTTCTGGTCCTGGTCCTGGTCCTGGTCCTGGTTCTGGTTCTGGTCCTGGTTCTGGTCCTGGTTTTGTTTCTGTTTCTAGTTCTGGTCCTAGTCTGGTACTGGCTTGGTCCTGGCTTGATCCTGGTCTGGTCCCAGCCTTGGCCTTGGTATAGTTCTGGTTTGGTTCTCGTCTTGGTTTGGTCTTGGTCTGGTTTTGGTCTGGTCCTGGTCCTGGTTTTGTCCTGCTGTGGTCCTGGACCTAGCCTGGTCCTGGACTTGGCCTGGTCGAATCTGGTCTGATCAGGTCTTGGTCCTGGCATATGGTACTGATTGGGTCCTGGTCTTGTCCTGGCCTGGTTCTGGTCTAGTCTTGGTTTTGGCCTAGTGCTGGAATGAGGTCTCCTCTGCTGGGGAGACTTTCAGCCCTGAATGCTTTTCTGATCACCAGACCAAAAATAAATAAATCAAATAATAAATAAATCAAATATTACTTTTACTGATAACAATGGTACAGGTGATTTATTAACAATTAAAAATTGTTGTAATGGCAATAGAAATTTATTTATTTATTAGACATAAATTTATCTTTTATCTTATTTTATTTTTTGCAAAAGTGAAATAAACAATCCAAAGCAATTAGAGACAAAATACATTTTATTTATAATATATTGTATATCACTTACATTCATGGACAGTGGATTGCTATGAATAAGGTTATAGAAATTCTCACAAAAGACTTCATACAGTGTTTTATGTTATTAATCAATAAATGTACAAATAAAACTGATAACTTTTGCTCTTTTTCATTAGTATTAATTATATTTTCCTTAAAAGAAATCCCATGTGATGATAAAAGAGCTTTTGTGTAGACTAATTGTTCCCATCCACTATTCTGGGTTTGGTATCTTTGACTCCTACATGGGCGGTGTTTACACAGGGGGAGCCTTTTCTATTGGTGAAAAACAGCTTTTCATTTCAGAAGTGTAATGCAATATCTATTACCTCTGGAAAACTCAATTTGCATTCATAGCCGAGAGAGAACAACACAAGCAGTGTTTACAATGAAGAGCTACAATTACAACCATGCATTTTGTATTAAGTATAGATGTTTCAATTGCTAAATAAACATTTACAGTAGATATACACATACATCTTTTTTGTATACTGAGGGCTGAGAACCAAAGGCTGTAAGTAACATTTACAGAAGAAGAAAAAATGGCACAGTACTGACTTTTTGTCAAATTTCAATTCATAAATGCTAAATATTCAAACACACAGATCACAGACCACCACCTCAGGAAATATTTGGCTTTCCAAGTTTTATCTTTAATAAAGTAAAGAAGTAATACTACATAAGGACATGACATGGACTAAACCAGGACTAAACAAGGACTTAAACCAGAACTAATCCAGGTCCAATCCAGGACTAAACAAGTTCTAAGCCAGAACATAACCAGGACTAAATCAGGACAAATCTAGAACTAAACCAGGACTAAACTGGGCCTGAACAAAGACTAAGCAGTGGTCTTCACATCAAATTTATGAGAGCAGAATTTATTTATCAGAGCAGGACTAAAACAGCAAAAGACTCCTGAGTATCACAAGTGGAACCTGTACCACAGCTTGAGAATCACTGACTTCGATTTTTCTTTGTAATAATAGTTATTTTGCCTTTTTGGGCTCCAGCATTTTGTCTTTTTCTAAATGACATAACAGTATAGCATTTATATCCATTTATCACACTGTCTGATTCTTATGTTCAGAGATAGCCAGTTGTTTTAATTGTGATCTTTTGGCAGTAAAAACAAGAGCATTCATTTGATTTGTAAGTCTTGTAAATCTCAGAAAACCCAGAATGTCACTTGTGCCCTTTTGGTTCTCAACCCTATGCCTCAGTGTTTACAGATGTCATATTAAATGTGTACAGTGCTATTTCAAATTCATTGCACATGGGTTATCAGTAAAATGCTTTTTCATTTATTAACACTGCACTTGAAGTCATCATAGTACATTTGCATCTCGTGATCCACTTTGCAAAATCCTTAATGTCACTATCAGCTTCACAGATTTCCTAAACCAGGGATACAGGAGCGCATAGAGTAAGGGGTTAAAACACGAGTTCAGATAGAACAAGTTATTCAGGAGGGACAAGAAATATCTGTTTATATTGTCCTTCACAAAGGCCACCGGGTAGTTCGGCGTGTAGCAGAGGAGAAAGAGAAAAACAACAAAGCCCAGATTCCGCGCCGCTTTCAGCTCTGATTTCCTGGAGTTCACCGCCGGCTGCTGTGCAGTGGCTGCAACATGAGAACGCATGGCACGGACCTGCGACACTGCCACAAAGAAAACTTGCAAATACAGTATAATTATGAGCACAACGGGCCCACAGAAGCTCAATGCCATGTCAAAAAAAAAATCAATATAGGTCACCCTTATTCTGCATTCCCCTTCGCACCTCCTATACTGCCCTGGCTTAATGAGATTGAGACGATAAATCACTAAACCGTACAGGAAAGAGAGGATCCAGGAGGCGATCAGAGCGATGCTAATGGATCTCCTGCACATCACGGTGGGGTAGTGCATGGGGTTGCAAATAGCTACGTAGCGGTCGATTGAGATAAGGATCATGCCTCCGACCGATGCAGAAAGCAGTGTGAAGATAAAGACACGGTACAGGACACACAGGATGTCACCAACTCGCCAGCAAGTGAATGCGGCGGGACCTTTGACCGGGATCACCACGCAGCACACCAGGAAGTCTGAGACGGCCAGGCTGAGGAGGATGAAGTTAGGAGAGGAGTGCAGCTGCCTGAGAAAAAGAAACAAAATGAGTTTATACATTACAATAAACCTGATGTCAAAGCTTGTGACTTGCCTGAAATGTGAGATAGCGATGATGACCATGAGGTTGAGGATGCCGGTGCTGATGGCGAAAATGTAAAGCACGATAAGATAGATGTAGAAGTTCTGATCTAGGATCTGCCTGGTGCAGGACCGATTGCCCAGTTCTGGGTAGCACTGGTACAGCTGCTCACTGCTCATGTTGGAGGAAGGAGACGGGTGGGGGGAGAAATGACTTCATCCAGACGCTTTTTCTCTCGTCTCCCTCCACCTCCGCCTGCTCCCAGATGGACACTGGATCTCCCAAGCCACTTGCATCATGAGCCAAAACAACTCCACAACTTAACTTTGGATAGCAGTGATCAAATCAATGACTCAGCACACTTGACTAACTTTGGTGAAGTTTACCAAGTAATAAATCTTGCTTTTTCTATTTTGTGTTCCTAAACCAAAAAGAGTGCATCCATTTTAAAAACAAATCCATGCCTGATTCTTTGAAGGCCTCAGAAAGCCCCTGCTGCTGAATATCTGTAGTACTCTGCATTTTGTGTGGTCAGAGTTTACTCCAGCTCTCATGCCAAACATTACTTATCCAAATACTGAATTACAAAACCTGAATGTGTTTGTTAGTTTCTGAAATTCTATCTTGTTTTACATTAAAGCCTGAGCACTGAGTGAACCACAACAAAGACTGGCATCATATACAACTGATGCCTTTTTTGTTGCAATAAGAGTTGTGTATGCAATATTGTGATATTTTGAAATCTCTTTTGCTATTTTATTCTGCATATAGTATCCTTGGCCCAAGCACATGCCTTCACCATGCGTCTCCCAGAGGTTTAACGTGCAGAGCTGCATATCACTGCCAGGATCATGGTTGTGTTGATGAGTTCATGAACAGCACGTTTAATGATTATGCAAAGTAATAAAAATAAAATAAGTGATGTGAACATGTACATGTTACGAATATTATGCTCGGTTTAACAACAGAATGATTACTCTGTTGCTATTTTGTGCAGTTAAAAACTAGATTTTTATTATTTGTGTAAATAATGGCAGATGTGCAGGTGTCTATCAGCGTCATAAAGGTGAGCTGTTACAGAGGATCAGGGCCATGCAGAGAGCTACTGAGGGGCAGGGGCTCAAGCCTCAAAAAGGGCACACAGATAAAAACTTGTTTCCCAACGTATCATGCAGGCAATAATACACAACAATTAGCTCAACTCCAAACTAAATAGTTTGTAAGGCCACCAGGTGAGGGCCTGGTGACTGGGCCCAGCCCAAAAAGGCTGCGTGGAAACGCCTTCCTGTAGGCCCAGCACCTGCAGGAAGGACCGTAAGGGGCTGGTGCTGAGTGATCTGGGTGGCGGTCGAAGGCGGGTGCCTCGGCAATGTAGGCTACTCCAATCTGCTAACCCGGGCGCCGAGGTGAAACTCGTTCTGATCCGCGTGCAGTGTGTTTGGGCTGTGGTGCTGCTGTCAGGCTTTCAGCTGATTCACCTCGAGATTCTTCTCAATGTTTTGAGTTCACTGCCTGCAGGATCCACGAGGGTCCACGCCCAAATCCCCAGCGCTACCCAGGTTCAGGTCTGGTCCTGGTCTGAGCCCAGTCCTCCGCCTCCACCTGGTCCCTATATGGCCACGGTCTTGGTTCATTACGCATAATATGAAACTATAAAAGTCATTAAATTTACCAAAACAGCATGAAAAGGGTCATGGACAGGTGGTGTATTACTAAAAATAAGACCTCGTTCAGAGCAGCTGTTTTTCTCTCTCTCCTGTACACGCCGCACAAGGCAGGGGTGCAGCGGGTGGAGGGTCACAAATATCTGTGAATGTTCTCCAGAAAACATTCAACCCCAAGTCAATATTCAGTATTATGATATTCATGTAATCCATAATCATCATAATTAATAAATACTTATACTAAAATAAACATATCACTCTGCACTAGGAGTGTAACAATTCATTTACTATACTGATGTATCGTTTTTTTATTCCTATGATGCAACTACATCAATTCACATCACTTCATATTGAATTGTATTGTTTTCTAGGAAGTGTATATTGGTATAAAGTTGTTAATCATAGAAATGTGGATGTTAAATTACCACTAGAGGCCTCTCTGTGTATGTACTGTTTGTGCTTTTAATGAAAACATAAAGTTATATTCAACTTTGCTTCACTCTTTGTCTTTTTGACACAACAAACCCCAGGCCACTGTACTAAATTTGAGAGTATACTTTATATTTTTTTGTAAAAAGTTATGGTATTACTTCCATTGTTAGTTTTTTTTTTTTTTTTTTTTTTTTTTCTGTGACTGCTGACGTCACTTCCCGGTCAGTGCATTCTAGTGTTGTTGTTGGTAGTGTACACAACTGCTCTTTGTCATGTGACTAAATTGAATTATTTAAGGCATATCTCTAGCAGTTTAGTTACTCTGTGAGAAATCTAGTATCGTATATAAACACTTTGTGTCCAAGACACTTTCAGCTCGCAACACAGTAATAGTTTGTTATTAACTTCTGTTAGCCTTTAGCGTATCTTAGCCTAGCATTAGCATGGCATCTACGTCCTCTGCTTTCCCCCCTCTGTTCTGCTCAATGTGCCATATGTTCAGTGAGAATCCTGCCTCCTTTAGTGATGATAGCAGCAGGTGTGTGAAGTGTAGTTTGTTTTTAGTTTTGGAGGCCAGGTTAGAGCAGCTAGAAGCACGACTCCGCACAGTGGAGGCTGAGACTAAGCCAGCTAGCTAGATAGCTACAGGGAACGTGGACCACGCTAGCAGTAGCAGGAGCGCTAGCCAGACTAGCCCCCCAGCGCCTCCCCAGCAGCCGGGGGAAAAGCAGGACGGCTTTGTAACAGTAAGAAGGAAGCATAGCACTAAACGCAAACACTTAGACCACCCAAAGCTTCCCATCTGGAATAGGTTTTCTCCCCTCAGCGACACACCCGCTGAACCATCGACTCTGGTGATTGGGAGCTCGATAGTTAGAGACGTGAAGCCGCCAGTGGTTACGGTTAGGTGTTTCCCAGGGGCCAGAGTGGGTGACATTGAAGGAAACCTTTGGATTTTAGCCCAGAGTAGGATCAGGTTCCGTCAAATCGTGATTCACGTTGGCAGTAAAAACGCAAGGCGGAGACAATAGGAGGTGCTCAGATTGAGGGGGTCGGTGTGCAAACTTGCTAAGTCGATGTTGGACACCGTAATATTCTCTGATGCCCTGCTGAATTTGACTAATGATGAAATGTACAGCCGCTTTTCATCATTCAACTGCTGGTTATCTAGATGGTGCCCAGAAAACAGCATAGGCTTTATTGATAATTGGCGAGCGTTTTGGGGAAAGCCCGGTCTCTTACGTAGAGACGGCATTCATCCCACGTTGGATGGTGCCGCGTTGCTGTCCAGAAATATGGCTGATAGCATTAGTCGTCCAACCTGACGAGCCAGAGGTGGGACCCGGGCACAGAGCAGTAGTTTAAAACACTTCTCTGAGCTTCCTTACGAGCTGGGACAAATCCAGTATAAAGGTATTTTAGCAGAGCAAATAGAGACTGTGTCTGTCCCCTGCCTAAACACTAACTCCAACAGCAAAAGACAAATAAGAGTGAGAGCAACAAATTTAACAAATTTAATAAAAATAACTTGTAGACCTATTAATAATATTAATAATAATCAAAACAATGACATAATTAAATGTGGATTACTAAATATTAATTCCATTTCCTCTAAATCCCTGTTAGTTATTGAATGAATTAATGATAATAAACTTAACCTACTGGCCTTAACAGAAACCTGGCTACAACAGGATGATTATGTGAGACTTAATGAAGCTCCTCCCCCAAGTCATGTAAACTTTCAGACAGCGAGGAGCACAGGCGGAGGTGGAGGAGTGGCAGTAATATCACAGTCTAGTTTACTTCTTAGCCCCAAATCTAAACACACATATAATTATTTAGAAAGCATCATACTAACTATAAATCACCCAAACTGTAAGAAACAAAAACTAGTTATGTTTATAATCATCTACCGGCCTCCTGGTCCCTATTCCAAATTTTTAATTGCGTTCTCTGACTTTCTATCCAGTATAGTGTTAGACTCAGATAAGATTGTAATAGTAGGGGATTTTAATATTCCTGTTGATGAAAGCAGCGACTGTCTAGGAAATGCATTTGCAGTCTTATTAGACAGCGTAGGTTTTACTCAAAACATAAATGAACCCACTCATTGTCACAGCCTGGACCTTGTTTTAACCTCTGGTATAGAGATTAGTGAGCTCACTGTCCTTCCTCATAACCCCATACTCTCAGATCACTTTCTAATTACCTTTCAGTTTATACTCAAAGACTTTACTGTTCCATTGAACAAAACCCAGATTAGAAGAGCATTATCAGACCAATCTGTGTCAAAGTTTAAACACATAATAAAGCCAATATTTAGTACAATGTTGAGTGAGTTTGTTGAGAACAGCTCCCATTGCTCGAGTCCCAGTAAAAGTGATTGGTTTGTTGACAGTGACATGCACTCATTAAAAACAGCTCTCGATAATGTAGCTCCTCTAAAACAAAAGGTTGTTTGGCCGAATCGAGTAGCACCATGGTTTAATGCTGAAACACGTTCCCCAGCCTAGATCCTGACATTTTAGCCAACTATAGACCAATATCAAATCTCCCTTTTATTTCAAAAACCCTAGAAAGAGGTGTAGTTAAACAGTTATGTCGCCACCTACAGGACAATAGCTTATTTGAAGATTTTCAGTCAGGTTTTAGACCCCACCATAGCACAGAAACTGCATTAGTTAGAGTCACAAATGACTTGTTATTAAGTTCAGTGTAACCTGGGTGAAAAACTCAGTCTGCTTTCCCATTCATTTGACGTGCCTTTCCGTGTACGTTACATACGTCATGCGGTCACATGACCGAGCACAGCCAACCAGATCATAATATAACCCGGTAGGGCCATTCAGCCGCAGGTGTGCGAGGGACACGCTGGGGAAAGTTTGCTGCAGGAGCCGACTACCGAAGTGCGCAGGAGGTGAACCGAGGTTTAAATTTGACTTGAACAAGGGAATTGGCCAGGTTGATGGCGAGCTAGTGGGAACTGTGTTGCTACCATTTTGGCTTTCTGGTTTGCGGTAGGTACTGCAACTGCATATTTGGTAAAATAATCGGTGATAACAAGGATGTCTTTGGTTTTGCTTTTGTCAGGCTCCAGTGTCAAGAAGTCCATACAGACAAGCTCCAAATGGTGTGACATTTTTATGTTCACCAAGGGTGCGGCTCGCTCTTGCGGGGCTTTACGTTTCACACATCGTTCACATGTTTTAACCTTTGCATGAACATCATTGGCCATTCTTGGCCAGTAAAAATGACTTTGCACAAGATCCAAAGTGCGTTCAATGCCAACATGGCCCATTTCATCATGCAAACTGGACAGCACATCAGCCCGACACACTTGGGGTAGCACTAGTTGGTATTGGAGCTGGCTTCCAAGCTGCCTTCTCCTTACGAGGATGTTATCACGGAGCTCCATATGGTTGATGTGAGGAGAGGCAACTCCGGCAGTTCTTCTCTCATGGAGGGAGGTGGTGAATTACCATTCAATTCAATTCAGATTTATTTGTATAGCCCAATATCACAACAAAGGTCACCTCAAAGGGCTTCACAAACAGTTGATCAAACATAAACACACAATCAGACTTAACACACAATCAGCACAAACAATAACTACACTAAACTAAACAGACCCAGGACACTCCTGTCCTTAGACCCTCCTTCTCGGTAAGAAAAAACTCCTAAAAAAAAACCCAGCTGTGGGAAAAAAGAAGAAACCTTATGGAGCCCATATTGAAGGATAGATCCTCTAACAGGACGGACAGGCAATGCATCTAGGACTGCTAGTCCCTTAGCTCATCTATAGGATCATAGATCAGCTCTGTAAGGATTCATCCACCAGTCTCCAGTTGCGCTATAATGTGCCATAACACTGGGTCATCTCGTTGTTTTTCAGCAATTTCAGATGGACTCAGCTGAGGGATAACAGACGAAGCAAACTGTGCATCAGTGGTGAAACTGTCTGGGATGCTGTCAGCGGACATTGACGAGGAGTGAACGAGGGCATGATCAGAAACTGTTTTAGGTGCACTATAGATGAGCTGTCTGTCACAAACAGCCTGTACGGTATGTTGATCGATGGATATGGCATTGGGGCCTTCAAGATGTTGCTGTGTGAACTGAAGGATTCTCTCCTTTTCTTTCTGAGACATCAGATCAGTTGAGAGTTCTCCATGGGGTTTGCGCGAAAGACCATCTGCATCTGCATTTTGCTTGCCCGCCCGGTAAATAATTTTGAAGGAGTAAGTGGAGAGTGCGGACAGCCAGCGGTAACTTGTCGCGTCGAGCTTTGCTGAAGTGAGAAGGTAAGTAAGAGGATTGCTATCGGTCACAACTGTGAAGTTTGTTCCATACAGGTAATCATTAAATTTCTCTGTCACAGCCCATTTTAAAGCAAGAAACTCCAGCTTATTAGCTGGGTAACGTGACTCACTTCGGGATAATGCCCTGCTGGCGTAGGCAACTACTCTACTATGTCCTTGTTGCTCTTGATATAATACTGCCCCCAGGCCGGTGGAACTGGCGTCGGTGTGCAACAAATAGGGTTTTTGCGGGTCAGCGAAGGCAAGCACAGGAGCAGAGGCAAGTTTCTCCTTATTGATTTCAAAAGCTTCTTGACAGGCCGGTGTCCAGCGAATGCCAAACTGCTCTTTTGGATGGAAATATTGTTCTGGTTTAACCAAGGGCTTTAAGCATTTCTGAGATGGTGGGTACCCGGATGTAAGGTCATGGAGTGGCTTTACAATGTGAGAATAGCCCTGCACAAAGCGACGGTAATACCCAGCAAATCCAAGAAATGATCTGAGTTCTTTTAGGTTTTTTGGAACTGGCCAGGTTGTCAAAGCTTTGATTTTGCCTGGGTCAGTTTCAACGCCATCCTTTGACACTACATGTCCCAGGTATTTTACAGAGGTCTGAAAGAAGGTGCACTTCTCAACAGAGAGCTTCAGCCCAAACTCCTTGAGGCATTTTAGAACTTTCATAAGTCTCTCCTCATGCTGTTCCAGTGTTGGTGCAAACACTATCAGGTCGTCGATGAATACAAGCACTTCTTTCAAGTTCATCTCTCCGATACACCATCAACCGTTGGAATGTGGATGGGGCGTTGGTGACTCCTTGTGGCATGCGGTTGAATTCCCAGAAACCAAGTGGGCACACAAAGGCAGTTTTACACTTGTCGCCTTCCTCCATCTCAATTTGGTAATATCCCGACTTCAAATCCAGTACAGAAAACCATTTAGATCCGGAGAGTGCAGTGAAGGTGTCCTCAAGCTTTGGAAGGGCATAAGCATCTTTTATTGTTTGCAAATTGAGCTTCCTGTAATCAATGCAGAGCCTGACACTGCCATTCTTCTTCCTCACGATCACAATAGGAGATGCGAAAGGTGAGTCGGATTCTCTGATAACACCTAAATCAAAGAACTCTTGTAAATATTGTCTTACGGCATCTAGGTCTTGAGGATGGATGGGACGAGGTCTCTGCTTGAAAGGTGTTGGGTCCAGGAGCTTAATTTGGTGCTTCACTCAAACCGTTCTGCCAAAGTCCAAGTCATTCTTGGCAAAAACCTCTGGAATGCTATTGAGTTTTTCGATGACTCTATTCCTCCATTCAGGCGTGAGTGGTGATTCGCAAAAATTGTAATCAAACAGAGGCTTTGGTGAGGTGGGTGACGTGAACTCTGGTGCAGTTTGCTTGGCACAGGAGACAGACTGGAATGCACTGAGCTCTGCAATTATAGCTTGAGGAGGCAGGATGACATCATGATCAGATTCATTACGGACTGGAACAGGTAGGAGCACTGGCTGATGGCTGGAGAAATCAACGAGACAGGACTGCACCATTATTCCTCCAGGTAAGTGGACGGATGTAGGGTGTTCAACAATAACAGCTTTTTCTGTTTGCAGGGAGTGAGAGACAGCAATGCCCTCCAAAACGACTGTTTATCCTGCAGGAACTGTTTGTGGAGTAGAAGAGTGAAGTTTCACAAGTCCGTGATGTCCTTCTTTTGTCAGCCTGTTTCTGTGTTCCAGGATTTTCAACACAGCACGATAACCCTAAGCTACAGGTTGGAAATCAGGACATTGGTCGTTGTACACGGAATAAGCATTGTCCAATGTGTTGGTCCCAATCAGAACAAAGGGTTGATGGGGTTTGAAGTCGGGCACAATCAGAGCAAGCGTGGCAACATCTATTGGAGTTCCCAGGAAGTCTGAGGGAAATGTGAGATTGAGTGCAATATATCCAAGGTAAGGCACCATTTTTCCATTCGCTCCTTCAACTTCAAGAAGGTCCAAGAGGCAATTTAGAGGTGTTCCCTTGATGGTGACTTGGGCGGTGCATTTAGTTCCAACAAGCCCTTTGGGTAGTGATTTGTAGTGTCCGTTTGTCCCCCAGCAGAGACTAGGCTTAGTTTGACTGTTTTCTTTGATTATTGTTCTGGTCCCACTGTTCTTGTTTCTGTCGCAGGTGTGTTTTCTTTTGCAGTACAAGCGCTGGATTGGCTGGTTGGCTGCATGTTGGGGCAATATGCCCATCCTCCCCACATTTTAAACAAAAGCCAGGTCTGGGCCGCGTTGTCTGTGTTCTGCTGCCGCCATGAGGTGATGGTGGTTTATTGCGGTGGCCTGGTTTGGAGGAGCTGCAGGTGTTCTGTGCCAGAAGTACAGACATCTGTTGCTGTAGTTTCTTCATCTGCTGTTTTAATTCACTGATAGCAACAACATCGGACTCAGCATGTCTACAGGAACATACTGAAGTGCTTTGGGCGTGTACAGTTGCCCGCTGCTTTGTTGAGCCAATATGCTTTTTCATCAAGCTTTCCTTCGCCACCTGTCTGTCCTCTTCTGTTCTCAAGAGAAGTAGTAGTTCGGAAAATAAGGGAGGATTGTCTCTCTTTTGTTCCAACTGTAGTTTACTGATCATGGTGTTGTCCCAGCAGCCTCGGCAGAATTGTTTCAATAAATGCTTATCAATATCAGCAGATGCCACACCGCCATGTTTTACGACAGTATTTAATGTAAGGAGCAGTCGTTGGAGGTATCCAGAAGGCTTTTCACCAGGATCTTGAAGTGTATTTAGAAATTGTGCAAAAAGCTCCTCTCCATCTTGCACAGTGGAATATGCAGAGTCCAATACTTGCAAGTACACGGCTGGGAATGTGTCAGGTTTCAGCCCTTTAACGACATCCGCAGCTGGAGAATGAAGGCTTTCTAATATTTTCCGGGTGACATGCAGTGGAGGTAACTTCACATCAGCCAACAAAAGTTCAATTTGCGATCTCCATGTTTCATAGTCTGTCTCATGTTGCAATAACTTCCGGCGCTGGTCAGAGCTGGCTGCTGGTTGCAACAGCTCTTACCTGTTTCCTTCTTTTATAGTATTTTAACTTATCTATAGCGTATTGCTTTTGTAAATATTTTGTATATATTTTCCTTTTACACAAATCTGCCATTTTTTCTCGGATTCATGGCTTTTTTCAACCACTATACCCAGTTTAACGATGTGCGTGGGGGCCCCTGCATGCGTTGTTTACAGTCGGGAACAGCTGCTCGCGCTGCGCAGTGCTGTAGTGTTCCCCAGGGACAGACATGAGATCCCCGCGGAGCTGCTACAGAAGACTCGCCGTGGACGCCGCGCTGGGACAAAACTTCGTGAAAAGAAGAAACGCTTCAGACCTGTCCTCCCCTTCGTCATCATGGGAAACGTAAGATCTCTTCCCAACAAGAGCTGGCGGCGCTCACAAGACATCAGCGGGAGTACAGAGAGAGTAGCCTCCTTCTGTTTACGGAGACCTGGCTCACACCACTTATCCCGGACTCTACTGTGTTTTTGGACAACTTTCATCTGCTGCGGGCGGACAGGACGGGGGACAGCGGTAAGAGGAAAGGAAGGGGACTGGCTGTGTTTGTGAATGTGCGGTGGTGTAAACCAGGACACTGCACAGTTAAAGAGCAACTGTGCAACAGAGACATTGAACTGTTAGCGGTTAGCATGAGGCCATATTATCTGCCATGGGAGTTCACACATTATTGTGATAGCGGTGTACATGCCCCCTTCTGCTAACGCGGACACAGCCTCTGATGCTCTGCTCTCGGTCACCAGCAGGCTGCAGACACAGCACCCACAGGCCCTCTTCCTCATCTCTGGAGACTTCAACCATGCTTCTCCATCATCTACTCTGCCCACATACACACAGTATGTCACCTGCCCCACCAAAGACAATAAAATACTGGACTTGTTTTATGCCAACACCAAGGAGGAATATTATGTATCCCCCCTCCCTCCCCTGGGGAGAGCGGACCACAACATCATACATCTCCAGCCTGTGTACAAACCTGTTGTACACAGACAGGCTGTGGTCCCACGTACAGTGAGGAGGTGGACTGTTGAGAGCGAGGAGGCTCTCAAGGACTGCTTCAACACCACTCTGTGGACGGAACTCTGTGGCCCACATGGGGAGGACATCAATGCCATCACAGACTGCATCACGGACTACATAAACTTCTGTTCTGAGAACACTGTTCCCTCCAGGATGGTATGGTGTTTTGCTAACAACAAGCCATGGATTACCCCTGATATTAAGGCTCTCCTGAAGGAGAAGAAGAGAGCCTTCAAATCAGGAGACAAGGAGGAGCTGAGGTCTGTACAGAAGGAGCTGAGGAGGAAGATCAGGGAGGGAAAGGCCGGCTACAAGAGGAAGATGGAGGAGCAGCTGCAGCAGCAGAACATCAGTGGGGTGTGGAGAAGCCTGAAAACCATCTCTGGCTTCAAAATGCCCCACTCACAGGCAGAGGGGGACCTGAAGTGGGTCAACTATCTAAACCTGCATTTCAATAGGTTTGATCAAACACCCACCCCTCCCCTCATGCAGCTGCATTCCAACACCTTGACACCTGGACTACCCCCCCACAGCCACAGCCCTTCACACCTCTGGCTCACCTCACCATCAGACCACTTCACTCGTCTCTGGACTCAGCCACCCCCCCAGCACAGAGACCCCCTGCCCACCCCTCTCCTTTACAGCAGCCCAGGTGGGAAAAGAGCTGAGGAAGATCAAGGTGAAGAAAGCAGCTGGACCAGACGGCATCAGCTCCAGGCTCCTTAAGTCCTGCGCAGATAAACTGTGTGGAGTTATGGAGCATGTCTTCAACCTGAGCCTCAAGCTGAGGGTGGTACCACAGCTCTGGAAGACCTCCTGTGTGGTACCAGTGCCAAAGACATCGCACGCTAGGGACCTCAGCAGCTACAGGCCGGTGGCGCTTACATCCCACCTGATGAAGACACTGGAGAGACTGATCCTGGAACACCTCCGCTCCACGGTGGGACCCTCGATGGATCCGCTGCAATTCGCCTACCGACCTGGCATCGGAGTGGAAGATGCGGTCATCTCCCTCTTACATCGCGCTCTGGCTCACCTGGAGAAGCCTGGCAGCACTGTGAGAATCATGTTTTTTGATTTCTCCAGTGCCTTCAACACCATTCAGCCGGTGCTTCTGAAAGACAAACTGGAGAGGGCTGGGGTGGACCTTCATCTGGAAGAGTGGATTCTGCACTATCTCACAAACCGGCCACAGTTTGTGAGAGCCCGGGACTGTGTGTCTGACCTGCTGACCTGCAGTGTGGGGGCCCCCCAGGGGACTGTCCTGGCCCCCTTCCTCTTCACCCTCTACACTGCAGACTTCAGACACAACACGGACAGCTGTGTTCTGCAGAAGTTCTCTGATGACTCAGCAATTGTCGGCCTGATCACTGAGGACGACGACGTGGAGTACAGAGGACTGACACAGAACTTTGTGGACTGGTGTCAGCAAAACCACCTCCTGATCAACGCGGGGAAAACCAAGGAGATGGTGGTGGATTTTCGCAGACGCCGGTCTGCCGTCCCCTCACCGATGAACATCCAGGGAATGGACATTGAGAGAGTGGACTCTTATAAGTACCTGGGTGTTCACCTGAACAATAAACTGGACTGGACTCACAACACAGACGCACTGTACAGGAAGGGTCAGAGCAGCCTCTACCTCCTGAGGAGATTGCGGTCTTTTGGAGTGAAGGGAGCACTCCTGAGGACCTTCTATGACTCTGTGGTGGCATCAGCCTCCTGTACGGTGTGGTCTGCTGGAGCAGCAGCATCACAGAGAGAGAGAGGAGGAAGCTGGACAAAGTCATCAGGAAGTCCAGCTCTGTCCTGGGCTGTCCTCTGGACTCAGTGCTGGAGGTGGGCGACAGAAGGGTCCTGGCAAAACTGACATCCATGCTGGACCAGGAGTCACACCCCCTGCAGGACGTCTTGTCTGCACTGGAGAGCAGCTTCAGTGACAGACTGCTCCACCCTCGCTGGGTGAAGGAGAGATACCGCAGGTCTTTCCTTCCTGCAGCTGTCAGACTCTACAATGAACACTCCTGACTATAATCCATTCACTTGTGCAATATTGTTTTAATATTGTTTAACTGTCAGCACCTTCTTGAAACCTTTGCAATATTTATATTTATACTATTATGTGCCATAATTATTTTATTTTATTTTACTTGAAGCACCTATTTTCTTGTAGTTTAGTTTTTTTAGTTTTTAGTTAATTATCTTTGGCCAGACTGGTCTCTGATACACTGTGTGCTCTTGTGTGATACCACTGTGTGCTGTACTTATGCTGTTGCAACAATGCAATTTCCCCACTGAGGGACTAATAAAGGTTTTCTTATTCTTATTCTTATTCTTATATGACTAAAGACAGAAAACCAGGCTTGTTATGGGAGCTTGTGGTGAATGGAAGACAAGAGACATTAATTTGGGTTAATTGAAAAAAATGTATTGAAAAAACAACAAATAAATTAGAAGTCAATGAATAAATTACTTATATTAACAAATGACACACACAAAAAAAACAACACTTTGACTTCAGTTCAAGTTTCAGTTTTTCGCACTGGTTTAGTTCAAGAGTTCCCACAAGAGTTCAATTTATATCTAATGTCTGTGGATTTAGTTCAAGAGTTCCTACAAAAAGTTCAGTTTATGTCCACTGTCTGTGGATTTAGTTCAAGAGTTCCCACAAATGTTTCAGTTCATATCCACTGTCTGTGGCTTTATTTCACAAAAAAACAATGTTTAAATAAACACAGGTCGTCCGGGGTCCGGAGATAGTAAAGGGAGAGAAAAAAAAAATCTGTCCTACCAGCTCGCCACTCTAGAAGAGGTTTTCAGAGGTCCATAAAAAACCTGACCACTGAATTTCAGAACTTCACGTGGGGTTTTTGTCAAGTTATAGGTAGTTTTCCAAATTGCTCCACACCAGCCATGCACAGCCGCCAACGGGGTTACAGAAAGTCTGAGCAGGAAGGTGCTCGGGAGCGATTCCCTTTTATGGCAGCGCCACTTGTGGCGGGCCAAATCAGTGGCGGCTCACTCTGTGACTACTTATCTGATAGGTACCAGTTTGTCAGTGTAAATGAACATTCCTCACAGTGCAGTAAAGTTAGCTATGGAGTGCCACAAGGTTCAGTACTTGGACCCATTCTGTTCATGCTTTACATGCTGCCTTTTGGGAAACAGAATCAGAAAACATGGCATTAATTTTCACTGTTACGCAGATGATTCACAGTTGTATTTATCAATTAAACCTGATCAGAAAGACTGCGTTGAGAAACTTAGCGCCTGTGTGAGAGACATAAAGACCTGGATGACAGTTAATTATCTCCTAAACCCAGAAAAAACAGAGGTCATTATACTAGGCCCCAAAAAGCTGAGCTCTGGTGGTCACATGGTGTCTGCCCCGTGGTCACATGGTGTCTGCCCCGTGGTCACATGGTGTCTGCTCGTGGTCACATGGTGTCTGCCCCGCGGTATCATGGTGTCTGCCCGTGGTCACATGGTGTCTGCCCCGTGGTCACATGGTGTCTGCTCGTGGTCACATGGTGTCTGCCCCACAGTCACCTGGTGTCTGCCTGTGGTCACATGGTGTCTGCCCCATGGTCACCTGGTGTCTGCCTGTGGTCACATGGTGTCTGCCCGTGGTCACATGGTGTCTGCTCGTGGTCACATGGTGTCTGCCCCGTGGTCTCATGGTGTCTGCCCCGTGGTAACATGGTGTCTTCCCCACGGTCACCTGGTGTCTGCCCCGTGGTCACATGGTGTCTGCTCGTGGTCACATGGTGTCTGCCCCGTGGTCTCATGGTGTCTGCCCCACGGTCACCTGGTGTCTGCCTGTGGTCACATGGTGTCTGCCCCACGGTCACCTGGTGTCTTCCCGTGGTCACATGGTGTCTGCCCGTGGTCACATGGTGTCTGCCCCGTGGTCACATGGTGTCTGCCCCACGGTCACATGGTGTCTGCCCCATGGTCACCTGGTGTCTGACCCGCAGTCACATGGTGTCTGCCCCATGGTCACATTGTGTCTGCCCCGCGGTCACATGGTGTCTGCCCCACGGTCACATGGTGTCTTCCTGTGGTCACATGGTGTCTGCCCCATGGTCACCTGGTGTCTGCCTGTGGTCACATGGTGTCTGCCCGTGGTCACATGGTGTCTGCTCGTGGTCACATGGTGTCTGCCCCGTGGTCTCATGGTGTCTGCCCCGTGGTCACATGGTGTCTTCCCCACGGTCACCTGGTGTCTGCCCCGTGGTCACATGGTGTCTGCTCGTGGTCACATGGTGTCTGCCCCGTGGTCTCATGGTGTCTGCCCCATGGTCACCTGGTGTCTGCCTGTGGTCACATGGTGTCTGCCCCACGGTCACCTGGTGTCTTCCCGTGGTCACATGGTGTCTGCCCGTGGTCACATGGTGTCTGCCCCGTGGTCACATGGTGTCTGCCCCACGGTCACATGGTGTCTGCCCCATGGTCACCTGGTGTCTGCCCCGCAGTCACATGGTGTCTGCCCCATGGTCACATTGTGTCTGCCCCGCGGTCACATGGTGTCTGCCCCACGGTCACATGGTGTCTTCCCGTGGTCACATGGTGTCTTCCCGTGGTCACATGGTGTCTGCCCCGCGGTCACATGGTGTCTGCCCGTGGTCACATGGTGTCTGTCCGTGGTCACATTAACCATTAACTAAGCCAGGATTTATTCATTAGTGCAGTCATTAGTCTGTGCTGTAGAAATTGTATTTTTTTTATTGAAAAAGTGCAATGGCCTATTTAACAATGCTGTCTACCAGTCTCTATTTTTAGGCAGCTCATGTAAAATAAAATGTAGTAACTAGTTATAAAGTTTATATATTATGCCATTTTAATACCAAATGAAAAATATCTGAGGAATCAGTGGAAACAGAGCTGTACATCATTTGTAAATACTTTATCCATCTGACAATGGTAAAGAATCCACTAAAACTAATCTTTTGTTCATTTGCTGACCTCTTGTGGCTGGAGTTGGTATCTTTGGTAATATCCCTATCTCACAGTGTCAATGACAATACCAGGCCCACAGTGACTGGGAAAGGCTCCAGTACCTGTGATGCTTTATGGGAATAGGCAGAAGAAGATAAGGGAATTCATGTATTGTATTGCTATTTGTTAATACTTTATGCAGAGCTGACAACTCTCACGCACTGAGCATGAGACTCACGCAGTTGTATATTTTCTCATGCTCTTATGCAATTTCAGAATTTATCACTCTGAAAAAATATTACTGATAAAATACTGATGACATTCAGCCATCGAGGCCTTTAATCATTGTGTGGCTGTCAGAGGTCACTTCTCTGCTCCTTCTCTGTGTGTGACTCCTCTCGCTCTATTGGTTGATTCCATCTGCCAGTCACACACAGATGCTTATCTCTGATTGGATTTGTACTTGGTCACTTTAGTTCAGCTCATGAGTGATTGGCTCAATAAACAGATATCCACATAAAATACAAACAATATCACCTTAAAGCAGCTGTTGGACACAAGCATTAGTGTATTCTGAGTGTTGACTGAACTAGAGACAGAATGGAACCATGAATCGCTTTCTTTTAGTAAAAATGATTGACCATATAAACAACAGATTTCTACTTTACCTGAACAGAGATCAGGGAGCTCAATCCACAGGACACACCTACAGGACAGAGAGGGAACACTAAAAAGGGTTAGCTTTGGCATGGTCCATCAGTGCTGCTTTAGTCGTAAACACAGGTCCAAAATTATGTCTTGTAAAGTGTCTTTGAGTTGTTTGAAGAGCGCTATATAAAATTGATGTTTTATTATTATTATTATTATTATTATTATTATTATTATTATTAGCTACAAGACCATCCCCTCAGAGCACAATTTGAGCTTTTGCCCTCTGGGTGGCGCTATAGAGTGCCTTATTTATTTCTTTATTTTTTGCACAGTAGTTTGGGCATTTTATGTGACTGACTTCTGTCTCTATTGGTGAGTGTTGTTTGTATGTTTATATATTTTATGTGGCGTGTGATCCAAACTCCCCTTGTGGGACAATAAAGATACTTTGACTTTGACTTTGACTTGTGTCATAGGTAAAGTGCTGTATAAATCCCATTCCATCCCCTTCCAATTCCCATCAATATGGGGCAGTGAGGTAACACAGGTGAGTTAACGCAGGTGTGGTAACGCAAGTGTGGTAACGCAGGTGTGGTAATGCAGGTGAGGTAACGCAGGTGGGGTAATGCAGGTGTGATAACACAGGTGTGGTAACACAGGTGAGGTAACGCAGGTGAGGTAACGCAGGTGAAATAACGCAAGTGTGGTAACGCAGGTGTGGTAACGCAGGTGTGGTAACGCAAGTGTGGTAACGCAGGTGTGGTAACGCAGGTGAGGTAACGCAGGTGTGGTAACACAGGTGAGGTAACACAGGAGAGGTAATGCAAGTGTGGTAATGCAGGTGAGGTAACACAGGTGAGGTAATGCAAGTGTGGTAACGCAGGTGAGGTAACGCAGGTGTGGTAACACAGGTGAGGTAACACAGTGATGAGTGAACCCACTCATTGTCACAAGCACACCATGGACCTTGTTTTAACCTCTGGTATAGAGATTAGTGAGCTCACTGTCCTCCCTCATAACCCCATACTCTCAGATCACTTTCTGATTACCTTTCAGTTTATACTCAAAGACTTTACTGTTCCAATGAACAAAACCCAGATTAGAAGAACATTATCAGACCAATCTGTGTCAAAGTTTAAACACATAATAAAGCCAATATTTAGTACAATGTTGAGTGAGTTTGTTGAGAACAGCTCCCATAGCTTGAGTCCTAGTAAAAATGATCAGTTTGTTGACAGCACCATGCAGTCTTTAAAGATGGCTCTTGATAATGTAGCTCCATTAAAATAAAAGGTTGTGCATCCATAGATGCACAGCGTTCGCGTAATCACCTGGCCACTGTAATATCTACTGCTGCGGACAAACAGCTGAACGATAGTCTCCGGGTGTGAAAGTCAGTGTGTGTGTGTGTGTGTGTGTGTGTGTGTGTGTGTGTGTGTGTGGGTGGGTGGGTGGGTGTGTGTGTGTGTGTGTGTGTGTGCGTGTGTGTGTGTGGGTGGGGTGGTGGTGGTGGTGGTGGGGTTAGCCAGCCTCCCTACTTTGGGAACTGGCACCAGGCAAGAAGTTTTCCACCGGACCGGAACCTGACCCGTTTGGAGACTCCGATTGAACATAATTTGCAGAGGCACAGCCAACTCAGAAGCACACTCCTGGAGAAGCTGTGGCGCTATCCCATCAGGACCAGCAGACTTCCCAGAATGTAGCCTCAGCACATACCTCATCCACTGAAAGATGATACTCAGAGGGTGCTCCATCAGCAGAGGTGGAGTAGCTGCTGGGAGGAGCAGTGCAGGAGGTCACAGCAGCAGAGTTGGAACAGCCGCTGGGTGGAGCAGAGCAGGAGGAGGTCACAGCAGCAGAGGTTGAACACCCGCTGGGAGGAGCAGAGCAGGAGGAGGTCACAACAGCAGAGTTGGAACAGCCTCTGGGTGGAGCAGAGCAGGAGGAGGTCACAGCAGCAGAGTTGGAGCAGCCGCTGGGTGGAGCAGAGCAGGAGGAGGTCACAGTAGCAGAGGTGGAACAGCCTCTGGGTGGAGCAGAGCAGGAGGAGGTCACAGCAGTGGAGGTGGAACAGCCGCTGGGTGGAGCAGAGCAGGAGGAGGTCACAGCAGCAGAGGTGGAACAGCCGCTGGATGGAGCAGAGCAGGAGGAGGTCACAGCAGCAGAGTTGGAGCAGCCGCTGGGTGGAGCAGAGCAGGAGGAGGTCACAGTAGCAGAGGTGGAACAGCCTCTGGGTGGAGCAGAGCAGGAGGAGGTCACAGCAGCAGAGGTGGAACAGCCGCTGGGTGGAGCAGAGCAGGAGGAAAGCCTCCTTCAAATTCAGGAGACTTTTAACATTGTTTGTGATCCAGGGCTTCTTATTTGGAAAACAGTGAACTGTTTTAACAGGCACCACCACATCTGTACAGAAATGAATATACTCAGTGAAACTATCTACTGCCCCATCCAAGTCATTGTCAGAACCCTTCAGGAACTCATTCCAGTTTGTGGACTGAAAGCAGTCCCTCAAAGCTTTGTAGGCCTCTGGGGTCCACCTTCTGAATGATCTCCTGGTTGTAGGCAGTCTCCCCACACTAGGTCTGTACATTGATCTGAGGTGAACCAAGTTGGGGTCAGACTTTCCAAGAGGGGGCCTGGCCACTACATTGTAAGCATTTTTGACATTCACATAACAAAGATCTAGTGTATTGTTATGTCTTGTGGGACAGTTGACTGAGTAAAACCTGCTAAATGAGAGCTACAGTCCACATGATTGAAGTCCCCTGATATGACAATAAGAGCATCTGGATGTTGTGACTGAGTTCTCGTGACCGTTTCCTGAATGACGTCACAGGCCTCTGTAGGCTCTGCTCGTGGTGGGATGTAAACAACTATGGCGGCAATGTGGGAAAACTCCCGTGGCACATAGTACGGTCGTAAACTGACCACTAGAAGTTCCACATCCCGATAACAACTCCTACCTTTCACAGTTATGTGACCGGAATGGCACCATTTATTGTTTACGAGCAGCGCAAGGCCACCACCTTTAGATTGACCACACTTTTCCGTATCTCTGTCCACATGCACCAGAGTAAAGCCGGGTATGTTGATACAAGAATCAGGGACACTATCAGTCAACCAAGTCTCTGTAAGACAATACAGACTGCACTCACGGTAGATCCTGTCGTTCTTCACTAGGGCCTCCAGCTCCTCACATTTGTTAGGCAGAGAGTTTACATTCCCCATGATTATCAATGGCAAAAATGACTTGTACCTCCACCTCCTAGGCTTTACCTTCACTCCAACACTGGTTCTGTTTCTGGTTCTGGTTTTGGTCTGGTCCTGGTCCTGTTTCTGGTTCTGTTTCTGGTTCTGGTCCTGGTCTGGTTCTGGTCTGGTTCTGGTTCTGGTTCTGGTCCTGGTCCTGGTTCTGTGTCTGGTTCTGGTCCTGGTCCTGGTCTGATTCTGGTCCTGGTTCTGTTTCTGGTTTTGCTCTGGTTCTGGTTCTGGTCCAGGAGCTAGAAGCTGGGGGAAGTATGTTGCACTGACCTCTGACCTCTGGTTTCATCTGCTGCTCCTCTTCTATCACTGTGATTAATATAATGAAATACTCTGTATCTCCAATCAGTTCATTGTTATTCACAAGTTGTCCCTCTCTCCCGCTCCCCTTGGGGGAGTGGGGACTGTTTCAGATGCCTGGCTGCTGGCAGATGTCCCAGTGATGATTGGATCTTAGCTGACCCCATCTGTGCTCCTGTCCCGACCTGTGTGCCCTCAACCTCACTTCTAAGGATTTCCCGGATCTACCTCAACCCACTCACCTGTCTGGATGAGGCCCACATGCTGCATCCTGGATTTCCCGGACCTATCTCGCCCACTCACCTGTCTGGATGAGGCCACCTGCTGCATCCTATGGACTTCCTCAACCTATCTCACCCACTCTCGTCTGGATGAATCCTTACAGAGCTGATCTATTATCCTATAGATGAGCTAAGGGACTAACAGTCCTAGATGCATTGCCTGTCCGTCCTGTTAGAGGATCTATCCTTCAATATGGGCTCCATAAGGTTTCTTCTTTTTTCCCGTAGCTGGGTTTTTTAGGAGTTTTTTCTTACCGAGAAGGAGGGTCTAAGGACAGGAGTGCCCTGCGTCTGTTTAGTTTAGTGTAGTTATTGTTTGTGCTGATTGTGTGTTAAGTCTGATTGTGTGTTTATGTTTGATCAACTGTTTGTGAAGCCCTTTGAGGCGATTTTTGTTGTGATATTGGGCTATACAAATCAACCTGAATTGAATTGAATTGGTTCTGGTCCTGGTTTTGTTTCTGTTTCTAGTACTGGTCCTAGTCTGGTCCTGTTTCTGGTTCTGGTCTGTTCCTGGTCTTTGTCTGTCCTGGTAATGGTTCTGGTTCTGGTTCTGGTCCTGGTTCTGGTCCTGGTTTTGTTTCTGTTTCTAGTTCTGGTCCTAGTCTGGTACTGGCTTGGTCCTGGCTTGATCCTGGTCTGGTCCCAGCCTTGGCCTTGGTATAGTTCTGGTTTGGTTCTGGTCTTGGTTTGGTCTTGGTCTGGTTTTGGTCTGGTCCTGGCATGTTTCACGTCATGCTCTGGTTCTGGTCTGGTCCTGGTCCTGGTTTTGTCCTGCTGTGGTCCTGGACCTAGCCTGGTCTTGGACTTGGCCTGGTCGAATCTGGTCTGATCTGGTCTTGGTCCTGGCATATGGTACTGATTGGGTCCTGGTTTGGTTCTGGTCCTGGTCTGGTCCTGGCCTGGTCCTGGTCTAGTCTTGGTTTTGGCCTAGTCCTGGAATGAGGTCTCCTCTGCTGGGGAGACTTTCAGCCCTGAATGCTTTTCTGAGCACCAGACCAAAAATAAATAAATCAAATAATAAATAAATCAAATGTTAGTTTTACTGATAACAATGGTACAGTTGATTTATTAACAATTAAAAATTGTTGTAATGGCAATAGAAATTTATTTTTTATGAGACATGAATTTATCTTTTATCTTATTTTATTTTTGGCAAAAGTGAAATAAACAATCCAAAGCAATTAGAGACAAAATACATTTTATTTATAATATATTGTATATCACTTACATTCATGGACAGTAGATTGCTATGAATAAGGTTATAGAAATACTCACAAAAGACTTCATACAGAGTTTTATGTTATTAATCAATAAATGTATAAATAAAACTGATAACCTTTGCTCTTTTTCATTAGTATTAATTATATTTTCCACAAAAGAAATCCCATGTGATGATAAAAGTGCTTTTGTGTAGACTAATTGTTCCCATCTACTAAAACTGGGTTTGGTATCTTTGACTCCCACATGGGTGGTGTATACACAGGGGGAGCCTTTTCTATTGGTGAAAAACAGCTTTTCATTTCAGAAGTGTAATGCAATATCTATTACCTCTGGAAAATTGAATTTGCATTCATAGCCGAGAGAGAACAACACAAGCAGTGTGTACAATGAAGAGCTACAATTACAACCATGCATTTTGTATTAAGTATAGATGTTTCAATTGCTAAATAAACATTTACAGTAGATATACGCATAAATCTTTTTTGTATACTGAGGGCTGAGAACCAAAGGCTGTAAGTAACATTTACAAGAGAAAAAAAAATGGCACAGTACTGACTTTTTGTCAAATTTCAATTCATAAATGCTAAATATTCAAACACACAGATCACAGACCACCACCTCAGGAAATATTTGGCTTTCCAAGTTTTATCTTTAATAAAGTAAAGAAGTAATACTACATAAGGACATGACATGGACTAAACCAGGACTAAACCAAATCTAAGCAAGGACTAAACCAGGACTAAACAAGGATTTAAACCAGAACTAATCCAGGTCCAATCCAGGACTAAACAAGTTCTAAGCCAGCACATAACCAGGACTAAATCAGGACAAATCTAGAACTAAACCAGGACTAAACTGGGCCTGAACAAAGACTAAGCAGTGGTCTTCACATCAAATTTATGAGAGCAGAATTTATTTATCAGAGCAGGACTAAAACAGCAAAAGACTCCTGACTATCACAAGTGGAACCTGTACCACAGCTTGAGAATCACTGACTTCGATTTTTCTTTGTAATAATAGTTATTTTGTCTTTTTGGGCTCCAGCCTCTTGTCTTTTTCTAAATGCATTTATATCCATTTATCCCACTGTCTGAATCCTATGTTCAGAGCTAGCCAGTTGTTTTTATTGTGATCTTTTGGCAGTAAAAACAAGAGCATTCATTTGATTTGTAAGTCTTGTAAATCTCAGAAAACCCAGAATGTCACTTGCACACTTTTGGTTCTCAACCCTATGCCTCAGTGTTTACAGATGTCATATTAAATGTGTACAGTGCTATTTCAAATTCATTGCACATGGGTTATCAGTAACATGCTTTTTCATTTATTAACACTGCACTTGAAGTCATCATAGTACATTTGCATCTCGTGACCCACTTTGCAAAATCCTTAATGTCACTATCAGCTTCACAGATTTCCTAAACCAGGGATACAGGAGCGCATAGAGTAAGGGGTTAAAACACGAGTTCAGATAGAACAAGTTATTCAGGAGGGACAAGAAATATCTGTTTATATTTGCAACCTCATAGACCAGTGTGTAGTTCGGCGTGTAGCAGAGGAGAAAGAGAAAAACAACAAAGCCCAGATTCCGCGCCGCTTTCAGCTCTGATTTCCTGGAGTTCACCGCCGGCTGCTGTGCGGTGGCTGCAACATGAGAACGCATGGCTCGGACCTGCGACATTGCCACAAAGAAAACTTGCAAATACAGTATAATTATGATCACAAAGGGCACACACAAGCTCAATGCCATGTCAAAAAAATAATCAATATAGGTCATCATTATTCTGCATTCCCCTTCGCACCTCCTATACTGCCCTGGCTTAATGAAATTGACACGATAAAATACTAAAGCGCACAGGAAAGAGAGGATCCAGGAGGCGATCAGGGCGATGCTAATGGATCTCCTGCACATCACGGTGGGGTAGTGCATGGGGTGGCAAATGGCTACGTAGCGGTCGATTGAGATAAGGATCATGCCTCCGACCGATGCGGAAAGCAGCGTGAAGATAAAGACATAGTTAAGGATGCACAGAATGTCGCCAACTCGCCAGCAAGTGAATGTGGCGGGACCTTTGACCGGGATCAGCACGCAGCACACCAGGAAGTCTGAGACAGCCAGGCTGAGGAGGATGAAGTTAGGAGAGGAGTGCAGCTGCCTGAGAAAAAAAAACAAAATGAGTTTATACATTACAATAAACCTGATGTCAGAGCTTCTGACTTGCCTGAAATGTGAGATAGCGATGATGACCATGAGGTTGAGGATGCCGGTGCTGATGGCGAAAATGTAAAGCATGATAAGAAAGATGTAGAAGTTCTGATCTAGGATCTGCCTGGTGCAGGACCGATTGCCCAGTTCTGGGTAGCACTGGTACAGCTGCTCACTGCTCATGTTGGAGGAAGGAGACCGGTGGGGGGAGAAATTACTTCATCCAGACGCTTTTTCTCTCGTCTCCCTCCACCTCCGCCTGCTCCCAGATGGACACTGGACCTCCCAAGCCACTTGCATCATGAGCCAAAACAACTCCACAACTTAACTTTGGATAGCAGTGATCAAATTAATGACTCAGCACACTTAACTAACTTTGGTGAAGTTTACCAAGTAATAAATCTTGCTTTTTCTATTTTGTGTTCCTAAACCAAAAAGAGTGCACCCATTTTAAAAACAAATCCATGCCTGATTCTTTGGAGGCCTCAGAAAGCACCTGCTGCTGAATATCTGTAGTACTCTGCATTTTGTGTGGTCAGAGTTTACTCCAGCTCTCATGCCAAACATTACTTATCCAAATACTGAATTACAAAACTTGAATGTGTTTGTTAGTTTCTGAAATTCTAGACTGAAAGTCTTGTTTTACATTAAAGCCTGAGCACTGAGTGAACCACAACAAAGACTGGCATAATATACAACTGATGCATTTTTTGTTGCAATAAGAGTTGTGTATGCAATATTGTGATATTTTGAAATCTCTTTTGCTATTTTATTTTACATATAGTATCCTTGGCCCAAGCACATGCCTTCACCCTGCGTCTCCCAGAGGTTTAACGTGCAGAGCTGCATATCACTGCCAGGATCATGGTTGTGTTGATGAGTTCATGAACAGCACGTTTAAAGATTATGCAAAATTGACTTTTTTCTGCTCTCATTCATTTATCAAAAAAAACAAAAAAAAAACAGTGTACAGCTCTGTTTCCATTGATTCCTCACAGACATTTTTCATTTTATAGCAAAATGGCAGAATACAAAAAGTTTAAGGTAATAAAAATAAAATAAGTGATGTGAACATGTACATGTTACAAATATTATGCTCAGTTGAACAACAGAATGATTACTCTGTTGCTATTTTGTGCAGTTAAAAACTAGATTTTTATTATTTGTGTAAATAATGGCAGATGTGCAGGTGTCTATCAGCGTCATAAAGGTGAACTGTTACAGAGTATCAGGGCCGTGCAGAGAGCTACTGGGAGGCAGGGGCTCAAGCCTCGAAAAGGGCACACAGATAAAAACTTGTTTCCCAACATATCATGTAGGCAATAATACACAAACATTAGCTCAACTCCAAACTAAATAGTTTGTAAGGCCACCAGGTGAGGGCCTGGTGACTGGGCCCAGCCCAAAAAGGCTGCGTGGAAACACCTTCCTGTAGGCCCAGCACCTGCAGGAAGGACCGTAAGGGGCTGGTGCTGAGTGATCTGGGTGGCGGTCGAAGGCAGGTGCCTCGGCAATGTAGGCTACTCCAATCTGCTAACCGGGGCGCCGAGGCGAAACTCGTTCTGATCCGCGTGCATTGTGTTTGGGCCGTGGTGCTGCTGTCAGGCTTTCAGCTGATTCACCTCGAGATTCTTCTCAATGTTTTGAGTTCACTGCCTGCAGGATCCGCGAGGGTCCACGCCCAAATCCCCAGCGCTACCCAGGTTCAGGTCTGGTCCTGGTCTGAGCCCAGTCCTCCGCATCCACCTGGTCCCAATATGGCCACGGTCTTGGTTCATTACACATAATATGAAACTATAAAAGTCATTAAATTTACCAAAACAGCATGAAAAGGGTCATGGAGAGGTGGTGTATTACTAAAAATAAGACCTCGTTCAGAGCAGCTGTTTTTCTCTCTCTCCTGTACTCGCTGCACAAGGCAGGGGTGCAGCGGGTGGAGGGTCGCAAATATCTACGAATGTTCTCCAGAAAACATTCAACTCCAAATCAGTATTCAGTATTATTATATTCATGTAATCCATAATCATCATAATTAATAAATACTTACTAAAATAAACATATCACTCTGCACTAGGAGTGTAACGATTCATTTACTATACTGATGTATGTTTTTTTTATTCCTATGATGCAACTACATCAATACACTTAACTTCATATTGAATTGTATTGTTTTCTAGGAAGTGTATATTGGTGTAAAGTTGTAAATAGAAATGTGGATGTTAAATTACCACTAGAGGCCTCTCTGTGTATGTACTGTTTGTGCTTTTAATGAAAACATAAAGTTATATTCAACTTTGCTTCACTCTTTGTCTTTTTGACACAACAAACCCCAGGCCACTGTACTAAATTTGAGAGTATACTTTATATTTTTTTGTAAAAAGTTATGGTATTACTTCCATTGTTAGTTTTTTATTTTTTTTTCTGTGACTGCTGACGTCACTTCCCGGTCAGTGCATTCTAGTGTTGTTGTTGGTAGTGTACACAACTGCTCTTTGTCATGTGACTAAATTGAATTATTTAAGGCATATCTCTAGCAGTTTAGTTACTCTGTGAGAAATCTAGTATCATATATAAACACTTCGTGTCCAAGCCACTTTCAGCTCGCAACACAGTAATAGTTTGTTATTAACTTCTGTTAGCCTTTAGCGTATCTTAGCCTAGCATTAGCATGGCATCTACATCCTCTGCTTTCCCCCCTCTGTTCTGCTCAATGTGCCATATGTATAGTGAGAATCCTGCCTCCTTTAGTGATGAGAGCAGTAGATGTGTGAAGTGTAGTTTGTTTTTAGTTTTGGAGGCCAGGTTAGAGCAGCTAGAAGCACGGCTCCGCACAGTGGAGGCTGAGGCTAAGCCAGCTAGCTAGGTAGCTACAGGGAACGCGGACCGCGCTAGCAGTAGCAGGAGCGCTAGCCAGACTAGCCCCCCAGCGCCTCCCCAGCAGCCGGGGGAAAAGCAGGACAGCTTTGTAACAGTAAGAAGGAAGCATAGCACTAAACGCAAACACTTAGACCACCCAAAGCTTCCCGTCTGGAATAGGTTTTCTCCCCTCAGCGACACACCTCTGAACCATCGACTCTGGTGATTGGGAGCTCGATAGTTAGAGACGTGAAGCCGCCAGTGGTTACAGTTAGGTGTTTCCCAGGGGCCAGAGTGGGTGACATTAAAGGAAATCTTTGGATTTTAGCCCAGAATAGGAGCAGGTTCCGTCGAATCGTGATTCACATTGGCAGTAACAACGCAAGGCGGAGACAATCGGAGGTGCTCAGATTGAGGGGGTCGGTGTGCAAACGTGCTAAGTCGATGTTGGACACTGTAATATTCTCTGGTGCCCTGCTGAATTTGACTAATGATGAAATGTACAGCCGCTTTTCATCATTCAACTGCTGGTTATCTAGATGGTGCCCAGAAAACGGCATAGGCTTTATTGATAATTGGCGAGCGTTTTGGGGAAAGCCCGGTCTCTTACGGAGAAACGGCATTCATCCCACGTTGGATGGTGCCGCGTTGCAGTCCAGAAATATGGCTGATAGCATTAGTCGTCCAACCTGACGAACCAGAGGTGGGACCCGGGCACAGAGCAGTAGCTTAAAACACTTCTCTGAGCTTCCTTACGAGCTGGGACAAACCCAGTATAAAGGTATTTTAGCAGAGCAATTAGAGACTGTGTCTGTCCCCTGCCTAAACACTAACTCCAACAGCAAAAGACAAATAAGAGTGAGAGCAACAAATTTAACTAATTTAATAAAAATAACTTGTAGACCTATTAATAATATTAATAATAATCAAAACAATGACGTAATTAAATGTGGATTACTAAATATTAATTCCATTTCCTCTAAATCCCTGTTAGTTAATGAATTAATTAATGATAATAAACTTAACCTACTGGCCTTAACAGAAACCTGGCTACAACAGGATGATTATGTGAGCCTTAACGAAGCTCCTCCCCCAAGTCATGTAAACTTTCAGACAGCGAAGAGCACAGGCGGAGGTGGAGGAGTGGCAGTAATATCACAGTCTAGTTTACTTCTTAGCCCCAAATCTAAACACACATATAATTCTTTAGAAAGCATCATACTAACTATAAATCACCCAAACTGTAAGAAACAAAAACCAGTTATGTTTATAATCATCTACCGGCTCCTGGTCCCTATTCCGAATTTTTAATTGCGTTCTCTGACTTTCTATCCAGTATAGTGTTAGACTCAGATAAGATTGTAATAGTAGGGGACTTTATTATTCATGTTGACGACAGTAGCGACTGTCTAGGAAATGCATTTGCAGCCTTATTAGACAGTGTAGGTTTTACTCAAAACATAAATGAACCCACTCATTGTCACAGCCTGGACCTTGTTTTAACCTCTGGTATAGAGATTAGTGAGCTCACTGTCCTCCCTCATAACCCCATACTCTCAGATCACTTTCTAATTACCTTTCAGTTTATACTCAAAGACTTAACTGTTCCAATGAACAAAACCCAGATTAGAAGAACATTATCAGACCAATCTGTGTCAAAGTTTAAACACATAATAAAGCCAATATTTAGTACAATGTTGAGTGAGTTTGTTGAGAACAGCTCCCATAGCTCGAGTCCCAGTAAAAGTGATTGGTTTGTTGACAGTGACATGCACTCATTAAAAACAGCTCTCGATAATGTAGCTCCTCTAAAACAAAAGGTTGTTAGGCCGAATCGAGTAGCACCATGGTTTAATGCTGAAACACGTTCCCCAGCCTAGATCCTGACATTTTAGCCAACTATAGACCAATATCAAATCTCCCTTTTATTTCAAAAACCCTAGAAAGAGTTGTAGTTAAACAGTTATGTCGCCACCTACAGGACAAGAGCGTATTTGAAGATTTTCAGTCAGGTTTTAGAGCCCACCATAGCACAGAAACTGCATTAGTTAGAGTCACAAATGACTTGTTATTAAGTTCGGTGTAACCTGGGTGAAAAACTCAGTCTGCTTTCCCATTCATTTGACGTGCCTTTGCGTGTACGTTACGTACGTCATGCGGTCACATGACCGAGCACAGCCAACCAGATCATAATATAACCCGGTAGGGCCATTCAGCCGCAGGTGTGCGAGGGACACGCTGGGGAAAGTTTGCTGCAGGAGCCGACTACCGAAGTGCGCAGGAGGTGAACCGAGGTTTAAATTTGACTTGAACAAGGGAATTGGCCAGGTTAATGGCGAGCTAGTGGGAACTCTGAACTCAAAGCGTTAAGCCTGAAGATTTAACTCAACTCAGCCTGGAACTAGCTTGACCTCTTCTGCTCTGGTCGAGTGGTAGGAGGCTCCTGCAGCCGCCCTTTTAAAAACTTTTTTGTCCCTTTGTGATTCGCTATGTGCGGCCTGTTGATGACACACACATTCCCACACTCCTTCCCTTCCCTGAGCACTCTGTGGGGCCCACAATCGGTTGGGTTTTAAGCGCATTGGACAATTTGGGTTCACACCCAGATCCATGGACTGAGTAGGAACTGAACCGTGCACTGTGAATTTAATGGCCAGTCATCTGATTGTCATTCATTGTTACATATTTGTCTTTTGTCTGTGTAAATCTTAAAAAAATATATAGTACCAGCAAACAACTAAATCTTCTGGCTCTGTCAATTACTTGCTCCCTGAGGCACATCTGGTCTTCTGATTTTAACTAGTCCAATTTAATAAATATATACTGTGGGTTCTCAGTCAGGAACAATCCTCACATGCTACATCAGACAATGGACTGGTCTCAGTCCTGGTTCTGTTAGATCTCAGTGCAGCCTTTGACACCATTGACCACAGCATCTTACTCCAGAGATTAGACTGTGACATAGGGGTCAGAGGAGCGCCCCCTGCTGGTTTAAATCCTACTTATCTGATAGGTACCAGTTTGTCAGTGTAAATGAACATTCCTCACAATGCAGTAAAGTTAGCTATGGAGTGCCACAAGGTTCAGTGCTTGGACCCATTCTGTTCATGCTTTACAGGCTGCCTTCAGGAAACAGAATCAGAAAACATGGTGTAACGCTTGACAAATTATATTGACATTAGGACTGAGTTATTGCAATGGGTTGCATATGACTAAAGACAGAAAACCAGGCTTGTTATGGGAGCTTGTGGTGAATGGAAGACAAGAGACATTCATTTGGGTTAATTGCAAAAAATGTATTGAAAAAACAACAAATAAATTAGAAGTCAATGAATAAATTACTTAAATTAACAAATGACACACACAAAAAAAAAAAAAAACAACACTTTGACTTCAGTTCAAGTTTCAGTTTTTCGCACTGGTTTAGTTCAAGACTTCCCACAAGAGTTCAATTTATATCCAATGTCTGTGGATTTAGTTCAAGAGTTCCCACAAAAAGTTCAGTTTATGTCCACTGTCTGTGGATTTAGTTCAAGAGTTCCCACAAAAAGTTCAGTTTATGTCAACTGTCTGTGGATTTAGTTCAAGAATTCCCACAAAAGTTTCAGTTCATATCCACTGTCTGTGGATTTATTTCACAAAAAAACAATGTTTAAATAAACACAGGTCGTCCGGGGTCCGGAGATAATAAATGGAGAGAAAAAAAAATCTCTCCTACCAGCTCGCCACTCTAGAAGAGGTTTTCAGAGGTCCATAAAAAACATGACCACTGAATTTCAGAACTTCACGTGGGGTTTTCGTCAAGTTATAGGTAGTTTTCCAAATTGCTCCACACCAGCCATGCACAGCCGCCAACGGGGTTACAGGAAGTCCGAGCAGGAAGGTGCTCGGGAGCGATTCCCTTTTATGGCAGCGCCACTTGTGGTGGGCCAAATCAGTGGCGGCTCACTCTGTGACTACTTATCTGCTAGGTACCAATTTGTCAGTGTAAATGAACATTCCTCACAGTGCAGTAAAGTTAGCTATGGAGTGCCACAAGGTTCAGTACTTGGACCCATTCTGTTCATGCTTTACATGCTGCCTTTTGGGAAACAGAATCAGAAAACATGGCATTAATTTTCACTGTTACGGAGATGATTCACAGTTGTATTTATTAATTAAACCTGATCAGAATGACTGCGTTGAGAAACTTAGCGCCTGTGTGAAAGACATAAAGACCTGGTTGGCAATTATTTATGTCCTCCTAAACTCAGAAAAAACAGACGTCATTATACTAGGCCCCAAAAAGCTGAGCTCTGTCTGACCAGAGTCTCCCTGGACAGTGTCAGTGTAGCCTCAAGTTCTACTGTGAGAAACTTAGGAGTTTTATTTGACCAAGATTTATCATTTAAGGCTCAACCAAGCTAAACCAAGCCTGTAAAACAACAGCTTCACTTCACTGGCTTCCATTTGAATTCAGAATTGGGTTTAAAATCCTTCTCCTGACTTACAAGGCTCCATCCTACATTAATGATGTTATAGAGCCATACCAACCAAGCAGAGTACTGCGCTCACAAAATGCAGGGCTATTAGTGGTTCCCAGGGTTTCTAAAAGTACAGTTGGAGGTAGAGCCTTTAGTTACCAAGCTCCTGTTTTATGGAATCAGCTTCCAGCTCATGTTAGAAGCAGACACAGTCTCTACATTTAAGGTTAGGTTAAAATGTTCCTCTGTGAGAAAGCTTAGGGTCAGGCCAGGAACAGGGTTAACTCCACAGCTGAAGCTAAGCTGCTCTAGGAGCTAGAAGCTGGGGGAAGTATGGTGCACTGACCTCTGACCTCTGGTTTCATCTGCTGCTCCTCTTCTATCACTGTCATTAATATAAGTAAAATATATATATATATTTTAATTGTGAATAAACCAGCTGTTCCATTGTTATCAGTAAAATTAATATTTGATTTAAACATGTTTACATCATATCTTGGGAGATATGTTGCTCATTTTTATGAAATATAAAAATATATACTGCTCATAGCTTATGTTAGGTAGGTTCTGTTTGACTCTGATGCTCTGGCTCCAAACCAAACTAAGTTAACTGTGTGTTATCACTTTCATCCCCAAACAAACTCTAATCCTGTACAAAGTTGTGTCATGTTTCCAAAGTTGTAGTTCCCAGGTGGGTGACCCAGTGTTTACATCAGACTGAAGTTTGTCAAAGTCATACACTGTTGATGTTTTCCTCTCTCTGAACTTGTTAGTGTGAAACTTTGGCAGTTGTTGCATCAGGTGTCTCTTGTTACTGTTCACACTGGGATCACAGCTTCTGGTTACCGTGACGACCGCGAGCCCCCCGGTGCTGCAGCTGCAACAACAATCTACGCACGCTGCAGTCATTAGCTTCCATTAATGGGACACACGCTGCCACTGCGTCATGGGACAAATTAAAGGTGTGAACAGTGTGAAGGCTTAATGACAAACACTGTGACCTGAAGCACACTTACTTTTCACTCACTTTACCAACTTCAAAACACCAAAACTTTAAGCCACATCAACTTTAGCAACAACTGATAGAGAGTCCTAACTTGTGGACCTGTTTACCTAAAACTAGATTACAGTGATAAATGATTTTCAACATTATTTTAACACTAAAACCATGACACAAAAAGTTATGTATGGACAAACAAATAATTGTGATGGTGATGGGAATATTCATCATTTATAAAATTATTTATAACAAATGCAAACATGGTGGGCTGAAAAAAAAGTGATATAAAGGGGCTACATTATGTTTAAACCATTTTTGGACAAACTTCTTTAAAAACTTTAAACATTATCTGACTACAACAGAAAGTTTAATAAGTACTCTACAGCTGCCATAAAGAAACAGTTAAGCTTTTTTGAACAGAACCATAGAAAAAAAAGCTTTTTACTTCCCTAAACCTTTTGTTTGATGCCATTTTGAAAAAGCTGTGAGGAATCAGTGGAAACCAGTGAAAATTTTGACAACAAATTTTAGTTTTAGTCTTAGTCTTTTGACTAAAATGCTATTTAGTTTTAGTCAAGATTTAGTCATGTAATTATTTTTAGTTTTAGTTTAGTTTTTGTTGACTAAATCTCATACAATTTTAATAATCTAAATCTACATTCGTTTTAGTTAAACCCAAATATGTATTTGTCTTTTATTTTATGTTACGACCCTGGCTCTAGGGGTCACAACCGAGGAGGACACACCAGACAAAAAATAAGGTTTAACAAAATAATCTTTATTTAACCAGTTAAACTGAATTAAATATGATCAAACTAAATTGGACAGAATTAAGTTTACTATGAAATAAGGAATAAAGTGCCATGTTATCAGTAGCGTAGTGGTGTTGAAGGAGAGTGGTAAATGAATGTGCAATGTCGTAAAAGGAGCAAAACTGAGTAAAAGGTCTAATGAAGCATAACTGTATTAAGTAGCAAAAACAGTTAACCAAGCGATACCATAACTCAAACTAAACCCAACTAAAAACAGAGCAGGTCTTCACATGGTCTGTTCTACCTCGTACCTGCTGGCTGTTGTATGGGCGTTACCTAAATAGAAACCTGACCTGGATGTCCTGGGGGCCACAGCCGTCCAGGCCAGATAAACTACCCTGAGTGCCCACTAGGGGGCATCACATTTAACAACAACCTATATGTTATATATTATATTAATGATTTATACAGGCACTGGTCTGCTTTAATGACCACAGTTTGCAGTTATATGGTCACTGCTTCAGCATAAAACCTAACAGAATGTTTTATTACAGTTAGCAGCAAACAGCAGTAAACATTCAGGTGCAGTATAATTACTCTAACACACATTCACAGAACTGGGGCTGCATCAGTAACTTTTCACACACATGTGCCTCACACACAGCCTCTCCATACATCCACAGCTCCTTGGGACAAATACAGCCACTTTGCTAACTTTTATTAAGCTAACTGATGCCCATATCTCTCTGTCCTTTTTTTGACACAGCGTGGAGTTAGTTTAAATCTGATTCTGTTTAAGTTTAGGTCAGAATTTGCTTGTTTATGAAATTTAACCCCTTAAATTCCAGTTTATGTGGTGCATACACATCAAGCACAAACCTCTGCCTCTGCTCAGTCTGGGACTTTTTTTTACTTTGCCCTGATGTGCACATCTCTGTAAGAACTACATTTTGGATTTGTGCTCACGCAAACACAAACAAACTAATTTCTAAACAAAGACTTTCACACCAATTTATGACAACCCTAAAACACACCCACATCATTTTAGTTCATTTTTTTTTTGTTTGCCTTGTAGGCTATACCTCTGTTGACCATATATGGATAAATGGCGCCACCTAGTAAAAAACATAAAAACTAAAATTCTAATCCCTCACCATCATGAATCCATGAAATACTTGATAAAAATGTAAAATTATATTGCAGTGACAGTGTATAATAAAAATGTTGTTTTAATGAGAGTCACTGGCACAAAAAAAATGTCTTACAGGTAAAGGTGTGACTATTTTTTTAGACACCTTTGAAAATCTGAAAATTCATCCAAAAATACACACCTGAGGCAAAATCTATGCCATTTGAATCAACACAGCAAAGGTTATCTTAAAAAAACTGCTGCAAAACATAAAAAAATGTCTTAGGGGTGTAGAAGGGTTAATTAATTAATGGCACTTGACTGTGACAACACAGAACTTTTCTCAGTGACCTAGTTCCTGGTCCACAGTAACCAGGGCTGGACATCCACACGACCAAAACACCAAATGTGAGTGGATTTCAGCTGTGAACAGTTACATAATGTGTCTGTACGAGTGGACTACAGGAAACTGTGAGGCCGAGGACGGCCCACTCCACACACAACCAGCTCACAGCTTCACTCCTTTTCTTTCACTTTCAAATGCGCCGCTTCAAGGCGCCTCTTATCATATGGTGTTAGATTGAAATCAAGTTAAAATACACCACAACATACAAATAAGCTCCTATAGATTATTTATGACATAAAATGTTGCTATGTGATATAAAAATGCAATTAATCACGATTAATAATTCATTACAAAGCTTGTAATTTATTTGTGATTTGTTTGCTGGCCTGGGAGGCAGCAGCCTCTCTCTCTGGGCTGAGCTCCCTCTCTCACCTCCTGCCTTTAGATCAGTGCTTCTCAAACTGTGGGGCCCTCTTCTGGTGGTACTCAGGAGTCTTTCATTTAGAGCTGGATTCAGCAGGAAGTGTAGGCCACTTGTGAACTGTCGGTGGGTGGTTTGTGTGTTACTTTGTTTATTATTAGGATTCCCATTAGCTGTGCTTTACAGCCAGCTACTTTTCCTGGGGTCCTTGATTAAAAACAAACTACAATGATGACCTTATCCATGGATATATGCAACACATGACTAGTATAGTTAAAATACATTTCAGTAAAATTACAGTTCATACAAAAAGAATGTTGCATTTCATATGATTACATTTCATGATGATCTCTTACCTTAAAATAAAACTTACAATTACAAACCATAGATTTCATTTAAAGAGAAGCTGCTCCTAAACACCTCTTTAATTGCATGTTTAAAACTAATTTCAGTTCATTAGAGAAAGTTAGTCTGCCTTAGAAATCAAAAAATATCCATCAGATGCATTTCCAGTGGCATATCCATGTGAGTTTAAGTTGTTCTTAAATTGACAGAACAAAAACAGTGGACTTTGTAGTTAAATATCTTCCAGGTTGAGAATAATAGAGATGCTGATGCCCTGCCTGTGAACTTTTAGCCAGACAAAATGTGAGTGCATAGAATTTATACTGATTATACTTAATTAAAAAATAAGACTTAAGATTTAAATACAGTTCATGTAAAAATAAAAACACACAGCACCTGGATAAAGCAGAAGAAAATGAATGGATGTTCACATACAATGTAGAGTGCTCATGCATCTGTTATGTGAACATGGACAGACCAGAAAAGTATCTTTATTGTTCCTTATGTAGAGCCAGAAACATACTGTACTTCAGGATGAGGCATTAATTATGAATGCAGCGACTCATTTATGGCCATCATTCACTTCAGATAATAGTGAGGGTGACCCTTTTGAACTTTCTCTATGAAAACAGTCTATCTTTGAATTCATCAGCCCATTTCTAATATTTCATTGTATCTGTTTACCCCAAACCTGTGACCACTGAGCTAGAAGGTGTGTGTTTTTATTCTAAATTTATTTAACATTTAGTTATTGTTTAATGAAATGCTTAATATTTTATTATTATTATTTTATTCTACAGCTTGCTGTGCCAAAGGAAAAAAAATCTACAGGGTGGGATCATCAAACAAACGTAAAAAGCTTTTTTTATATTTTGTTATATCTTTTGTTTTTAAATCTAACCTAGAGTTTTTGTGTTTATAGGTGAAGCCGCCCCTGAGAAAAGAAAGAAGAGTCAGAATAGTGATGCTCGAGACGTGTTTAGGTATTGTATTAAATATATTATTATTCTATATTATTATTTTTTTTAATTCTAAAACTATGAACTATGTATTTGTAGGTCTACCCCGGGGCAACTGCAAAGGCAAGGCCAAGAGGGTACGGACAGCGCATTCACAGAGTTGAATGATGATGAAATAGTCCAAGCAACCCGCGAGACTAAAGAGATTCTTAACCTCAATTATTACCCATCACCCAAAGACCAGTGTCTGGAAAGCATTGCATCTTTTCTTGTTAATGCTGGTTATGGTGGCGTGTCTAGTACCCCAAATACTTCCCAGGAGAGTCTGCCGTGCAAGTAGAAAAGTGTGTTAGAGAATCCTGATTCTATTGTCTCTGACCCCTCTGCAGTTGCCACTGACCCACCCTACCCTTTCTTCACAACATTTCCAAACTGTCCACATGGTTTTGTAATATGTATTATTTGCCCAGATTTGTCACCCTGTCATCTGAGCGAACTGTTTGCTAGCAAGTTTTCAGCACCACAACTAAACACAATCTCAACACAGACTGAACACATGCACATAGACAACACAGCACAGACAGTGCCACACAACTACATTCAATGGTGCAGAGTAGGAAAAGGCTGTTTTCCCCAACTCTGTGAGTGACCGGGGCACGTTGACAAGCAACCAATTGGAGGAGCGGAGCTGGTAACTCCTGGAGCCAACACAGAGTTGGTTACAGAGATATCCTGGAAGTTTTCCCAATATTGCTTTATAGATGAAAATATACCAGTGTTGTTTTCTGCGAGTGGTCAGTGATGTCCAACCTACCAGATCATAAAGAGTGCAATGGTGAGTAAGGGACTTTGCATTTGTTATAAATCGTAAAGATGCATGATACACTGAATCAAGTTTATGTAAAATGGCTGAGGCTGCATGCATATACAAGGTGTCACCCTAATCAATCGCAGACAGAAAAGTAGCATTCACAAGTTTTTTCTTAGCACTGAAAGTAAAACGAGATCTGTGTCTGAAATAACATCCAACCTTCACTTTGAGCTTTTTTATTAAAGTGGTGATATGTACACTAAATGTAAGCTTATCCTCAATCCATAGACTCAAGTATTTGTATGATGGAACCGTCCCCTAACCCTTCCCATCTGAAGTACCTTCTAATGGGGAGCGTGCCCTAACCCTTCCCATCTGAGGTAGAGATGCTATAATCACCTTCTAAATGGGAGCAGGCTTTTGAGAAGACCATACATTTTGTTTTACAAACATTTAAAATCTATTTCAAGTTCAGAAGTACAATTTCTAATGAATGAAATGCAGCCTCAAGATCTTGTACTGCCCTTGCAATGGATGGAGCATGGGTGTAAATGACTATATCATCAGCATACAGATGTATTTTTGAATGATTTTTTTTTTTTTTTTTGACCTTTATTTAACCAGGAAAGTCCCACTGAGATTCAGAATCTCTTTTGCAGGGGAGTCCTGGCCCCATGGGGGACCTATTGTACATGTTTTTAGTGGTAGGGGGAACCGGAGCACCCGGAGGAAACCTACGCAGACACGGGGAGAACATGCAAACTCCACACAGAAACACCCCACCCAGTCCAGGAATCGAACCCGGGACCTTCTTGCTGTGAGGCAGGGGTGCTAGCCACTATGCCACCGTGCCGCCTCCGAATATTTTTTTCCCCAAGTCATTTATGATAATAGTGAACAAAAGAAGCCCCAGAATAGATCCCTGTGGAACACCTTTTACTATGTTAAGAAATTCTGATTTATGGCCTTCTACAAAAACACAGAACAATCTGTAAGATAATTTTGAAACCATTTAAGGTATTATGACTGAAACCAATTGATCTTAATTTGTCAAGAAGCTATCCATGGTTAACTGAGTCAAACGCCTTAGAGAGATCCACGAATAAGACTGCACAGTGCTGTTTTTTTTATCTAAGGCTCTAATTATGTCATTGTGTCACTGATGGACAGGGTGTTGATAGTAGTCAGTGTATTGAGACTGGAACCATCTCACCTCAGGGAGGGTCTATCTTCTCAGATATAAATGATGCTGATGATATGATTGTGAGTGACATTCTAGCAGAGTTTGATAATCCTTATCAGATGTATGCTATGGATGGGTTGAGCAATGTTGTTATTGGTGAAGATAATAATATTGCCATTGATAATAATAGTAATGATGATGATGCTGATGATATGAATGATATGAATGTGAGTGACATTCTAGCAGAGTTTGATAAGACATTTGAGATGTACAGTATGACAGGGCTGTGCAATGTTAACGATTATAATGCTGTCGTTATGAATGTGAATGGTATTTTAGCTGAGATTGAATAGATGGACAGAAGACCGTGCACAATTGATGATAATGATGATTCTGAACGTAGCTCATGTAGCTTTTCTGAACCTTTATCTGATGGCACACCTTTTACTGGTCTATCTAATGATGCCTCTTGTGGGTTAGATGGTGAAAGCATTTCTGATGCTGCATGCCAGCCTGATAGTTGTCCTTCTCATATACCTGCTGTTGTCTCTACGTCTGCTGCTGCTACATATGCAAATGGGTCTATTGCTAGTAATGAGTCTGAAATGCAAAATGCACCAGATGGGTCTACGTAAAGAGGGTCCAGTGGGGTAAATTTTCACCATATCCCAGCTTTCGACAGCGCATTGCTTTCAGAGATATTAATGTTTCCAGCCCTGAGGAGATACCTGCGAGCATTAAAGGCTTACTTATAGTTGTTATTGACAGATCACTTGAAGTCTCACAGCCTGGCAGTGTATTAAATATAGTTTTACGAGGACTGTCTTTATTCAACAATGTGCAGGTCTTATTAGATTCTAATAAAAATTATAACACAGATCTTTTTATCGACAAGGTTGTCTAGGTTTTACAAAGTAACGACACATCTATGACAGATGATGAATTGGAATTTGTAGTATCAATAGCTCAGAACCATAAAGGGGGTGCTCGTCTTAAACTGGACAAAATTCCACGACGAAATATTGTTAAAAAAAACAAAAATTTTATACAATCCAGAAAATATTGAAGTTTATGTCTAGCACATGCTGCCTGTGCTTCTATGTCAGTGCAGGAAAAACTTGATTATGCTAGAAATGTTATATTTATATAACATTATATATATTTATATGGGACAGTGTGTATTAATGAACGGCTAGTGCTGTAAATACACCGGATTATAGCTCAGAGCTAATTTCCATCTGTAGTCCCCACTCACTCACATTCACACTGGCTTCCTGGTGTTCCCCAGCGGTCTCCCATCCAGGTACTAACCAGGCCCTACCCTGCTTAGCTTCCAAGGTCTGACGGGATTGGGCATCCACAAGGCGGTATGACATCACCAAATTTGAAAAACACCTGGTGGTTAAAATTATAATTTTTTTTTTAATCATGCCCCCAGTTTCAAACGTTTACAATGCTATCAAACACATAATATACCGCATCCACACACAATCTGGCTGTACCTACACAGTGAGCATTATTATATGATTGACGGGATTTTTTGGGTCTGGTTATGTCTGTTCATACTGTTATGTTACATATAATGGCCCCTTAATGCATTGTTGTAAAAATAGGTGCAACCTCACGCAGTGTCGTGTGATTTCATGTGATCTAATGAAATACTGTGATGCTTGTGGTAAATAATACAGACAAGGAATAAAAACAAGTCACAACTGTGCAGCAGCTGTATGTGAGCATTGTCGGGATCATTGTTTAGATAGCGATATAGATCATCAATACTTTATTCAACCACTGGAAAAAAACCAGCAAGGTCAAAAATACATACTTTATGATTTTGAAACTGGATATCATGAAGGGAAGCATGAGGCTAAATTTGTGTGTGTAATGAACATGAATGGCAACAAGTTCTGTTTTGGCACTTTAAATTGCATGAAAATATTTTTACAGCACTACAGATGCCCTAAATATACCAGTTACCAGATACCAGGTTTGACAACTACCTCATCTTAGAGTATTCTGTTAAAAATAAAATTATCATTTTAATTCAGAGAACAGTGTAGCCTGCTGAAGCTGACATAATTGCTAAAAACAAAAGCTAGAAAAGTAGCGCCAGGACAGATAAATATTTCCAAAATTCACCACAGATGTCTTCACACAGATTCTTTTCATCCGAACATAAAAGGAACAGTCCATATTTGATAACTGTTATAGTCCTGGCTTGGTGATAACTTCAGCCCAGTGTGAAGAGGCTCTGAAGTTGGGACACTGACAGAGCTGTTCAGATAAAAGCAGCTGCCTCTCTGTACTCTCGCGGTGTAAATCTGTGCTGGAGTTTGCTTTTATTTTAGCAGTTTTCATCTCTTTCTAGTTCATTTAAATCTGCCGCTGTCTCAGTCAGACCACTGTACTCTGTAACTGTAGTAACCCACAAGGACCCCTCGCATCTTAGTTGCGCCTGTTCAAAAACAAAATGCAGTAATATTTAGCTATTTTGAAAATATGTGAGCATTATGAAAATTGCTTTGGGTCCGGATCAAAACCTCTGGAGGTCCGGACCCGGACCACGGTCCGCGGGTTGGGGGTCCTGCCCTAGAGGTTTGTTTCATCCTGTTCTGCCTTTCAGATGCCTCAATTAGCTCATGTTTCCTTTGTGTCATACAACTGCCGGAATGTTAAACCAGACTGGTGATTGCAGACACAGTGATGTTGGCAGACAACTGTCTGGTACATGTTAAAAACCTCTTGAGAACTGTCTGGTACATGTTAAAAACCTCTTGAGAAAGGTTATCGCATTGTGTCTATTTCTGAAGTCTGGCACTTTCCCAATAAGACAGATGCCTTGTTTAAGGACTATGTGAAAACCTTTTTAAAATGTAAGCAAGAGGCTTCTGGCTACCCAGCACATGTGAAAACTCCCAAGGATCAACAAAAATACATGGCTGATTAATACAAAAGGGAGGGGATAAGACTGGATCCATCCAAAATACATATTAATAAGGCTAAGACAAATAAACAAGTATATTTCAAACTGCTTGTGGGGAAAGCTCGCAGCTAAGTCCTCATTGCCACAAGCATCTGACCCTTCCAGATTCACACAATTAATGTTCGATGACCATTATGATGTGAAGCAGTTCTGTTTCATCACCCACCAATGATGCCACCATGGTTCAGTGGTGTCATCCTGAAGGTGTAGGATACAAAGCAAGGGATGTGTTTATTGATGCTTTGACAACTGCATATGCCAGACTCATGCACTACGACCTTTTAGACAGTTTGCAGCAGCAGGTGTTATACTGTGACAAAGATTCAGTAGTTTTTACATCCAGATCTGGAGCATGGATTCCACCCACTGGCCCCAATCTGGGTGATCTAATGGATGAACTAAATGATGACGTGGAGGAATATTACATAACAAAATTTGTTGCAGGAGGTCCAAAATGTTATGCCTATTGCACTAACAATGGTAACACTGTAGTTAAGTGTAAAGGCGTGACACTTAACACTGGGAATGCTAAGACTGTCACCTATGATTCATTAAAAGACTTGGTACAATCCGATGTGACCAGTAGGGCCACACAGACACATCTATTCAATTAAATTCAATTCAGATTTATTTGTATAGCCCAGTATCATAACAAAAGTCGCCTCAAAGGCTTCACAACAGTTGATCAAACATAAACACACAATCAGACAACACAAACAATAACTACACTAAACAGAACCAGGACACTCCTGTCCTTAGAGCCTGCTTCTCAGTAAGGAAAAACTCCTAAAAAAAAAAAAACAGCTGTGGGAAAAGAGAAGAAACCTTATGGAGCCCATATTGAAGGAGAGATCCACTCCCAGGACGGACAGGCAATGCGTCTAAGAGTTAGTTCATTAGCTCTTCTATAGGATCATAGATCAGCTCTGTAAGGATTCATCCAGGGAGTGGGGTGAGGTAGGTTGAGGAAGTCCAGAGGATGCAGCAGGTGGGCCTCATCCAGACAGGTGAGTGGGCGAGATAGGTCCGGGAAATCCAGGATGCAGCAGGGACCTCATCCAGACAGGTGAGTGGGGCGAGATAGGTCTGGGAAATCCAGGATGCAGCAGGTGGCCTCATCCAGACAGCTGAGTGGAGCGAGATAGATCCGGGAAATCCAGGATGCAGCAGGGGCCTCATCCAGACAGGTGAGTGGGTTGAGGTAGATCTGTGAAATCCTTAGAGGTGAGGTTGAGGGCACACAGGTCGGGACAGGAGCACAGATGGGGTCAGCTAAGATCCAATCGTCACTGGGACATCTGCCAGCAGCCAGGAATCTGAAACAGTCCCCACTCCCCCAGAGGGGAGCAGGAGAGAGGGACAACTTGTGAATAGCAAGGAACTGATTGGAGATATAGAGTATTTCATTATATTAATTACAGTGATAGAAGAGGAGCAGCAGATGAAACCAGAGGTCAGAGGTCAGTGCACCATACTTCCCCCAGCTTCTAGCTCCTAGAGCAGCTTAGATTCAACTGTGGAATTAACCCTGTTCCTAGCCTGACCATAAGCTTTCTCACAGAGGAACGTTTTAACCTAACCTTAAATGTAGAGACTGTGTCTGCCTCTCTAACATGAGCTGGAAGCTGATTCCATAAAACAGGAGCTTGGTAACTAAAGGCTCTACCTCCAACTGTACTTTTAGAAACCCTGGGAACCACTAATAGCCCTGCATTTTGTGAGCGCAGTACTCTGCTTGGTTGGTATGGCACTATAACATCAGTAATGTAGGATGGGGCCATACCATTTACAGCCTTGTAAGTCAGGAGAAGGATTTTAAACCTAATTCTGAATTCAACTGGAAGCCAGTGAAGTGAAGCTAGCACAGGAGTAATATGTTCTCTCCTGTTAGTTCCTGTTAATAATCTTGCTGCTGCGTTTTGAACAAGCTGAAGACATTTTAAAGAGTTTTTAGGGCACGCTGCCAGCAGAGAGTTACAGTAATCCAACCTAGATGTAACAAATGCATGGACAAGTTTTTCAACATCACTTTTAGATAAAATATTTCTGATTTTGGCGATGTTACTTAAGTGAAAGAATGCTGTTTTACAGGCTTGGTTTATATGAGCCTTAAATGATAAATCTTGGTAAAATAAAACTCCTAAGTTTGTCACAGTAGAACTTGAGGCTACACTGACACCGTCCAGGGAGACTTTGGTCAGACAGAGCATCTCAGCTTTTTGGGGCCTAGTATAATGACCTCTGTTTTTTCTGGGTTTAAGAGGAGATAATTAATTGTCATCCGTGTCTTTAGTTCTCTCACACAGGTTAAGTTAAGTTTCTCAACGCAGTCATTCTGATCAGGTTTAATTGATAAATACAACTGTGTATCGCTTGCGTAACAGTGAAAATTAATGTCATGTTTTCTGATTATGTTTCTGTCGAATTGCCTCAGTAGCAGAGCAAAATTAACATTTCCTGAGGGTGAGTCCCAGGTGGACCGCTAAAATAACCCCTTTAAAACTTTCACCTCACAAAGCTGGATAACCACTCAGATATGAAAAGTGGGAAAAAGAAGTGAAGACTTACCTTTCTGAAGCGAAGATTGTGTAATTAACTATCACTTAAAGTGACTTTTCTTTATATAGAGGCAGCAAAAATGTGAAGCAGTCAGTGGATGTCTTTTTTAGGGTGTATTTATTGCTTTCTTTTGTCAGAGCTCGAATCTGTGATTATAGCTTGCTTGACTCAGCATGAACCCTGGCACTCGTGCGTAGCCCTGAGACAGCGTGACCGAGAGTATTTACGCATCCAATAAGTCCAGGATAGATTTCACAAAAACAGACTTCGGGCGTAACTCTGGGTATCATGATCTGAGAGCATAACACTCCCATAAAATACCATTTAGATTATGCCAAGCCAAGAAAGCCAGGGTATCACACCTCGGCGGACCAAAATACGGCAAAACAGTATTCAGTAAATGAAATTACAGCAAGCCTCTTGGTAGAAAAGTCTACACCGATCTCAAAATTTTACGATACACAGTTGTATTTATCAATTAAACCTGATCAGAATGGCCGCATTGAGAAACTTAGCGCCTGTGTGAGAGACATAAAGACCTGGATGACAATTAATTATCTCCTCCTAAACCCAGAAAAAACAGAGGTCATTATACTAGGCCCCAAAAAGCTGAGAGACGCTCTGTCTGACCAGATAGTCTCCCTGGATGGTGTCAGTGTAGCCTCAAGTTCTACTGTGAGAAACTTAGGAGTTTTATTTGACCAAGATTTATCATTTAAGGCTCATATAAACCAAGCCTGTAAAACAGCATACTTTCACTTACGTAACATAGCCAAAATCAGAAATATTTTATCTAAAAGTGATGCTGAAAAACTTGTCCATGCGTTTGTTACATCTAGGTTGGATTACTGTAACTCTCTGCTGGCAGCGTGCCCTAAAAACTCATTAAAATGTTTTCAGCTTGTTCAAAACACAGCAGCAAGATTATTAACAGGAACTAACAGGAGAGAACATATTACTCCTGTGCTAGCTTCACTTCACTGGCTTCCAGTTGAATTCAGAATTAGGTTTAAAATCCTTCTCCTGACTTACAAGGCTGTAAATGGTATGGCGCCATCCTACATTAATGATGTTATAGAGCCATACCAACCAAGCAGACACACACAAAATGCAGGGCTATTAGTGGTTCCCAGGGTTTCTAAAAGTACAGTTGGAGGTAGAGCCTTTAGTTACCAAGCTCCTGTTTTATGGAATCAGCTTCCAGTTCATGTTAGAGAGGCAGACACAGTCTCTACATTTAAGGTTAGGTTAAAACGTTCCTCTGTGAGAAAGCTTATGGTCAGGCCAGGAACAGGGTTAATTCCACAGTTGAAGCTAGGCTGCTCCAGGAGCTAGAAGCTGGGGGAAGTATGGTGCACTGACCTCTGACCTCTGGTTTCATCTGCTGCTCCTCTTCTATCACTGTAATTAATATAATGAAATACTCTATATCTCCAATCAGTTCATTGCTATTCACAAGTTGTCCCTCTCTCCCACTCCTTTCAGATGCCTGGCTGCTGGCAGATGTCCCAGTGATGATTGGATAGCTGACCCCATCTGTGCTCCTGTCCCGACCTGTGTGCCCTCAACCTCACCTCTAAGGATTTCCCGGATCTCCCTCACCCCACTCACCTGTCTGGATGAGGCCCACCTGCTGCATCCTGGATTTCCCGGATCTATCTCGCTCCACTCACCTGTCTGGATGAGGCCACCTGCTGCATCCTATGGACTTACTCAACCTATCTCATCCACTCTCGTCTGGATGAATCCTTACAGAGCTGATCTATGATCCTATAGATGAACTAATGTTGTATGTGATTTTAACATGATCAAGTTTATAATGAAATGTGAAGAAATGTATCTAATCATGTGACCAGGATCTGACCCAGACTCAAGACGCCACAACAAGTGCAAGGGAACAATCTGTGCTGGAAATGTGGCCTTCATGGGAGAGCAGAAGTGATAACAGCCCCTCCCTTACAACTCGCACTGCTTTGCCTGAGAACTGGTTCAGATCCTGGACTATGCCCATATCTGGAGTGGGTGGTATGAAGTTGAGCCTGGGTATATATTCAGTGTAATAGGGACGGTCATTGTTGGACGCCCAGCGTAAGCCCTGAGTAAGACGTAGGCGGTAGGGACAGATCCAACCCAGAGCTCTGTAATTTGGCTTATGAAAATAAAAAGACAAAAAAGTTAAAAGAAACTGATTGGAGTCTTTATTGATTAGAAAAAGAACACGTCACTAAGGAACTAACTCCTAGATGCATTGCCTGTCCGTCCTGGGAGAGGATCTCTCCTTCAATATGGGCTCCATAAGGTTTCTTCTTTTTTCCCATAGCTGAGTTTTTTAGGAGTTTTTCCTTACCGAGAAGGAGGGTCTAAGGACAGGAGTGTCCTGGGTCTGTTTAGTTTAGTGTAGTTATTGTTTGTGCTGATTGTGTGTTAAGTCTGATTGTGTGTTTATGTTTGATCAACTGTTTGTGAAGCCCTTTGAGGCGATTTTTGTTGTGATATTGGGCTATACAAATAAATCTGAATTGAATTGAATTTTCACAGCTTAAATACATTTTGAGGTTTCACACCAACGCCCTCTGGGACTTTCCACTATGGCCTTATTTGTACTTCTCTTCTGGTAAATATCCACTTGAACTCATTAACACTACTTCTCTTCTGGTAAATTTCCACTCATTGACACTCCCCTTACTTCCTGTATGAAACTGTGCAGCTGCACACTTCCTCTTTCAAACATCTTACTTTAACTTCTTATTTTTACCATAAATTATAATGATATATACTTAAACAATATGTTCGTTAATCTTAACATTTTGCATACATATGTGTTGGAAATTCATTAATTTCTGTGTTATCCTACTGTTATTCTATTATCTGAGCTTAGTGCTGTACAGGACAATGACATGCGTAGCAGCTGTAAGGCCAAAGGATGTTGTGTCTTAGTGCACACGAGGCTAGGACATGGCGTCTTCTTAAAGATTAGAGCAAAATTCTTCAGATATGCTTGTGACTCTGGGACACGTACTCTCTCCTGTGTATGTTGGTATAAAAACTACCTTCTGCTAAGGGGGGTAGGACACTCTGCATCTCTCCTTTGTGCTGTGTTCTCCTTGTGCACAAGTAAAATAAAGACAACTTGCTGTTTGATCCAGACAATGCCTTTTTGTCAAGTATCTCAATCTAAAATTTCCATAACAATTTGGTGTCAGAAGTGGGATTCCTCGAGTGGACAGATCCGGACGGAGTGACCAGGGATTGATCATCCTGGGGGATAGATCCTCCAGCTTCTTACCTCCATAGGATTTAAGAGATGGGAGGCCTGTTTTCACTTGATCTGGGACTGTCACCGCTGGAATCCATCAAACTCAATTCACAACTAAACGGTGAGATACAGATGTCTGTTATCAATAGCGAGTAGGACACTGGCCAGACTTGTTGTCATTCTTGACCAGGTTAAAGTCTTACGAGAGCCTGCAATAGGGGGAAAAAAAAAAAAAAGAGGAAAAAGAAAAAGACAAAAAAAAATAAATAAATAATATATATATATATATATATATATATATATATATATATATATATATATATATATATATAGATAGATAGATAGATAGATAGATATAGATATAGATATAAAGTATTACAGGGTAATACAGGTCACTGGGTGACCAGGTTACAGGGTAACCAAAACTAAGTCATAGTTATAAAGTATTACAGGGTAATACAAGTCACTGGATGACTATAGGTTACTGGGTAACCTGAACAGAGTAAATATCTCAGAAAAGTCTGAGAGGCTTTACAGTGTACACAACCATTATTCTAACAGCAGAAAATGGGAATAAGCCTAACACAATACATTATTGAGGTCCCATAGACCCCTCTGGTCAAGGCAGTGACAACTGGGTATGGAAAACAATGTGTCCAATGTCTACCAACATGGTCCGGACAGTTTTGGTTTTCCCTGACGGGGGAATGTTGAGTATAAATTAACTGAAGATGTTTATAGAAAAGTTTGAAAAAGAGAAATGAAATTAGGCTACTAAATTTAGGCAGAGGAAATATTTTTGAATCCATAAATTGATGTAACTGTGTAAAGCTAAAGGTCAATCTTTTTAGGCCATATTAGGTCTTTGTGTCATTGTAATTACATTTTTCCTTACTTCAACTGATGCTTGAAAGAGGATGCACTATACAGAATATTTAAAATGTTTTCTTGTAATTCAAAAATTGAAAACAATTTGATAAAAAGCTGAAGAATAAAAAGCAAAGGAAAGCAGATTTAGAGAAAGTAGAACACAGAATTGTTTTGAAATGCGTATAAACATGTAGATATACAAAAAAAAAAAAAAAAAAAAAAGATCAGATACTGCTGCCTGTGTTTCCTCTGTTTTTCCAGACCTCTCCACGGTGGGACTCCACCTGGACCTGGACTCCTGCCCACTGTCAGTCCCCAGCAACAACAGCAGCAGCCTGAGCGGCCCCAGAGATAACAGCCGAGGTCGAGCCAGATTCCTCCAGTGACCTGCCAGTGAGAACAAAAGTCGACACAATCCACCTACACCATCAGGCCAAGCTACAGCTCCATCTGCAGCCACCCAAGCCATCGGACTCAGAACAAGAAGAACAGGAAGCCCAGTCCACCAGTTTAAACATGAGCTGAATTGACTGTAGCACCCAGAATGCAAGAAAGCAAGTTTCTGTCGGGTTTTAAAGCTGCACTCTGTGAACTGGGCTCCTCCACACAATGTCCAGTGGTCCAAGTTGCCGGACTTGCCAGTCCCATACTGGCCTATCATCCATGGACCACAGCTGAGGTCATGGATGCAGCCAAATTATTGCAGAACGCTGTGTGAGGAAATGGACAATTACAGCATCACCAAGGACTTACACACAGCTGCTCAGACCATGCAGCTGTAGGCAGAGAGTGCGGGTGCGGATACCTGGGACAAGGACGAGGCCGAGGCAAGGGTCGTGGTCACTGGAACAGAGGACAGAGGTTCCAACAAGGACAAAATAGAGGCCAAGACAACGTATGGTACACTTGAGGACAGTTTGGACACTGGACTTGAGATTGTATAAGTTGGACACTTGATGCGAGAGGTCCACAAAGATACAGTGAAGGACCTCGCCTGAGTGCTCCCCAGGGGTCAGACTGACTGGGCAGCGAGGACAGGCCCGGTGAGAGACGCACCGAGGAGACGTCACCCAGAGGAAGGTACTGCACCCACAACACACACACATTCACATCTGTAGCTCTGCAATGAAGAACTGCTTACTGCTAACACACACACATTGATTTCACAGCAGACACTTATTTGGAGAATAAGACTAAACCAGCAGCTACAACTTATGCAAGTCTGGTCTCATTGACAAATACAGCCTTGCCAGAATATACCATTGAATTGAATGGTGAAAAAAGAACGTTTCTTGTTGATTCGGGGGCCACTAAATCTGTGGTCAAAAGGCTAGTCTTAAGAAATCTCCCAAAATGAGTGGTTGTTATGTTTTACTCTGTCAGTGCCTCTGGTGACACTGTGCAAGAGCAATATGTCTCCATTTTCATGCTCAGATCCTGCAGGCAAAAAATTTAAGCACTCTTTTTCATTTTCCACATTATGTCCAGTTAATCTTCTGGGTTGAGATCTGATGTGCAGATTAGACATTTGCCCTATCTCCACACCAGAAGGTCCTCAGGTTGTAACAATTGATCAATTGGCCAATAACAACATATTCACAGGAGTCAGGTTGGGAACTGAGACTCCTTAATATTTATAGCAATGGCAATTGCCACCAACTCCAATTACTACAGACCTAATCAAAATGGCACAAACCAGGTGTCTCCTGAGGGAACTACTTGTATGCATGAGGAGGACTTGCACTGCACATCACACGAGTCACAGGACCAGATCCCAGACCTGAGGATGTGTGGTTTAGAACACCACATTCTTTACTGGGATCCACATTTTTCTGCTATGTCTATTTCTCTAACTGGGGAACAGCTTTCTCTGTGTGATGTGCCCTGCTCTAAACCCCATGTCTCTCCCTCAAAGTCTTCTCACTGTCAGTGGAAGGAGGTGGGCGGGGTTTGTGAATGAGTCACAGACTGGGCCCCACCTCTGACCCTGGGTCTCATTCTCTTCTGTGCTGAAGCAAACAGAATGCCTTTCACCTCTGTGTTACACTCAGACTGCTCTGTGTCTCTGGTGCCAGATAAGCATGACGCTTATCAAAACAGCACCTCCTCCTCTTTCTCTCTGACTCTGAGGCTGCACCCATCCCTGCTTAAAAGCAGTTTCACAGGACCTGTGAGCAAAAAGTAAATATGATGTTGATTTGATCAAAGATTGTGAACCAGTGGTGATCACCCCTAAATCTACTTATAGGCCATGCCAGCACCAGTACCCCTTAAAATAAGAAGCCATTGATGGTATTACTCCAGTTTTAATGCTCTAAGGGAGGCAGGAGTAACAGTGCCATGTGACCATTCTCCAGTGTGTTCCTCTCCTGGTTAAGGAAATCAGGGACCAGTGGATCTCAACTGAATAGAGCTTTATCAATGGTCTACAAGCTGTCAATGCTGCCGTACAGCAGCGAGCTCCTTTGGTACCAAACCCATACACCACACTGTCTCAAGTCGCACCACATGCTAAATGGTTCTGTTGTTGTTGACCTCTCAAATGTGTTTTTCAGCGTCCCAGTGGACAAAGACTCTCAGCACTGATGTGCCTTTGAGTTTCAGGGAGAATTGTGGACTTTAACAAGGGTGTGTCAGGGATTTTGTGAGTGCTGATCGCTGTTCTAATTCTACACTAAAACAAAGCTTGGACTCGTTGCATTTGACCCCAGGTACGGCCCTGTTGGAATACGTTGATGATCCAGTCTCTTGATCTGAGCCTCCACTGCAGGGCGGTGTGAGAAGGACACAGTTGTGTTGTTATAGCATTTGCATTCACAGGGCCACAAGGCCAGCTTGTCGAAGTTGCAGTGGGTTAAAGAAAAGGTTCAATTTTTAGGCCATGACCTCTCAGGTGAGGGAAAAGCCATCTCTTCTAAACGCATTGATGATATTCAGAATATTAACAAACCACTGACAAAAAGCAAATAATGTTTTTCCAGGGCATATGTTCTTACTGTAGACAGTGTATAACTAAAGGATAATTGTTGCCAAAAATCAATATATATAAAGTTTTAAGAATTTGCAAAAGTCTTCCGGAAGCACAAAATCACCAATATAAGCTATAGCTAGCTTCTCTGTTTGTTTTGTTATTTGTGTCTCTGTTCTTTGTCTTTGTCTGTTCGTCCAATGTCTTGTCATGTCAATGGCTTGTCGTTGGTAATCTAATGAAGAAGAAAGAGCTAATTGGAGGCAATTTGTTGTGTGCAGTGCAATATAGAAGGTAATGCTAGGTTTTAAATAACAGAAGGATTTGTGTATGTAGGATTTGACTCAGAAGGACAAAAAGAAAAGCAATGTGTTTTGGAAGATATGATGGTTAGAGCAAGTGAACACGGGAGTTGTGAAGTGGATTGGCTGGGGAAAAAAAAAAAAAAACTCAAGAGATCTCTCACTTTTAAGTCTCTACTGTTTTTATTACATACACCAAGCTGATATTAGTGTATATAGCACAAGTGAGTTTTGAGAAATCTGGTGAGTTTCACATGATTGGGGTCAAAGGTCACATGACCACAGGTGTTTATTCACAAGGTTCACCTGGAGAGAAGCTCAGCCTCCGCCTAAGTCTGAAACAAAGGTTTAGACTTTTAAAACAACTTATAATGTTGTTTCTCAGGAGAGTTTGGTCCTACGAGTCTCCCTACTACTGTCTGGAAAGTATAAATTTGCATAATGGTCTTTATATGATTTTTATGGGGGTTTCAAAATTGGAGTTAAAAATTTTTTTTCCTGGTTTAGGTCTCTCACTACTGTCATTATTTTGCTTAGCTGAGATCTCATGTGTGTTTGTGCTGACCTCAATGCAAGCTGGATTGCAGGTCGCCATACCTTTTATTTTTGACCTATACTCCATGTTGTCCACACATATTTCTGTTTGAAGCCTTTGACAAAGTTACGTTTGCCTCCAGTGTCATTAACCCTCGCTCTGTTATGCGACCCAACAGTTTCAGAGCATCTTGCCCTTGAATCTTGTTATCTTAAGGCCATAGACAGTCTGATGACTAAATTTAAAGATTAATATTGGCAAAACTCTGGTCAATTTACAACCTCGCCCCTCCTTGTCTGCATACAAGTGAGGACACACCCCCTCCCTCCTGTCCTCCATACTGTCCCTCCCTCTCTCATCATCTCTCCTACTCTCTCCCTTTCTTCTATCTCTCACCTGCTAAAGGGTTCCCTGCCTTCACTGGGCCCCTGGTTAGAATGGTCTTACTGCAATTATAAATTTGCTCTCATAAAAAAAAAAAAGGACTAATAAAGCTATTACTGGTGTCCCTTCTGCACTTGAATCCCTAAAAATAACAATTAATGCTTTATTAGAGCACTGATAACATATGATGTTAGTAACAGTGGTTTTGTGGTGTCATTATGTCAAATAATTTTAAAAAGATTAGTACTAATAGATTAACTAGATCAGTAAGTCTGCTTGTGGAAAATGCATGGAGCAGCCAAATATGATGATTTTTGGTAGAGGCCTGAATCCGAGCCTTGCCTTCATAACGATTTTTTAAATTCTGCCAAATTGACACATGGGCTTGTCCATGTGTCAAAAGGGAGGATGTTAACAGGACTCAAGCAAAAGTGGTACACAAAAGGTTTGAAAGGTTATGCACAGAAATCTTGTCCATGGTGTGTTATATGCTTAGCACATAATGCAGGTAAAGACACACACAACACACACAACACACACAACACACACAACACACACAACACCTGCAGCTGGGGTAAACAATCTGCATTTACTGAGAGCTCTGTGTATTTCTGTAAGTTTAAAATAACTCATTTAGTAAGCAATTTTTTTTTAATTCAAAGGTCTATTGAACTTGTTGCAACAAGAATTAGAAAAAACTGCTCATCTGAAACAGTGGTGACCTTCTGGGGTCATGTGATCACAGACAGGAGACTTCCTGGCCTCAGCAATAATGCAACAAAATGTTTGAGTTAACATGACAGCATTCTGAAAAAAATTGTGCACAAAAATTAAAGGGATATGGTAAAATACATTTTTGGGACTGACCAGACTCTGATGTGGACTTGACCAGGTTTACTAACACTGTGTCTGTGTGAATGTGAATGTGTGAACTCTAACCACTCTTTATGTCTTTTTATGATCTAAAATGTTCATATTTCTGAAAATTAACAGTTTTAACAGGTGATGAAAAAGATAATAAGGATCCAACAAACTGGATCCATCTGGATCTGAACCCAGTGAAAACAACTCTGGGAGAAGAGCTGTGTGTATATGTTAACATTTCTCTCCACAGACTGAACTATCATCTATCACTTAAAAGCAATACAAATGGAACAAAAGACTATGTGAGTCTAACTTATTTTGCCAAATTATAAATTTACAAAAATCCATGACTGATTGTAAATCAGAGAATTGAAATCAGAGATCAAACTATGGTCCAGACTCCGGACCGTCCCAACATGGGATGGCATTGTTTTGTGTGCAACGTGTTCCTCTGTTTTCTCTCAGCAGGTCACAGATAATATGTTTACCAAAAACACGTTTTCTAAATTAATGGAGACAGTATAAACACAGCTCTGAATCCCCTCACATGTGGGGACTGATGTGAGGTATCACTGCTCCTACTGCTTCCACTCTGGAAAGGTAGATGGAATAACAAAATGGGAAAGTGCTGAGGGGAAAACAGGCCCAAAGCTCTGCCTGTGCTGGAATCGTTCTTCTGGTCACTCGACCTATGAGCCACCTGGACAACAATGGCTCCTTTAAGAAGGGCCTCAACTCTCCACAACAACCTCTGCTCCATCTCCGGCTTCTACAGCTCCCACATGGAGCTATACCAGCCGCTGCAAAAGGTCCCTGAGCCAGGGGCCAACTTCTCATCAGTCGGAGACAAACAACAACCGTCCTCTCTGGACGTTGAGGACATCAACACTGACCAAGAGGATCACCACTCACTGACTCTCACAACAGTCAGGCTGCGTTGACCTGCACGGACACAGGTGTGAGCCTAGCGCCGCCTGTGTTTGCTCCGGTGAATTCACAATACACACACATCTCACAACGAGCAGAGCACACACCTCACAGGTTGTTACTGCAACTGAAGAACAACGACCAGACTCATCTTGCGCATTTAACAAAAAGACTATGACATCTGAGCAAGACCTGGCCCAGAGAGGGGCCAGGCGCAAAATCGGACATTGTAAATGGGCTTCGGGAAAGAGCCACACATGTAGCCAAACAAGTATCTCTCTCTCTCTCTCTCTCTCTCTCTCTCTATCTCTCTCTATCTATCTATCTATCTATCTATCTATCTATCTATCTATTTGTGTATGAGGAATTGCATGACTTTTTCTCACTTTTGTTTTACTTTTCCTTTAATATGTGAATGAAATTTTCCTACAATTGCATTATAGCTCAAAGGTTTAATCCTACAAGGTTTTAAGTCTTACTTCTTGTACAAAAGGAATTGTTTTGTCTGTTTGTGATTTCTTAATGAGGTATCATTTTAAACTGAGGGGTAATGATACTGATGAATGAGGATTGACTTTATTTATTGATTAATATAAAAAGGGTTTTATTATAATCAAAAGGGAGGAAATGTGTTGGAAATTCATTAATTTCTGTGTTATCCTACTGTTATTCTATTATCTGAGCTTAGTGCTGTACAGAACAACAGCAGCGTAGCAGCTGTAAGGCCAAAGGATGTTGTGTCTTAGTGCACAGGAGGCTAGGACATGGCGTCTTCTTAAAGATTAGAGAAAAATTCTTCATATATGTTTGTGACTCTGGGACACGTACTCTCTCCTGTGTATGTTTGGTATAAAAACTACCTTCTGCTAAGGGGGGGGGGGGGGGGGGGGGCACACTCTGCATCTCTCCTTTGTGCTGTGTTCTCCTTGTGCACAAGTAAAATAAAGACAACTTGCTGTTTGATCCAGACACTGCCTTTTTTGAACGTATCTCAATCTAAAATTTCCATAACACATATTATAAATCCAAATTATAACAGGCATAACATCACGTTGGTGTCCCCTTGTAAAGCAAAAGCCTTAATATAAAATGAAAAGACAAATGAATAATAAGTAAAATTGAGCACTTATGATGATTAAATGAATAATGAGTATCATAGTAAAATAACAGCGTAAGTATAAGCATTCATAGCAATATTAGCTTTAGCAAATTTATCACTCAAGTATTCAAAACTTTAGCTTAAACATATTATAAGCATTATATACTGTGTGACGTCATGTTCACGCACCCTGAAGCGACCTCTGGTGATGAGTAGCTGGACCTTCAACAGTTTCCTAAAGGCAGCATGTAAAGCATAAACAGAATGGGTCCAAGTACTGAACCTTGAGGCACTCCATAGCTAACTTTACTGCACTGTGAGGAATGTTCATTTACACTGACAAACTGGTACCTATCAGATAAGTAGGATTTAAACCAGCAGGGGGCGCTCCTCTGACCCCTATGTCACAGTCTAATCTCTGGAGTAAGATGCTGTGGTCAATGGTGTCAAAGGCTGCACTGAGATCTAACAGAACCAGGACTGAGACCAGTCCATTGTCTGAACTTAATAACAAGTCATTTGTGACTCTGACTAATGCAGTTTCTGTGCTATGGTGGGGTCTAAACCCTGACTGAAAATCTTCAAATAAGCTATTGTCCTGTAGGTGGCGACATAACTGTTTAACTACAACTCTTTCTAGGATTTTTGAAATAAAAGGGAGATTTGATATTGGTCTATAGTTGGCTAAAATGTCAGGATCTAGACTGGGTTTTTTCAGAAGCGGTTTAATAACTGCATATTTAAAAGACTGTGGCACATAGCCTGTTTCTAGGGAGGTGTTTATTATGTTCAGTATAGATTCATTAATTAGGGGAAGAGTTTCTTTAAAAAGTTTGGTAGGAATTGGGTCTAAAAGACAAGATGAGGTTTTGGAGGACATAATGACTGACGTTATCTCAGTTTGATCTACACCGATGAAGCAGTCTAACGTTACAGATGGTTTTATAGTGGCCTTCATTTTTACAGCTTTGGCTTGCTCTGAGCTCATCGTAGGAGAATTTTATTTAATTTGTCTCTGATACTTGTGATTTGGTTGCTAAAAATTGTAAGAAAGTGTTGCCAGCTGAGAGTAACAGGGATACAGGGTTCTACTGAGCTGTGACTGGTGGTCAGCCTGGCTACAGCACTGAACACAAACCTAGGGTTGTTCCTGTTTTCTTCTATTAAAGTTGAATAGTATCTGGTTTTGGCCTCACACAGAGATTTTTTATAATTTAAAAGACTATATTTCCAGGCATTCAGAGACTGCTCTGAGCTGCAGTGACAGAGCCATAGCCTTTCTAATTTACAGGTTGCTTGTTTAAGGGAACGTGTTTCAGCATTAAACCATGGTGCTACTCAATTCGGCCTAACAACCTTTTGTTTTAATGGAGCTACATTGTCTAGAGCTGTCTTTAAAGACTGCATGGCGCTGTCAACAAACTGATCGCTTTTACTGGGTCTCGAGCTATGGGAGCTGTTCTCAACAAACTCACTCAACATTGTACTAAATATTGACTTTATTATGTGTTTAAACTTTGACACAGATTGGTCTGATAATGTTCTTCTAATCTGGGTTTTGTTCATTGGAACAGTAAAGTCTTTGAGTAAAAACTGAAAGGTAATTAGAAAGTGATGTGAGAGTATGGGGTTATGAGGAAGGACAGTGAGCTCACTAATCTCTATACCAGAGGTTAAAACAAGGTCCAGGCTGTGACAATGAGTGGGTTCATTTACGTTTTCAGTAAAACCTACGCTGTCTAATAAGACTGCAAATGCATTTCCTAGACAGTCGCTGCTGTCATCAACATGAATATTAAAATCACCTACTATTACAATCTTATCTGAGTCTAACACTATACTGGATAGAAAGTCAGAGAATGCAAATAAAAATTCGGAATAGGGACCAGGAGCCGGTAGATGATTATAAACATAACTGTTTTTTGTTTCTTACAGTTTGGTTGATTTATAGTTAGTATGAGGCTTTAAAAGGAATTATATGTGTGTTTAGATTTGGGGCCAAGAAGTAAACTAGACTGTGATATTACTGCCACTGCCCCGCCTCCGCCTGTGCTCCTTGCTGTCTGAAAGTTTACATGACTTGGGGGAGGAGCTTCATTAAGTCTCACATAATCATCCTGTTGTAGCCAGGTTTCTGTTAAGGCCAGTAGGTTAAGTTTATTATCATTAATTCATTCATTAACTAACAGGGATTTAGAGGAAATGGACCTAATGTTTAGTAATCCACATTTAATTATTTCATTGTTTTGATTATTATTAATATTATTAATAGGTCTACAAGTTATTTTTATTAAATTTGTTAAATTTGTGGCTCTCACTCTTATTTGTCTTTTGCTGTTGGAGTTAGTGTTTAGGCAGGGGACAGACACAGTCTCTATTTGCTCTGCTAAAATACCTTTATGTACATACAGCCCAGTAACCCGCCGCCGGGATATTTTCCCATGTTCGTCAGTCACGTCTGTCATGCTGGGAGTTATGAGGTTATACTGGGTTTGTCCCAGCTCATAAGGAAGCTCAGAGAAGTGTTTTAAACTACTGCTCTGTGCCCGGGTCCCACCTCTGGTTTGTCAGGTTGGACGACTAATACTATCAGCCATATTTCTAGACAGCAGTGTGGCACCATCCAACGTGGGATAAATGCCGTCTCTACGTAAGAGACCGGGCTTTCCCCAAAACGCTCGCCAATTATCAATAAAGCCTATGCCGTTTTCTGGGCACCATCTAGATAACCAGCAGTTGAATGATGAAAAGCGGCTGTACATTTCATCATTAGTCAAATTCGGCAGGGGACCAGAGAATATTACGGTGTCCGACATCGACTTAGCAAGTTTGCACACCGACCCTACGTTCAATCTGAGCACCTCTGATTGTCTCCGCCGGGTGTCGTTACCGCCAACGTGAATCACGATTTGACGGAACCTGGTCCTACTCTGAGCTAAAAGCCTAAGGTTTCCTTTGATGTCACTCACTCTGGCCCCCGGAAAACACCTAACCGTCGCCGCTGGCAGCTTCACGTCTCTAACTATCAAGCTCCCAATCACCAGAGTTCATGGTTCAGCGGGTGTGTCGCTGAGGGGAGAAAACCTATTCCAGACGGGAAGCTTTGGGTGGTCTAAGTGTTTGCGTTTAGCGCTATGCTTCCTTCTTACTGTTACAAAGCTGTCCTGCTTGTCCCCCGGCTGCTCGGGAGGCGCTGGGGGGCTAGTCTGGCTAGCGCCCCTGCTACTGCTAGCGCGGTCCGCAGTCCCTATAGCTACCTGGCTAGCTGGCTTAGCCTCAACCTCCACTGTGCGGAGCCGTGCTTCTAGCTGCTCTAACCTGGCCTCCAAAACTAAAAACAAACTACACTTCACACATCTACTGCTCTCATCACTAAAGGAGGCAGAGTTCTCACTGAACATATGGCACATTGAGCAGAAAAGAGGGGTGAAGGCGGAGGACGGAGACGCCATGCGCCATGCGTCAGGCTAACAGAGATTAGTAAACTATTACTGAAAGTGGCTTGGACACGAAGTGATTATATACGATACTAGATTTCTCACAGAGTAACTAAGTTAAACTGCGAGAAGATATGTCTTAAATAATTCGATTTGGTCAAATGACGAAGAACAGTTGTGTATACAGCAACCAACAATGGAGTGAACTCACCAGGAAGTGACATCAGACGCAGCATATGTGATATCTATCTATCTATCTATCTATCTATCTATCTATCTATCTATCTATCTATCTATCTATCTGCTCCTTTCAAAGCATGGCTTCCCAAGCCTGCGTCCGAGCCATGGCTAAATGAATCTACTCGCGTGCTAAGACGTGACTGTAGACGTGCCGAAAGGAGGTGGAAGGAGGACAGTCTTCCCGTCTCTCTGGGTATTTTAAGAGACTGTTTGTCTAACTATTAGAGAGCAGTAAAGTGTGCAAAAGCACAGTACATGTCAAACTTTGTATCTGCTAATAGGCACAGACCCCAGGTTCTATTTAATGTTTTAAATCGTCTTGTGAACCCTGTTGAGTCTACCAGTATTGAATTTTCAGAGCTATTGTGTCAAAATTTTCTAAATTTCTTTGTTGAAAAAATTTCTACAATTAGGGCCTCAACCCTATCTTGCACAGTTGTAGACCCCTCTGTTAGTCCAGTATGCTCTATGGTCTTTGAACATTTTGAACTGTGTCTCTATGTGAATTAACAGATGTTGTCCTTCAGTTAAGACCCTCTGATTGCCTATTTGATTGTATTCCTTCTAAGCTTTTAAAAGATGTTCTTGATGTGACTGGGCCTTATTTGTTGAAGATTATTAATGGCTCTCTAAATGCAGGTTGTGTTCCAACTGCCTTTAAACATGCTGTTGTTCAGCCTCTGCTTAAAAAACACAACTTAGACCAACTGAGGACTGAGGTCCTTTCCAACTATAGGCCAATTTCAAAGCTGCCTTTCCTGTCAAAAGTACTTGAGAAACTGGTCTGTCTGCAATTACAAACCCATTTGGAGTCAAATAACATTTTAGAAAAATTTCAGTCTGGTTTTAAGTCACTTCACAGCACGGAAACTGCACTTTTAAGAGTTTTTAATGATCTTCTTTTAACTGTTGATTCCGGCTGCTCCTCAGTGTTAGTCCTTTTAGATTTAACCGCTGCTTTCGACACTGTGGACCACCAAATTTTACTGTCTTGCTTGGAAACTTATGCTGGCATCAAAGGTACGGCCTTGTCATGGTTCAGGTCGTATCTTAAAGACCGATCCTTTTCTGTTCATCTTGGCCCTTATGGTTCAGGCACGGCCCCACTTAGCTGTGGGGTCCCACAGGGATCTATTTTAGGCCCTGTACTGTTTTCTCTGTACATGCTTCCTCTTGGGTCAATTTTTAAAAAAATATGGTATCTCTTTTCACTGTTTTGCAGATGATGTGCAGGTTTATCTGCCACTAAGATCCAGCTCAGACTGCACCCAAACCCTGTTAGATTGCCTGCGAGATGTTAAAGACTAGATGGAGTTAAATTTTTTAAAGCTCAACGAATCTAAAACTGAAATAATTATATTTGGAAAACTCAATGATGTCAGCAATGTCCTGGGCCCTTTCTCCGGCTACTGCCACCCTTCGGCCAGAAACCTTGGAGTGATTTTAGACAGCTCTTTCAAATTTACTCAGCAAATAAGCTCAGTGGTCAAAACTAGCTTTTTTCAGCTGCGCTTACTGAGTAAAGTTAAGTCATACTTGCCACTGAATGACTTTGAGTGTGCTATTCATGCTTTTATTATGTCCCGCTTGGACGACTGCAGCTCTCTGTATTGCGGATTGGACCATGCTTCCCTCCATTGGTTGAAATTAGTCCAAAACGCTGCAGCTCATCTGCTGACTGGCACCAGGAAATATGAACATATAACCCCCGTTCTGGCTTCTTTGCACTGGCTTCCTGTCAGCTATAGGATTCATGTTAAGATTTTATTGATTGTTTTTAAATGTCTAAATGGGCTGGCCCCCTCCTACCTCTCAGAGTTACTGTCCGTCCATGTTCCAACCAGAACGATGAGGTCAACTAATCAGTTGATGTTACAAATTCCGAGAACACATGAAAGCAGAGGAGACAGGGCCTTTGCTGTAGCTGCTCCATGACTCTGGAACAGTCTACCTCTGTGTATTAGAACAGCCCAATCTTTAAATATTTTTAAATCTTTATTAAAATCCCATTTGTTTGCACTGGCTTTTAACACAAGCTGAGCTGGACATTTGATTGCTATTATTATGTATTTAATTGTTTTATTTAATTTTATCATTGTGTGCTTTTAGTGTATTAACATGCTTGTTTTACTTGTTTTATTTATTATTTATTCAAGTATTGCACTTTGTTGGCATGTGAAGCACTTCGGGCAGCGATTGTTTTTGTAAATGTGCTATACAAATAAACTTGACCTTGACCTTGACCTTGAGTGAAATGTCATCATGTCATGTACTAGTATTAGTATTAGCAGTAGTAATAGTAGTAGAAGAAGTAGTAGTAATATTAATAGTAGTAGTAGTAGTAGTAGTAGTAGTAACAGTAGTAGTATTAATAGTAGTAGTTGATTTTTGGTGAATATAGCAGGCCTAGTGAATCCGGGTCAGTGTTAGTGTAAGTATTAACATTGATTATCTGCAGATTGTAAGTATTAACATTGATCATCTGCAGATGTCCAGGATGTTACAGCTCTGTGTCACACATTCAGCTAAATATGACGTTAATGTACTTTCAGAAAGATTTGTTTGTGTGCAAAACCATTACTTAGCTGCTTTGATCCACATGTAGATGGTGCATTCAGGGGCAGGCAGAAAGCAGGACATCTGGGCTTTCTGTCTGTGATGGCACTGCTGCACTACAACTCTGGGAGTGGAATCTAAACCCACTTTGTTTGTATGGCACATTTTACAAACAAGACAGTTTCCAATGTGCTGCACATAAACAATATATAAATGACTCCATTTACTCCACTAGTCCTTGTTAAAATAATAATAATATTCAGTAAAATGCTGGAAGCTATCAGCTCATTTGTAAGATCTGTTTGTGGATTGGTCAAGAAGCACAATGTACAAGCCTGTACACAAGTAGAGCATAATCATTTTTCTTGTTGCTCTGCAGCCACACATTCAAGTGTCTTTTCATGTCCTGCCACCAAGACAACCATGAACCACCTGTTTTAGATTCTGAACAGAATAATTTAAATGACACACCAAAGGTAATAATAGAGGAATAGTAGAGGACCACATGTAAGGACAAAGACCAGGGTGGTAAAAGAGCAAAAAGGTTTGATTTAAAGGTATTAGGGAGGATTTTTTCGACTGCTGACAAACCAGCGACTGTTTGTCCCTTTCTGAATACTGCGCATGCGTCAGGCTCCCCCGCCCTTCACTGTTCCTTTCCAAGGAACTCCTCCACAGTGACGTGCACGAGCGTTGGAACACGCGTGTTTGTTTACAGCTGGCATCACCAGAGATTCGTCTAAACCTAGACCTGCATTGTTTGTCTGCGCGACCTTTGACCTAGTTCCCCACACAGACCCAGTCATGCACAGCACAAATATCTGTCCTCCTGCTGTTGGTAGCATTAGCAAACTCACGGTTGCTGTACAGTTGAAATGGTTCAACAGATAAAGAAAAAAGGCATTTTTTTCAAACAATAAAATAAACATACCTGTCCAGCAGAAACTTGACGACAAGTGCATCGTCTGAAGCCGTTTCTGTTCCTACAGCGCACGCCAACGTTGGAAAGAATCGCCAAGAACCACACGGGTTTTATTCTGCTCTTCTACAGTTTTTCTCCTCCTCCTCTGGTACACTTCAAAAACAGTTTTCCTTTTGCGACCTCCACAGTTTTCCTCAGCCATTGTGCTCTTCCAAGTCAGGCTGTCCGCGTACAATGAGGCTCGGCTAACGCCGTGCTATATAAACAAACTGTGTACGCATGCGCAGGCACAAGAACACGCACGTATCGCCGAAACCAGGAAGATGAACGAATGAATGGCAAGTCCGGGGAACAATGGTTAACGTACTCATGACGAAAACAATTGGTTGAGGTTTTTTAAGTCCCAAAGAGTCCACAGTTTAATAATATTATTATTATATTTTTTAATACACCAATTTATAAGCCTTATACAGGGCAATAAAGGTAGTTTTAATAAATAATGCAAAAAATGAATTTATAAAGATCCTCCCTAATACCTTTAATAAAGTTAAAAATGGTTAACAAAGGGTCAAAATGTAATCAAAAATACAACTCAATTAATAATTTACAAATTTTGGGCTCAACTGGGGTCAACTAAACAGAACAAATCTAACCTCTCTATACTGAACAATTAAAAGCTTACAAAGAAAAAGACCAACCCAAAAACAACATAACTGGAGGGCATTACACTAAAAATTAACCAAAAAGAGCAACTAAATCTAAAGTAAGATTCTAATCAAATCATTCTAACTAAAGACAAAACACTCACAGTGAAAGTTAAAGCAACTTAAACAAAAATAAGCAACTAAAATTAACTATATATACTATTAATGATGATGCTCTCCCTTCAGTCTTTGCTCAGGTCGGCCCTTCCATCTTCCAGCTCATTGATCTTGCTCTTGTCTGGAGAAACAAGTGTGAGTAAAGCTTCAGACAAATGTTAACCCAAATGTGGGCCCCTAAATTAGCCAGCATGTGTCTAAATAATATGACTGATCTAAACTGTGTATAGTATTTTGTGATTATAACGTAGAAAAATACTGTCATTTGTGAATGTAAACAAAGAAACACTAACACAAAGTGGTGACTGAGGTGGCCACCACAAATACCAACAGGACAACTGAAAGCATAACTTTTCTCATAACTCTGGTTTCTTGGCTGTTTTTGCCTTGTTTTCCTCTATAAAGCTCTGCCTACATTTCAGAGTAAAGCACTATTGTAAATACTCACAAGTCCAGTTGACTCCTATATGTATAATCCATATATATGTATATATGCATAAGTCCAGGTCCTAAGTCCTCCATCTCTGCTGCTGTGACCAAAATCAACAAATTAAGCCATCATTAGCTTGTTGTCACGAGACTTGCAGCGCTCATATTTCCAAGTGTCATATTTTTCCCAGAGGCAGCAGAGGGAAATGCAGGACGCTTCATTCACCTCACAACAAGTAGGGATGTAACGATGCACTGAAGTCACAATTCGATTCACAATTTTATGTTCACGATTATGATTTTTTACAATTTTTTTAGCAGACTTAGTTACAGTATAATTATGTTATATTGTATTAAATTATGATTTTTTTTTTTTTTTACATAGCTTATTTTGTCTCCTTATCAAACTTAAATTGCTGTATGTAGCATACATGTGGGGCATGCCACTAAGAAAAGAGATTTATGCTTAGATTTTAAGTTGGATTTTGGCTATATAAGTAGAACTACACTGTTAAAATTTTATTGTAGATTTTACAGTAACTTACTGGAAGCTGGTTGCCAGTAAGTTACTGTAAAATTAATTACGGTAGTGAAACTGTAGACTGATTTTACAGTATTACTGTAATAGCAATCACAGTAGTTCTACTGTAAAATTATTTTACAGTATTACTATAATATAAAATACATTATTACTGTATTATGTTTTACAGTAATTACTCCAACTATTGTAATATTACTTACAGTAAAAATACAGGTCTGTCATGATTTTTGTCAGTTTATTATTATATTTTGTCTTACACAGTTGATTGGATAAAAATACATAGAAAAGTCTGCCATAAACAGAATCACTAAAGATGTAGAACATCAAAATGAATACAACATTCTCTGTAATAAAAAATTTGTGTGGTCTCATTAAACACCAAAATGTTTTCCTTATGAACAGTGCGTGTATTATCTGTAGGATGAAGTAGACTACATAACTTCATATTATGCATTACCCAAATAACAATTTCACAATATACTTCCTCACTGTTACTTGTGTCTTTTACTAAAACACCATAACATATATAGATTTCCAATACACTGTTTTAAAATAATCACCAGACTTTAAGTGAAAAAAATCCACTTTAGTGTCTCCCAGGTCCAGTGCTGTAATGGGCCAGGACATATCCAGAGTTACACAGATGTTTGTGAGGAGGTCTGGGCTGGCATCATCTGTCACTCACACAATCTGTTGAACCCTGGTGCTCCTCCTGTTAGAAGTGTTAGCAGCTGAAGGAATTACAGTCCAGGAGAAAAGTTCCAGTTCACCTTTGGACTTGGAAAAAATTGACCTAGATTTAGAGAGAACAGAAAAAAAAAAAAAACAACAACAAAAAACTTAAAAGACAAAAAGAACAAAATGTATTTTTATATTCAGTACAGTATATTCTTGACAGAGTGAAACAATATTCAGTTGTATTAACAGAGTTGGGCGTTACCTGAATGCACCTCCTGCTTCCTGAAAGACCCATGTTTCTTGTTCATTTAGAGAAACTGCCTGAAAGTATAAAATAAATATTTTTCATTGATTGGACACAATATGAAGTCAGTGTTGTCAGTTGTCATTTGGTGCTGGGTTATTATTTGATTATTTTAAGTTTAATTTAGTTTAAAACTTTGTAAAAAAAATATATTACATCTGTTAACAGCATAAACAGACAAAAAATACAGTTTATTATTTTAGTTTATGGGGTAGCTAGCACATGTAACTGACATTAGAAATATCAGTTGACTCTGCTGAGTTATCTCATAGGTATAAAAGTGAGTATAAATTTGTACAAGCTAAACAATGTTAAACATGTAATAATAATAATAATATAAAATATAATATAGGTACTTACTTTTGTTAAAGTGTGAGTTGGAATAAATCTGCAGGTCTCTGTGTGGTTCTCTTCCACCGACTGAAGAAAATGTCATCTCACACAAATTTACCAAATCTCTCTTCCTATTGGTCAGATTTTCCCGCCTAAATTCACTACTGTAATTTTTACAGTAGATTACTGTAATATAATTTTCCCCCCACAATTCAATGCACATTACAGTAGTCTACTGTATAAACTTTTTACAGTAATCTACTGCGCATATTACAGTAAAATACTGTTGATATTACAACTATCTGTTACAGTGTAGGTAGCAGCTCTCTGGGAGGTGGGAGCGCAGTATAATAATACAGACAGACAGTTTAGTGGCTGGTGCCATATATTGATAATAAGTGAAACCCTTACAACATATACCCAATATTTACAATCTGCAGAATATATATACAAAATATCAAGCTTGATAGGGTTAAAAAAATGCATGTAAATACCATTCAAAAAAGCTTAATAACCATGTATAATATGCAGCAACAGACTGTTCCAAAAACAGGAGACACAAACTAACAATACTACACACAATAAATGTAAATGATTTCCACAGCGATGTGGGCTTAAATGTCCTTATATAAAAACTGAATGTCAGTTAAGTTGAGAAAGAGTCCTGTAAAACTGTTTGAGGGTGGTTGAGAGTTGGGAGTGGACAGGCTGCACAGCGTCCTACCAGGCCGCAGAAGGTTGGGTTGCATTGATGATTTTCAGGTTCTTTTTCTAGGCTCTTAGCTCGCCATCACACAGTGGTACCCAAACCGGGCTCACCTGGCCTGTGTTAGAACAGACAGGACCAATGTAAAATGTATAATAGCTATTTAACATCCAGCTAGCTTAGTTAAGTTTATCAGTTAGCAGTGTACACAATGGTGATGGTGGTGGTTGTGATTTTTAGACCTGGGTTACATGTACATTTCTTATTAAGAGAAATTGAATAAAAAAGTAGATATTAAAACAATAGATAGGATCAAAATAAAAATATATAAAATCATTTGTTAATATTATATATATATATTATATTTGTTAATTTTAATAACATCTTTCTACTCTCCTCCAAAAACAGATACACTATTGTAACATAGAGAAGCAGCTTATTATAAATCCATGCCTCAGTAATATATAATGGGCCTAATATAAATCAACATATATATAAAAACTTTTATTTTTTCTGCTGCTTATTCCCGTTAGGGGTTGCGGTGACTGGAGCCTATCCCAGTTACTTTGGGCTGTAGGCGGGGTACACCCTGGAGAGGGGCCAGCTTGTCACAGGGCTGACACAGAGACAAACACTCACTCTCACATTCATTCACTAGGGACAATTTAGAGTCACCAATTCACCAACACATGCATGTGTTTGGACAGTGGGAGGAAGCTGGAGAACCCGGAGAGAACCCACGGTAACACAGGGAGGACATGCAGACTGTTTGTGTGATGGTGTGTTGGTCGGCCCGGGGCTGGAACCCTCGACCTCCTTGCTGAGAGGCAAGAACGCTAACCACTCTGCCACCGTGCAGATTTCCTGCAATTTCACTCTGATACAAATGTAAATGCAGTGACTGATGATTTCAAAAGCACTTATCAATCACTGAGACATCTGTGTAGTTACTGCAAAATGTGGAAACCTTTTAGTTCAAACTCTGAAACAGGACACAAATCAGCCACGGAACTTTGACACTTTTTTGTCAATACACACGTTAATATACTTCATGATTTTGACTGTCACAGTGCTAATAATTATTAATAATTATTAATAATTATGATTTTTAGAACATCCCATATAAAGTACTTTAATTCCACATTTAGGAGGTCAAAGGTCAAATCAGTGGTGATGGTTGTGATTGATAAAAAGCTATTTATGAGATGATATTATATTAATACACTACCATTAATCTACCTGTGACATACTCAGAGGGATAAAGTCAAAACTTTAAAGTCCACAAGTTAGGACTCTCTATCAGTTGTTGCTAAAGTTGATCTGGCTTAAAGTTTTGGTGTTTTGAAGTTGGTAAAGTGAGTGAAAAGTAAAAGTGTGCTTCAGGTCACAGTGTTTGTCATTAAGCCTTCACACTGTTCACACCTTTAATTTGTCCCATGACGCAGTGGCAGCGTGTGTCCCATTAATGGAAGCTAATGACTGCAGTGTGCGTAGACTGTTTTCACAGCTGCAGCACCTGGGGGCCTCGCGGTCGTCACAGTAGTCAGAAGCTGTGATCCCGGTGTGAACAGTAACATGAGACACCTGATGCAACAACTGCCAAAGCTTCACACTAACAAGTTCAGAGAGAGGAAAACATCAACAGTGTATGACTTTGACAAACTTCAGCCTGATGTAAACACTGGGTCACCCACCTGGGAACTACAACTTTGGAAACATGACGCAACTTTGTACAGGATTAGAGTTTGTTTGGGGATGAAAGTAATAACACACAGTTAACTTAGTTTGGTTTGGAGCCAGAGCATCAGAGTCAAACAGAACCTTTAAAGGAGCTATGAGCAGTATATATTTTTTATATTTCATAAAAATGAGCCACATATTTCCCAAGATGTGATGTAAACATGTTTACATCGAATATTAGTTTTACTGATAACAATGGAACAGCTGGTTTATTCACAATATATATATATATATATATACATATATACATATATATATATATATATATATATATATATATATATATATATATTGTACTCTCCTCACTATATGTGCTTGCTGAATACAACTTGACAGTCAGCTAAACTCCTTCTTAACATCAAGACTCTGAAGACACTTGTCCCGTTCTCCACAGGTTTATTGATGTTGTAAGAAAAGGTGAAACTGTAACATACAAAGGACATAATCAACACGATGTCTGCTTTCAACATGTACAAGACAACACACAGTGTATAAAACATGTCCACCAAGTCTCCACAATGAACTGACCAAACTACAACAACACAGTCACAGATTTTAGCTATTGCAATAAATTATAACATGAATTGAATTGTATTTTAGATATTTAACTTCTTTTATATAAACTTTTAATTCCCCAGAAAGGTGTACGTCAGTGGTCGTAATACCATAACATTGTAATGTAGCGAAGTTTTCTATGTCCACAAATCAATAGTTTTTCCCCTCACAACACAAAAAAAACAGTTATCAATGTAAGATAAAGTGCTGACCAAAAGGCACCAGACAAACAGTGGCAGACCAAATGCCCCGCTACTTTACCTGCCCAACCAAAACTTAACTATCAACAAGCTCAACACCTAGTCTTCACGCAATTCACCGGCAGGTTATTATGAACTTAAAACCAGCGAGTATGTGAGGCAATCTATACAGATGACCCCCCAAAACACCATGGACGGGGTAAAAAATTAACCAACATTGAGGCAAATTAAACTAACCATGGAGAGTTGTTGTCCAGGGTGTTCAGTGGTGTAGGCGCGTGCATGGTTGGGTGTAAAGTCTAATGGGTGCAGTGTTGTATAATGTAAAACTAAAGGTACAACAAAAAGGCAAGGTGCCATGGGCGCAGGTGCGGCCTGGAAGTGGAGCAAGTCCAGCTGTAGGCAGGCCCTTTATACGTGCAGCAGGTCATGTATTAGATATTATTTGTACATTTTATTAATACTGTATGTAGTTGCGGTTAGAGTGAGGTTCAGGACTGTAGTTTGTATGCATTTCCAATAGATGGCGCTGTTGTATTGAAGAGAGTGGCGGCACACTTGGCTGCCTCTTCGTCTCTGAAAGGCACCTCTACTTTGGATAAAACAAAGACTTCGTCTCTACTTTTACTACCAACTGCAGCATCACGTGTCATATTTTACTGTCAAGACCGTGATCATCGTTTTATAACCACCCTGGATCTGTCTATCTCGGGTTTGGGTTATCTTACCATCTTACCTGTCCTGGTGTCTTGCTAGGGGAGTTCCCGGCGTGCTTGTCCTGTCTACACTCTCCGTAGTGGTGCTTTCTCACTACAACCACTGCACAACACAAGGCCCACAGATTGTCCCTCCAGGATCCATCCGTCCTGGTGTGTTCAGTCCAGTCAGGTCTGATTGTGCCCACCGCTAGCCTGCCTGCTAGCACTACTAATCACCGCTCCGGTTCGCTCATCGCCACTGACAGCACGTCTACTGGACCCCTTGCCTTTTTCCCGGGCTTCAGATGTTCTCTGCTTCGTGGTTTTTCTTGTGCTCCTCACTCCTCATCTCCTGGATCACCGGGACCCCTACACTGCTAGCTGACGTGAGCTCAGCGTTAGCGTGTAGCCGGTCAGAAACTAGCGATAGCCTCCCGTTAGCACTGGTACTCCACAACATGTCGGTCTGGTACTCCGCCTCTGCTCTTCACCGACTCAACAGCCGCGGCCGCCCGTCCTGCACTGACCCTCTCCAACAACTTGGATTACTCCGCAGCTGTCATCCTCCACACAGAGGCTCTGGTCGCCTCTACACCTACAACTTTGCCTCTCCAAATGCCATCCCGTCACTCTGGTCACACCGCTCACCTACTCCTACACTATGTCATCACAATAAACCCCATGTGAAACCGGCCAATCTCCGTCCACTTCCCCCGTGCTCACAGCCTATCACTGCACAGCGCCACCTGAAGCTATCCCTTCTCAACACTCGCTCCCTCAACAATAAAAGCCTCATTTTAAACGAATTAATTTCTGAAAATAACCTGGACTTTCTCTGTTCAGTAGAAACCTGGCATAAACCCCTGGACTACTTCTCTCTCAATCAGACCACACCACCTGGTTACACCTACATAGAAACTCCTCGCCCTGAGGGGCGGGGAGGAGGAACTGCAGTTATCTACAGAAAGGACATTAAAATCACTAACATCTCTCTACCACACATCCACTCATTTGAATACAATGTTTTTAAACTGTCTGGTCCCACTCCATTAGTCACTGCTGTCATCTACCGTCCCCCTAAGCCAAACCCCTCCTTCCTCTCTGATTTTACAGATTTCCTTACTCAGCTCTGTGCCATCTCACCTTCTATCCTACTTCTCGGCGACTTCAACCTCCACGTCAACAACTCCAACTCCAAACCTGCAGCTGATTTTCTGGACCTTATTAACTGCTTCAACATCACCCAACATGTCAAATTTCCCCACCCACACCCACGGTCACATCCTGGATCTCATCTGCACTACCGGTCTTACAATCCCCAAACTCTCCAGCCATAACCTCCATATATCTGACCACCTGGCAGTTACACTGGAAATGATATCCCTCTTCCCATCCCAAAAAATAAACGCACAATCTCATTCCGCAACCTCAAATCCATTTCCCTCACTGCTCTTTCAGCCTACCTCTCCACCAAACTTTCAACCTCCCCTCCCCCTCTGTCTGATAACCCAAGTGACCTCGTCACTTACTACAATAACACACTTTCAATTCAGATTTATTTGTATAGCCCAGTATTACAACAAAAGTCGCCTCAAAGGGCTTCACAACAGTTGATCAAACATAAACACACAATCAGACTTAACACACAATCAATCAACACAAACAATAACTACACTAAACAGACCCAGGACACTCCTGTCCTTAGACCCTCCTTCTCGGTAAGGAAAAACTCCTAAAAAAACCCAGCTGTGGGAAAAAAGAAGAAACCTTATGGAGCCCAACTGGAGAGATCCTCTCCCAGGATGCGTCTAGGAGTTAGTTCATTAGCTCATCTATAGGATGATAGATCAGCTCTGTAAGGATTCATCCAGGGAGTGGGGTGAGGTAGGTTGAGGAAGTCTAGAGGATGCAGCAGGTGGGCCTCATCCAGACAGGTGAGTGGGTTGAGGGAGAGCCGGGAAATCCTTGGAGGTGAGGTTGAGGGCCCACAGGTCGGGACAGGAGCACGGATGGGGTCAGCTAAGATCCAATCGTCACTGGGACATCTGCCAGCAGCCAGGCATCTGAAACAGTCCCCATTCCCCCAGAGGGGAGCGGGAGAGAGGGACAACTTGTGAATAGCAATGAACTGATTGGAGATAGAGTATTTGGAGATAGAGTAAGAGTATTTCATTATATTAATTACAGTGATAGAAGAGGAGCAGCAGATGAGACCAGAGGTCAGAGGTCAGTGCACTATACTTCCCCCAGCTTCTAGCTCCTAGAGCAGCCTATCTTCAGCTGTGGAGTTAACCCTGTTCCTAGCTGCCCTGACCATATGCTTTCTTGAAGAGGAACGTTTTAAGCCTAACCTTAAATGTAGAGACTGTGTCTGCCTCTAACATGAGCTGGAAGCTGATTCCATAAAACAGGAGCTTGGTAACTAAAGGCTCTACCTCCAACTGTACTTTTAGAAACCCTGGGTACCACTAATAGCCCTGCATTTTGGGAGCGCAGTACTCTGCTTAGTTGGTATGGCACTATAACATCATCAATGTAGGATGGAGCCTTGTAAGTCAGGAGAAGGATTTTAAACCTAATTCTGAATTCAACTGGAAGCCAGTGAAGTGAAGCTAGCACAGGAGTAATATGTTCTCTCCTGTTAGTTCCTGTTAATAATCTTGCTGCTGCGTTTTGAACAAACTGAAGACATTTTAAAGAGTTTTTAGGACACGCTGCCAGCAGAGAGTTACAGTAATCCAACCTAGATGTAACAAACGCATGGACAAGTTTTTCAGCATCACTTTTAGATAAAATATTTCTGATTTTGGCTATGTTACGTAAGTGAAAGAATGCTGTTTTACAGACTTGGTTTATATGAGCCTTAAATGATAAATCTTGATCAAATAAAACTCCTAGGTTTCTCACAGTAGAACTTGAGGCTACACTGACACCGTCCAGGGAGACTATCTGGTCAGACAGAGCATCTCTCAGCTTTTTGGGGCCTAGTATAATGACCTCTGTTTTTTCTGGGTTTAGGAGGAGATAATTAATTGTCATCCAGGTCTTTATGTCTCTCACACAGGCGCTAAGTTTCTCAACGCGGTCATTCTGATCAGGTTTAATTGATAAATACAACTGTATATTGTCTGCGTAACAGTGAAAATTAATGTCATGTTTTCTGATTCTGTTTCCTAAAGGCAGCATGTAAAGCATGAACAGAATGGGTCCAAGCACTGAGCCTTGTGGCACTCCATAGCTAACTTTACTGCACTGTGAGGAATGTTCATTTACACTGACAAACTGGTACCTATCAGATAAGTAGGGTTTAAACCAGCAGGGGGCGCTCCGCTGACCCCTATGTCACAGTCTAATCTCTGGAGTAAGATGCTGTGGTCAATGGTGTCAAAGGCTGCACTGAGATCTAACAGAACCAGGACTGAGACCAGGCCATTGTCTGAACTTAATAACAAGTCATTTGTGACTCTGACTAATGCAGTTTCTGTGCTATGGTGGGGTCTAAAACCTGACTGAAAATCTTCAAATAAGCTATTGTCCTGTAGGTGGCAACTTAACTGTTTAACTACAACTCTTTCTAGGATTTTTGAAATAAAAGGGAGATTTGATATTGGTCTATAGTTGGCTAAAATGTCAGGATCTAGACTGGGTTTTTTCAGAAGCGGTTTAATAACTGCATATTTAAAAGACTGTGGCACATAGCCTGTTTCTAGGGAGGTGTTTATTATGTTCAGTATAGGTTCATTAATTAAGGGATGAGTTTCTTTAAAAAGTTTGGTTGGTATTGGGTCTAAAAGACAAGTTGAGGTTTTGGAGGACATAATGACTGATGTTATCTCAGTTTGATCTACACCGATGAAGCAGTCTAACGTTACAGATGGTTTTATAGTGGCCTCCATTTTTACAGCTTTGGCTTGCTCTGAGTTGATTGTAGGGAGAATTTTATTTAATTTGTTTCTAATACTTGTGATTTTGTTGTTAAAAAATTGAAGACAGTTTTCACAGCTGGGAGTAACAGTGATACAGGGTTCTACTGAGCTGTGACTGGTGGTCAGCCTGGCTACAGCGCTGAACACAAACCTAGGGTTGTTCCTATTTTCTTCTATTAAAGTAGAATAGTATCTGGTTTGGCCTCACGCAGAGATTTTTTATAATTTAAAAGACTATATTTCCAGCAATTCAGAGACTTCTCTGAGCTGCAGTGACAGAGCCATAGCCTTTCTAATTTGCGGGTTGCTTGTTTAAGGGAACGTTTCAGCATTAAACCATGGTGCTACTCAATTTGGCGTAACAACCTTTTGTTTTAATGGAGCTACATTATCTAGATCTGTCTTTAATGAGTGCATGGCACTGTCAACAAACCCATCACTTTTACTGGGACTCGAGCTATGGGAGCTGTTCTCAACAAACTCACTCAACATTGTACTAAATATTGGCATTATTATGTGTTTAAACTCTGATAAAGATTGGTCTAATAATGTTCTTCTAATCTGGGTTTTGTTCATTGGAACAGTAAAGTCTTTGAGCATAAACTGAAAGGTAATTAGAAAGTGATCTGAGAGTATGGGGTTATGAGGGAGGACAGTGAGCTCACTAATCTCTATACCAGAGGTTAAAACAAGGTCCAGGCTGTGACAATGAGTGGGTTCATTTATGTTTTGAGTGAAACCTAATTCATTAACAGGGATTTAGAGCAAATGGACCTAATGTTTATCAGTCCACAAATAATTATGTCATGGTTTTGCTTATTATTAATATTATTAATAGGGCCACAAGAAGTTATTTTTATTAAATTTGTGGCTTTCACTCTTATTTGTCTTTTGGTGTTGGAGTTAGTGTTAAAGTTTAGGCGGGGGACAGACACAGTCTCTATTTGCTCTGCTAAAATACCTTTATACTGGGTTTGTACCAGCTCGTAAGGAAGCTCAGAGAAGTGTTTTAAACTACTGCTCTGTGCCAGGGTCCCACCTCTGGCTCATCAGGTTGGACGACTAATGCTATCAGCCATATTTCTACACAGCAGTGCGGCTCCATCCAACGTGGGATGAATGCCGTCTCTCCCTAAGAGACCAGGCTTTTCTGACAGCTTCACGTTTCTAACTATTGAGCTCCCAATCACCAGAGTCGATGGTTCAGCGGGTGTGTCGCTGAGGGGAGAAAGCCTATTCGAGACAGAAAGCTTTGGGTGGTCTAAGTGTTTGCGTTTAGTGCTATGCTTCCTTCTTACTGTTAAAAAGCTGTCCTGCTTTTCCCCCAGCTGCTGGGGGGCTAGTCTGGCTATCGCTCCTGCTACTGCTAGCGCGGTTGGCGGTCCCTATAGCTACCTGGCTAGCTGACTTAGCCTCAGCCTCCGCTGTGCGGAGCCGCGCTTCTAACTGCTCTAACCTGGCCTCCAAAACTAAAAAGAAACTGCACTTCACACACCTGCTGCTATCATCACTAAAGGAGGCAGGATTCTCACTGAACATATGGCATATTGTCCCTCTCTTCCGCTCCCCTCTGGGGGAGTGGGGACTGTTTCAGATGCCTGGCTGCTGGCAGATGTCCCAGTGACAATTGGATCTTAGCTGACCCCATCTGTGCTCCTGTCCCGACTGCCCCTAACATCACCTCTATGAATTTCCCGTATCTACCTCACCCCACTCACCTGTCTGGATGAGGCCCCTGCTGCATCCTGGATTTCCCAGACCTATCTTGCCCCATTCACCTGTCTGGATGAGGCCCACCTGCTGCATCCTATTCACTTCCTCAACCTACCTCACCCCCACTCCCCTGTCTGGATGAATCCTTACAGAGTGAACTATGATCCTATAGATGAGTAATGGACTAACTCCTGACACATGTTGCCTGTCCGTCCTGGGAGAGGATCTGTCCTTCAATCTGGGCCCCATAAAGTTTCTTCTTTTTTTTCCCCACAGCTGTTTTTTTTTTAAGAGTTTTTTCTTAAGAGAAGGAGGGTATAAGGACAGGAGTGTCCTGTGTCTGTTTAGATTCATGTAGTTATTGTTTGTGTTGATTGTGTGTTATGTCTGATTGTGTGTTTATGTTTGATCAACAGTTTGTGAAGCCCTTCGAGGTGACTTTTGTTGAGATACTGGGCTATACAAATAAAACTGAATTGAACTGAATTGATGACACTGAGCAGAACAGAGGGGTGAACCTGGAGGATGAGACAGAGTAACTAAACTGCTAGAGATACGTATGCCTTAAATAATTCGCTTTCATCAAATGACGAAGAGCAGTTGTGTATGCTACCAACAATAACACTGGAATGCACTCACCAGGAAGTGACGTCAGCAGTCACAAAAAGAAAAAAAAAAACAAACAATGGAACTAATACCATAACTTTTTGCAAAAAATTATAAAGTATACACTCAAATTTAGTACAGTGGACTGGGGTTTGTTGTGTCAAAAAGACAAAAAGTGAAGTAAAGTTCAATATAACTTCATGTTTTTGTTAAAGCACAAAAATTACATACACAGAGAGGCCTCTAGTGGTAATTTAACATCCACATTTCTATGATTAACAATTTTGCACCAATATACACTTCCTAGAAAACAATACAATTCAATATGAAGTGATGTGTATTGATGTAGTTGCATCATTGGAATAAAAAAATGATACATCAATATAGTAAATGAATCGTTACACTCCTATTACACAGAATGATGTTTATTTCAGTAAGTATTTATTAATTATGATGATTATGGTTTACATTACTATCATAATACTGAAGGATACTACGGACTTAAGGTTTAATGTTTTCTGGAGAACATTCGTAAATATTTGCGACCCTCCACCTGCTGCACCCCTGCCTTGTGTGGTGTGTACAGGAGAGAGAGAAAAACAGCTGCTCTGAATGAGGTCTTATTTTTAGCAATACATCACCTCTCCATGACCCTTTTCATGCTGTTTTGTTAAATTTAATGACTTTTATAGTTTCATATTATGCATAATGAACCAAGACTGTGGCCATATCGGGACCTGGTGGACGCGGAGGACTGGGCTCAGACCAAGACCAGACCTGGACCTGGATAGTGCTGGGGATTTGGCCGGGGACCCTCACGGATCCTGCAGGCAGTGAACTCAAAACATTGCGGCGCCCGGGTTAGCAGATTGGAGTAGCCTACATTGCCAAGGCACCTGCCTTTGACTCCCACCCAGATCACTCAGCACCAGCCCCTTATGGCCCTTCCTGCAGGTGGTGGGCCTACAGGAAGGTGTTTCCACACAGCCTTTTTGGGCTGGGCCCAAACCCTAACCCTTAATGCCATCATGTAAGTACAATGTAGTTACATGTTATTACAGTTACTTACACAGTTTGTTACATTGTAATTAATGAGGTAGATACAGTGTAAAAAGTGTAATGTAATATAAAGTGTGGCCCAGAGTTGTTACACTATTTTGAACAGAACCATAGAAAAAGAGCTCTTTATTGCCTTAAACTTTTTGTATATTGCCATTTTACTACAAAATGAAAAATGTCTATAAGGAATCAGTAGAAACAGAGCTGTACACATAAATGAATGAGAACAGACTGAATTTAGAGGCCTTATTAATTGGTTAGTGCTTCCTGGAGTAGGCGATGGTTTGTGGGAGAGGAGGAGTTTTTTTCTAAGGCCTCATGAATTCAGGGCCAAAGAACAGAAAACTATTGAAACATGCGGGAATGACACAAAACACAATTGCAGCTATGTTTCTGATGAGGAAACATTATAACATGGTAGAAATCTTATTTGAGTTTTGTAATTCAGTATTTGGATAAGTAATGTTTGGCATGAGAGCTGGAGTAAACTCTGACCACACAAAATACAGAGTACTACAGATATTCAGCAGCAGGTGCTTTCTGAGGCCTTCAAAGAATCAGGCATGGATTTGTGTTTAAAATTGGTGCACTCTTTTTGGTTGAGGAAACTTCATTTTTTAAGCCACAAAAGATTTATTACTTAGTGAACATCACCAAAGTTAGTCAAGTGTGCTGAGTCATTGATTTGATCACTGCTATCCAAAGTTAAGTTGTGGAGTTGTTTTGGCTCATGATGCAAGTGGCTTGGGAGGTCCAGTGTCCATCTGGGAGCAGGCGGAGGTGGAGGGAGACGAGAGAAAAAGCGTCTGGATGAAGTCATTTCTTCCCCCACCCATCTCCTACCTCCAACATGAGCAGTGAGCAGTGGTACCAGTGCTACCCAGAACTGGGCAATCGGTCCTGCAGCGTGTTGATCCCCAATCAGAGCATCTACATCTATCTAACCATGCTTTTTACTTTTGCCATCTGCACCGGCATCCTCAACCTTATGGTCATCATCGCTATCTCGCATTTCAGGCGAGTCACAAGCACTGACATCAGGTTTATTATAATGCATATAATCATTTTGTTTCATTTTCTTAGGCAGCTGCACTCCTCTACTAACTTCATCCTCCTCAACCTGGCCATCACAGACTTCCTGATGTGCTGCGTGGGGATCCCAGTTGAGGGTTCTTACCCGTACGCTTGCTGGCAAGTTGGCGACATCCTGTGCCTCCTGTACGGTGTCTTTATCTTCACGCTGATTTCTGTATCGGTCGGAGGCATGATCCTTATCTCAATAGACCGCTACGTAGCCATTTGCAACCCCATGCACTACCCCACCGTGATGTGCAGGAGATCCGTTAGCATCGCTCTGATCGCCTGCTGGATCGGCTCTGTCCTGTTCGGTTTAGGGTATTATCGTTACAATCTCATTATGCCAGGGCAGTATAAGAGGTGCGAAGGGGAATGCTTCTTAGTGTTGACCCATATTGAATATTTTGTTGACCTAGCGATGAACTTCTGTGGGTCTTTTGTGTTGATAATTATACTGTACTTGCGAGTTTTCTTTGTGGCAGTGTCGCAGGCCCGTGCCATGCGTTCTCATGTTGCAGCCACTGCACAGCAGCCGGCGGTGAACTCCAGGAAATCAGAGCTGAAAGCGGCGCGGAATCTGGGCTTTGTTGTGTTTCTCTTTCTCCTCTGCTACATGCCAAACTACGTGGTGCTCTATCTGAAAGAGAATGTAAACATATATTTCTTGTCCTTCCTGTTAAACCTGTTGTTTCTGAACTCGTGTTTTAACCCCTTACTCTATGCGCTCCTGTATCCCTGGTTTAGGAAATCTGTGAAGCTGATAGTGACATTAAGGATTTTGCAAAGTGGATCACGAGATGCTAATGTACTATGATGACTTCAAGTGCAGTGTTAATAAATGAAAAAGCATGTTACTGATAACCCATGTGCAATGAATTTGAAATAGCACTTTAAACATTAAATATGACATCTGTAAACACTGAGGCATAGGGTTGAGAACCAAAAGGGCGCAAGTGACATTCTGGGTTTTCTGAGATTTACAAGACTTACAAATCAAATGAATGCTCTTGTTTTTACTGCCAAAAGATCACAATAAAAAAAAAAAAAAAAAACTGGCTATCTCTGAACAAATGATTCAGACAGTGTGATAAATGGATATAAATGCTATACTGTTATGTCATTTAGAAAAATACAAAATGCTGGCACCCAAAAAGGCAAAATAACTATTATTACAAAGAAAGATCTAAGTCAGTGGTTCTCAAGCTGTGGTACGGGTTCCACTGGTGGTACTCGGGAGTCTTTTACTGTTTTAGTCCTGCTCTGATAAATAAATTCTGCTCTCATAAATTTGATGTGAAGGCCACTGCTTAGTCTTTGTTTAGGCCCAGTTTAGTCCTGGTTTAGTTCGAGATTTGTCCTGATTTAGTCCTGGTTATGTGCTGGCTTAGACCTTGTTTAGTCCTGACTTAGATTTGGTTTACTCTTGGTTTAGTCCCAGTATAGTCCAGTTTAAGTCCTTGTTTAGTCCTGATTTAGTCCTGTCTTAGATTTGGTTTAGTCCCAGTTTTAGTCCATGTCATGTCCTTATGTAGTATTGCTCCTTTAGTTTATCAAAGGTAATACTTGGAAAGCTAAATATTTCCTGAGGTGGTGGGCTGTGATCTGTTTGATTTTTTTTTATTTATTTAGCCTTTATTTTACCAGGTTAGTCCCATTGAGATTAAGAATCTCTTTTGCAAGGGAGACCTGGCCAAGAGGGCAGCAGCAAGTTACAACAGATATTCACAAACACCACATTAAAACTTTCTCACATAAAACATTTACACACAGATGAGGTACATTGCAATGATTTCACAAGAGCTTTAAACTCATTCAGTGTAACAAGTGCTTGAAGTTGAAGTTCAGATTGTAATTTGTTCCAGGTGTTTGGTGCTGAAAATGTGAATCATTTCTTGCCCAGTTCAGTTTGTACTTTGGGGACAGTAAATTGTAGAACATCCATAGACCGGAGATTGTAACTTCCATTTTTCCTTATTAAAAGACTAGACAAATATGATGGAATACTACCCAGGATGGTTTTGTAAATGAATACATGCCAATGAACAAGGCGTCGGGCACATAAGGAAGTCAAATTAACTTTAGAATAAAGTACACAATGGTGAGTAAGTGGACGACAATTTGAAATGAATCTTAGTGCCCATGGTACACACTATCAAGCCTTGAAAGACAGTGAGCAGAAGTATTCATGTACAACACATCTCCATAGTCAATAATAGGTAATAAGATTGTCTCCACCAGTTTCCTTTTTACACTAAAAGAAAAACAACTCTTATTTCTGTAATAAAATCCTAGCAGAAGTTTCAGTTTTTTGGCAAGAGACAAGATGTGGTCACGGTTTGGTAGAAGCCTGATCCCAGCAGCCATTGCTTTCTTAAACAACAGGCCCCGCTGAGGCTGTCTGTTTTGTAAGGTGTTTATATGTAGGAGACCTGGGCCACTGCTGAAATTCTATCAGAGATGGACATTCCTTTAGGAGACGAGAAGTCTGCTCTTACCCACCAAGGATGCAAAACAAAGACATAAATCTGTCCTTTACGAACTGCAGACCAATAATAATGCCAGAAGAGGCCTCCTCTCTTCTCTGATAAGAACCAGAGGCCTGACACATTTCATCTGTTTAAAAGACTTTATATGCATTAACATGTTACTTTACAGGAAAATGTCATAGCTATGTTTTGTGCAAACTGTTAAATATAACATGTGTTTTAAAGGTACGTAAATTGAAGTGGAGTAAGACACATTTCTTTTTATGACATTTACTTTGTGTCTAGCAGAGGTAATTTGAGCCCTCTCCACTATCAGGTCAGAGGGAAGAACCAGGGACACCCCTTTTACTCCAGTCTTATCTTGGGGTGCGGCCCACATTCCTCAGTTCAGTCCAGTTTTTAGTCTTCGTCTTGTCTTTGTCTCGTCTCCGTCTCTCCTTCGTCTTTTAAGTTTAATTTTTCTTTTCTTCTCGTCATTTTTGTTGCGTTAAGTTCACCTTGCCGGTGATAACATCTTTTCACAATAAGTCAGCCAAACTTTTGTTCGAGTATCATTTTTGTAGTTTATTTTGAAAAGCCTCGCGCCGCGCAACATCCGCCAGCTTTAACAATCGCTGCCTTGACCAAAGCAGCTAATTTAAGAAGTTATACTTCTAAAGTTTCGAATCGCTGTGAAAGGATTTTTATTGAATTTTCCATTTGGCATAAAAAGGGACATTTGCCATACTCTGAGACTTTGACGCTGCCTTACGCTGACAACAGCTAAACTCTCCCTGAGCGGCATCACGCTCCTGTTCAACATAACGGGACACCTGGCGACTGGCTGTGGAGCTTGGAGGACACACCACGAACCGCTGTTTGGAGCCGGGAACACCAGCCCTGCTACACCCCGCGGCTCTAAAGGACAAAGAACAACATCCGAGCCCCTGACTGAACCTCTGCCTTTCTCTTTTCCCATCTTTCCCTCCAACCCTCACTGCTATGCCCTTGATGCCACCCCAGCACAATCTTTAACCACTGCACCAAGTCCAGAACATGACTCTTTGAGTTCAAAGGACAACTCCTTCTGTGCTCTAGCTCCTCCTCTGGAGACTCAATGCCCACAGAATCTCACTGGTGCAACCCTGGGAAACACCCAGGCTGACTGCATGGTCATAGCTCCACAGACTGACAAACCTGCCATTGGCCCGGAGCTGTCCACCATCTTGGCGCCCCTTCCCGCCCAACCCACCCCTTCTGCTTTTGCAGCCACTGGTTCTGCAGCTGCGTCTGCTCCGGCAGACTCCACTTCTGCTGAAACGGCTTCGGCGCCACCTGATTTTACTGCCTCTCAGGTCTCCAATTCACATATTAGCAACCTGCCACTCCATCTTTCTGATCCTTTCTCTCTCTTCACCTCGGATGCCATTGATGCCTCCGACCCGCCTTCAAACCGTCTTTGCACTGTTACGGCCCTGCCTCGCCTCTGTCATGACTTGCTTGCTCACGACTCGGGTGCACACACTTCACCTGTGTTCATGATGCCTCCGACTCGCAGGGGGGTCACGCCAATGCACGCACATGACACTCCGGCGTCAGGCCACAAATGCATTAAAGCAACACACCAGGCATTGCGACATATGGCCTACCGGCCACATATGCAGAAAGATGTGGCAAAATACATCAAAGGCTACTCAGTCTGCTCACGCTAATCTACTAACCCACAGCTAGGAGAGCTTGCCTCCTACACAACTACACCTCAGGGGGGTAAATAACCTCTAACCCCTCCTCTCTGTGTCCACTAACTCTTTCACTCTAATACAAAACTAAAATAGAACCATCCGAGTCCTTTACAAACTGGTTTTGAGCTGCAACTAGCTACCATTGCCTAAACTCAGTACAAGGTACCAGCTAAACAGGAAATGTAAACATGCAGAAGCAGACATTTTCTCAAAGCTGAAGCAATGGCAGAAGTTCAGTCAAACAGACAGCCTCAGAGCCATTTTCAACTCCCAAAATTTTGTCAGCCAAGCAAACAAAATTTGTAATACACGAGGTACAAAATAAAATCCCAGAACCCAAACAAGGTTGCCTTTGAGAGGACTGACGCCCTCTAGAGAAAACCAATTTTCTCTTATTTTTGTTTGTATTACTATTGCATGCATGAGCTTTAGTTTAGTCACATAGTTCAATGTTACATAGTAATACTTAGTTTAGAAAATTAATTAGTTATGACTTCACGCATTATATGAGAAACCCACAAATGTTTTATCATTTTATATAATCAAACGTGAATTCTTAACTATATCTTGCAACCTGCATAGGTCTAATTAAATAACACTTCGAAATGTTATATTTTCTCTGTGCGTCTTTTCCAGTTTCACAGTAGGTTGTATACTTCTTTCATAATAAAGGATAACACAGATCAACTCTATGAGAAATTTAGTGTTATATCCCTCTTAGCCTAAGTAATGACCAACCTTAGGTCCTTGTTTAATTAAAACCATAAAAACCCATAAAGGAGTTAGACCTCCATACTGCCTTAGGCCCCATGGTTCCCAACCTAGTTTAATGATGCCAACTCTGTTATCATAACCACTGTGTGTTAATTCAGCAGCTGATTCCTGGATTCCTGGAGATTGGCCTGAAGTCCTTTCCCTGAGCCCTTCAAGCCAACAGGGGGGATATGTAGGAGACCTGGGCCACTGCTGAAATTCTATCAGAGATGGACATTCCTTTAGGAGACGAGAAGTCTGCTCTTACCCACCAAGGATGCAAAACAAAGACATAAATCTGTCCTTTACGAACTGCAGACCAATAATAATGCCAGAAGAGGCCTCCTCTCTTCTCTGATAAGAACCAGAGGCCTGACACATTTCATCTGTTTAAAAGACTTTATATGCATTAACATGTTACTTTACAGGAAAATGTCATAGCTATGTTTTGTGCAAACTGTTAAATATAACATGTGTTTTAAAGGTACGTAAATTGAAGTGGAGTAAGACACATTTCTTTTTATGACATTTACTTTGTGTCTAGCAGAGGTAATTTGAGCCCTCTCCACTATCAGGTCAGAGGGAAGAACCAGGGACACCCCTTTTACTCCAGTCTTATCTTGGGGTGCGGCCCACATTCCTCAGTTCAGTCCAGTTTTTAGTCTTCGTCTTGTCTTTGTCTCGTCTCCGTCTCTCCTTCGTCTTTTAAGTTTAATTTTTCTTTTCTTCTCGTCATTTTTGTTGCGTTAAGTTCACCTTGCCGGTGATAACATCTTTTCACAATAAGTCAGCCAAACTTTTGTTCGAGTATCATTTTTGTAGTTTATTTTGAAAAGCCTCGCGCCGCGCAACATCCGCCAGCTTTAACAATCGCTGCCTTGACCAAAGCAGCTAATTTAAGAAGTTATACTTCTAAAGTTTCGAATCGCTGTGAAAGGATTTTTATTGAATTTTCCATTTGGCATAAAAAGGGACATTTGCCATACTCTGAGACTTTGACGCTGCCTTACGCTGACAACAGCTAAACTCTCCCTGAGCGGCATCACGCTCCTGTTCAACATAACGGGACACCTGGCGACTGGCTGTGGAGCTTGGAGGACACACCACGAACCGCTGTTTGGAGCCGGGAACACCAGCCCTGCTACACCCCGCGGCTCTAAAGGACAAAGAACAACATCCGAGCCCCTGGCTGAAACCGGAGGCTGGCTGTCGTCACCACCTTCCCCTCCTGCACCGAGCGCCGTAAGATCAGTGTTGTTATGTTGACAAAGTTGGCACTTATAGTCTCAGAGTCTACTCCCTTATTCATAAATTTCCAATAGTTTAATAAGTCAATTTATTACTTACTCCACTGCAATTCATCATTAGTTAATCAATAATTCTGCATAACGGTTCTGTTCATAATTACATTCCTTTCGAAATTTACCTGTGCCTCAGTACACTATTCCACCTTATTGTGTAAATAAACGTTATACTTAATCTAAATTAAGTTGAGTTTGTTGGTCTTTATCTATTAAACTGAGTCCCTCCTGGTCAATCCTTCCCTCTTAAGACATTAGTTTAGGTGTTTTAATCTGCACGTTAGCGCAAGGCTAACTGGTACCAATGCGGAGTTATTACTCTTAATCTTTGTCTTAGTTCAGTGTATATATTTTTATATATGTACCCTACAGACTGTGATGGTTGGTGTGTATCTGTGTATATGTCAAGCGAGCTTTGTGTATGTGGAAAAGAATCTCCCCTCGGGGACAATAAAGTAAAGTCAAAGTCTAAGTAAAGTCTAAAGTCTAAGTCTAAGTCTGGTCCTTGAAAGACAACTGATCATCAATTAAAAATCCTAAATATTTAAAATTTGACACTAACTCAATTTGTTATCCTTTTCTTGTTAAAATTTTCTCAGACAGTGCAGATCTCATTTTTACTGAAGTAGTAAAGAACATACATTTGGTTTTGTCTGCATTTAGTACAAGTTGCAGATGACAAAGCTGTTCCTGAACTCTATCAAATGCATGTTGTAAATACTGAAAGGCCTCGGCAGGAGTAGGTGCTGCACAGTATATAACAGTGTCATCAGCGTAGAAATGAAAAGTTGAATTTGGAATATTCAGTCCTAAATTATTTATGTATAGGGTGAATAATAGTGGGCTAAGTACAGACCCTTGAGGCACACCCTTTTTAAGTTGTAATACATCTGAAGAGACACTTTCTACTTGAACAGCTTGGGTTCTGCTAGTAAGATAGTTTGAAAACCATCCAACTGCTTGTTGCAAAAAAACAACAGCTGAAAGGTGTCTGATTAGAGTATCATGATCAACTGTATCAAAAGCTTTTGAAAAATCAATAAACAGAGATACACAGCATTGCTTCTTGTCAAGAGCTTCAGTTATATCATTCATTACTTTCATGGCAGCAGTTACAGTACTGTGATTTTGCAGAAATCTGACTGAAATTGTGATAGAATTGAGTTTGTGGTTAAAAATTCTTTAACCTGTTCACTGACCAGTGGTTCAAGCACTTTTGATAGAACACAAAGTTTAGAAATCGGTCTGTAATTATTTAAAATACAAGGGTCCCCTCCTTTTAGAAGGGGGATAACAAAGGCAGACTTCCAATCCAAGTGTATTTCATTTGAAATCAAGGTAAGGTTAAAAATGTGACACAGTGGTCTGGCTATGATTTCTGCTGCTAGCTTTAAGAAGAACGGTTCTAAGTGATCTGGGCCAGCTGGTTTTCTAGTATTGAGTCCTTTTAAAGCTCTCAAAACTTCTGTTGTAGTAAATGGTGTGAAGATAAAAAATGGAGTATTGCTTACTGTAATGGAACCACTTTGTTTTAGTGCTTCCCTGTAGCCATCTAGTGGCTGATGTTATTATAGCAATTTGTTTTGAGCAGAGTTAAGTTTCAATTTCACTTACGATCATATGCTAAGCCATGAGGGCCATGCTGTTGTCTTTTCTTTGGTTTAAACTGCAGAGCGGCATCGTCTGTAAGTAATAATTTAATCTTTGAGACTTATATGATGTAATTTTATGTTAGTTGTAATTTTGTAATTTGCTTAGCTTTCATTTGTTGTATTTTATGTCTTTCAGTTTTACACTTGTCTCATTAAAACCTGCTACAAGACCAACTTGAGTATTTCTTGGCGGACGAATGAGAGAGTGTTTAGCTACCTGAATAGCTGAGTAAATGTCAGCAGCTACAGTGCTCAGCGAGGCCAGGACACTTACAGTTTCTTCAAGAACAGGCAACACTTCATCAGAATTTTCAGAACTGTACAGAAAACCAGAGGAGATGAAATGATTATTGAAGTAATTTAACATTTTCACTTATTTTAACACCATCAATATGTATATTAGGAGGAAGTTTGACTTAGTTAGAACAAGCAGATAATGATTTGATGATCATCCAGAACTTTCGTTTTTTTTTTTAGAGTTTCTGTTGTTGAGGAAAAATAAAATTCAGACTTTGTTTTCCATATGAGAGCGGTTAATTTATTTCTCATCTGTCTAAAATTGATCCAATCTTATTCTGATCCTGAGTTCCGTGCCTGCATTTCTCTCATGCATTATATTTGAGAGATGTGCTGTAAACCATGGGTTATCACGTCCTTTAACTTTGAATTTGCAAAAAGGTGCATGTTTATTTACTGTATTGAGAAAGCTTTCATGGAAATACTTCCAGGCTAATTCAACATCATCAAAAAGTGCAATTCTATCCCAGTTAAAAAGATACAAGTCATGCAAAAAGGCTTGTGGCTCAAATAATTTCATGTTGCGTTTTTCAACAAAACGGGGCTTACTCTTAGGAATCCTGCTGTCTCGCACAAGAGCTATCACACAATGATCACTGACATCATTAGCAAAAACACCAGATGCAACATATTTAAAAGGCATATTTGTTAAAATTAAGTCTATGAGTGTGGATTTTTGAATGCCGTTTGGGTTGGGTCATGTAGCGGAGTTTATTAACTGTAAAATTTAGGGATTCACATTGTGCTTTCAATGGGTCAGATGAAGATGTAAGCCAGTCCCAGTTCAAATCACCGATCAACACTATTTCATTATATTTCAGTTCTGCTAAAAGCTTTACAAGAGTGGATAATGAGTTACTAGGGGCAGACGGAGGCCTATAACATCCAACTAATGTAATGTGATGATTACTGAACAGTTCAATTTCAAGTGCCAATAGTTCAAGTTCTTTACTTACTGACTTAGAAAGTACCAATTTAACACTAAGGTTCTGCTTTAAATATATAGCTACTCCACCACCTTTCTTTTGTCGATCAGTATGGTAGACATTATAACCATCAATGAAAATATCTTTATGAGGTACAGATTGCTTAAGTCAAGTTTCAGATAACACTACTATGTCAGCATTTGTGGAGTTTGTCCAGATCTTGATCATATCCAATTGAGTAAACTCCGAACATTTACATGAATAATTCCAAGACCCAATCTAACTTTAAAATCTGCAGGGGTAAAGCATTGTGTAGGTGTTTCGGGGCCTGGGTTAGTCTCAACATTTCCTGATAGCAATAACAATAATACCACTAGAAATTTGTGTTTAATATTAAAGTATTTTAGGTCATATTTCTGTTTGGAACATGGTATGCTGACAAATGCTAAGGCTGTATTTATAGTGAAATGATCTCTCAAAACAAGGAGACAGTAAGAATGAATAGGCACTACAATTGTATGCAGCCACTTAGTTTTGTCCAATGTCACAAAAAAGTTTAGTTGAGATGAAGTAAAGGTTACTTTATAACTGTCACTCATAGGAAATTTTAAATTAGCATAATTGTCAAACTGTCCATCTTGATGTAGCTCCTTAAATGAAGAAGCTTTACCAGACCCAGTATGGAAACCAGACAAACCACACAAAAGTGTAAAACACAATATTAAGATGTGTGACATAGTAATAACTTATTGTTTTACCAATTTTGAAGCTAGCAGACAGGGTGAAGGCAAACAGGCTGAGGGCTAGCAGGCAGATTGTAAGCAGCAAGCAGGTTGAAAGGTAGCTGGCAGCTAGAAGGCTAGCTAGCAGGTTGAAAGTTATCAGACAGGATGAGGGCTAGCAGGCAGGTTGAAAGCTAGCAAGCAGGTTAAAGGCTAGCTGGCAAATTGAAGGCTAGCTGGCAGATTGAAAGCTAGCAGGCAGGTTAAAAGCTAGCAGCCAGGTTGAAGGCTAGCAAGCAGGTTAAAGGCTAGCTGGGAGGTTGAAGGCTAGCTGGCAGGCTGAAATGAATATTTAGCATTATGAATTGAAACTTGCCAAAAAGTCAGTACTGTGCCATTTTTTCTTCTCTTGTAAATTGAATTTTCCAGAGGTAATAGATATTGCATTACACTTCTGAAATGAAAAGCTGTTTTTCACCAATAGAAAAGGCTCCCTCTGTGTATACACCGCCCATGTGGGAGTCAAAGATACCAAACCCAGTATTAGTGGATGGGAACAATTAGTCTACACAAAAGCACTTTTATCATCACATGGGATTTTTTTAATGTGCAAAATATAATTAATACTAATGATAAAGAGCAAAGGTTATTAGTTTTATTAATACATTAATTGATTAATAAGAATTATTAATTGAGAATTAGCACCTCCAAGTCCGAGGCCATGGTTCTCGACCGGAAAAGGGTGGCTTGCTCTCTCCAGGTTGGAGGAGAGTTCCTGCCTCAAGTGGAGGAGTTTAAGTATCTCGGGGTCTTGTTCACGAGTGAGGGAAGGATGGAACGTGAGATCGACAGACGGATCAGTGCAGCGTCTCCAGTAATGCGGTCGTTGTATCGGTCTGTTGTGGTGAAGAAAGAGCTGAGTCGAAAGGCGAAGCTCTCGATTTACCGGTCGATCTACGTTCCTGCTCTCACCTATGGTCATGAGCTTTGGGTCATGACCGAAAGGACAAGATCCCGGATACAAGCGGCCGAAATGAGTTTCCTCCGCAGGGTGGCTGGGCGCTCCCTTAGAGATAAGGTGAGGAGCTCGGTTACCCGGGAGGAGCTCGGAGTAGAGCTGCTGCTCCTCCACATTGAGAGGAGCCAGCTGAGGTGGCTCGGGCATCTGTTCCGGATGCCTCCTGGATGCCTCCCTGGGGAGGTGTTCCAGGCATGTCCCACCGGGAGGAGGTCCCAGGGAAGACCTAGGACACGCTGGAGGGACTCCAGGTCTCTCGGCCTGGGAACGCCTTGGGGTTCCTCCAGAGGAGTTGGAGGAAGTGTCCGGGGAGAGGGATGTCTGGGTGTCCCTGCTTAGACTGTTGCCTCCGCAACCCGGCCCCGGATAAAGCAGAAGAAGATGGATGATTAATAATATAAAACTCTGTATGAAGTCTTTTGTGAGTATTTCTATAACCTTATTCATAGCAATCCTCTGTCCATGAATGTGATATACAATATATTATAAATAAAATGTATTTTGTCTCTAATTGTTTTGGGTTGTTTATTTCACATATGCAAAAAATAAGATAAAATAAAAGATAAATTTATGTCTAATAAAATAAATAAAATTCCTATTGCCATTAAAAGTTAAAGGTACTGTAACCACATGTGCTTATACCAGTTATAAACGGTACTGCAGTCTAAATCAAAACCACGGTCTCTTGCCTGATTGGATGAATGGTGATGCAGTTTTAAAACCAAAACACAAAATGTAAACCAAAACGACTTGACCACTATGTAAAACATTTTTAATTGTTAATAAATCAACTGTACCATTGTTATCAGTAAAACTAATATTTTATTTAAAGGTTGAATTTGTAAGATTTGAAATGTTCAAAACAATTCCCCTTTTAAACACGAGAGGGCAGAGTGTCTTGCTCACTTTTCTATATCACCATCAGGGGGCAGTGTTCAAATTTGTTCACAAGGACATGTTCCTGTCATCCTCGTATGATGAGGGGTCAGCCCACTTTATGTAGCTCTCCTCAAGTCATTCCCCCTCCCACTAAACATAGTGTTTTGAGTGAGGAGCATGTTGGGGCATGGTGTAGAGGAGAAATGTCTGCTCCTAAATGTCGCCTCATTTGTGAACTTCCACATTGGTGACCTCATTGTTTGCACATTGGTAATGGTAACCTTGATGTTGGAACATGTGGTTTGAAGATGCCTCAACTACCATTAGCCTCCCGGACATATGGCAACAATCCACGTGCTCAACTTCACCTCCGCAGGATCACAATGGGCAACATCAAATATTTGCAGATTGTTGCGGCATTGGATTCTGCTGTTTCTCGACATTTTCTGGGGGTGCCAAAGGACCCGCCGCTGCTGCTCTCCTCTCTGCAGACGGACACACCCTTCCCCGCTCCTGTGTCTCTCCTGCCTGCCTGGTTTTCCCCCACATGTGTACTGCCTGACAGTGGGGGAGGCCGCGTTCTTTTTTAGGTCTCGGTTGTTTGGAGTCCTACACGTTTTCACTGATTTTGCACTGTATTTTTTTGTAATGTTGTGTTGCTCTTCACTGTAATATGTAATTCTGTTTCAGAATTATAGTGGCCGCTATTCACACTTGAACATACACTTTTATTCTAAAAGTATTGGGAGAGGGAAGTGAGTGTCCAGTAAGAGGAAGCAGTTTGTCTTTTACTGCGAAGCTGTTGAGAACTGTGGAAATGTTGCTTTGCAGTTCTTGTTGAAGTTTCAAAGTAAAATAAAGCAGAGACTCAAATACCACTTCTCATCTAATTTGTGAACTTCCTCAAAGCAATATTTATCTTTATATGCCAAAATGTCTATAAAGCAAAGTAACTTAATCTATCAGTAACACCACACATAAAATGGAGAAATGTGAGCCATAACAAGCACAGAAGATTGAGTTTTACTTGTAGGCCCACAGATCTCATGTCCTGAGCACGAGGGGACTCGAACACTTGTGTGTGTAAAAGATGCTACTGTAGACAGCTATTTTTCCCTGTCAACAATCTGTCAATTATTGTTTTGATTAATCGGATAGTGAAGTGTGTGTGCTTAAAGAGGTTAAAAACTTGCAGTGTTTGAGTTTCTGCACACAAAAAAAGTAAATTCTACCAAAAATCACAGATTTTTTACAAAAATTTGAAAAGTGACAATGTTACTTGAAGACGTTTGAACAGAGCACATATACAACAGAAAAATATTTTTAATTTAAATTTCAAATCCAAAACTTGAATCCATCCTTTAACTTGATGGACGGTCCCTACCCTAACCCTAACCCTACCCTAACCCGTTAGGATTGTCATTAGAGGACCGTCCCCACTGGGTGGGGACCAGTGACGCACGGTCCATCCCCGGATAACTGCCCCACCTGGCACGGTGGTCCTTGTCTGGACCTCGGCTGCGGCCACGCCGCACCACCATCCACTCATCTCCATCTTCCCACATGACTCTTGGGACAGGGCCAAACCAACGGACAGAAGGGCCCTTCAGCAATGTATGTTTGTTTGTATTTGTATTTATTTATTTTTTTATTTTTTTATTTTTTTATTTTTTATACTTTATTTTGTCTTTTTATTTTTTACTTTTTTTTTCTTTTATATTTTTTTAATATAAAGGAGGCAGAACCAGGCAATGAAGTCCAGTTTTGGACTATTCAATGCCCCGCCTGACCAGGCTATTGCCCTGCCCCCCCCCCCCCCACAACCCACTCCCATTGGGAGGGAAGTGAGGGAGGAGAGGAGGAGGGTGGAGGTTGTCGTCGTGTTCGTTTATGCGGATTGATCAAAAATAAAAATCTGACTCCAGTCAGTTGTTTTTGAGTATTTATTTCGCAGAAAACTATACAAGAGCTCTTGGGTTGAATCTGTCCCTACGGCCTACGTCTAATCAGGTCTTAATGTTGGGCAGTTCAACTGCTAACTTCCCCTAGCAGACAATATTTATACAACAGTTGTACGCCAACCCACATATTCACTTTATTCCCATATATGGGCACAGTCCAGGACATGGCCCAGCAGTGATACAGAAGTGCGTGCTGTAAAGGAGGGGTTCCTGTTTAAATCAATGTGTCTCGACTGATCACCAGACATATGTCCCCAAAGTTCATGACCTAGCTCGGTTTTACTTCTTGTTTTTTTGCACCCGCGTCTGCACACACTGGCTGGCTCACTTCCTTACAGGACAGCAACACTGCAAACAATATCACACTTTGGCATTTAAAACATAAGTCACACAATAAATGAAAAATATTCTCAACAATTCCCCCTTTTGATCTCTTATAAAAGAGATCAACAATTCAATCACAGAAATGGGTACATAGTGGGATATTCCGCATCAATCTAGGAAAGCTAAAAAGTATGGAAAGGAGCATCAGTTTTAATCCTCCGTGTCTACATGGGTGCCGCTGCTCCCTATACGTTGAGAGCTCAGCTGTCGGTCCGCTCCACTCCGTCGTCCTGTGGGCTTGCGGCATGGTCGCTGGTTGGTCAGGTTTGAGAGCGATGCCACCCCTTGGTGCCTTTCCCTTCGAGCTGCATGGCTGTGCTGGTCCTTCCTGTCACCCGATATGGTCCCTTCCAGTGAGGTTCAGACTACCCCCTTTTGATGACTCTTAGATACACGTGGGTGGAGCAGGGTGGCTCTAGTGCGGATTGGGAGGTCTGAGCTGCTGGCTCTGGTGCTGCTGTGGCCTGGGCAGAAAGAGAACTGACAAGCACATTTAACTTATCAAAATAAGGTTTGTATTTGAGAAATGTGGCTAGGTGTGTCTTACCTGGATCCTGTAGGGAGGTGTCTGGGCCTGGAAAGGGTCTACCTGTGGCTAACTCAAATGGAGAATACTGTCTGATTCTACTTACCTGGGTTCTGATGGCCATTAGGGCGATTGGTAGAGCGTCCAGCCAAGTGAGAGAGGTGTCAGAACATATCTTAGCCAAGTTCACTTTAAGATTTTGATTTTGTCTCTCCACCAGTCCCTGGGACTGTGGGTGATATACACAGCCAAATTTGTGCTTTAGACCCAACAGTTTTTCTACAGCAGCCAAATCCTTACTGTTAAAGTGCGTACCATTGTCACTTCTGATAATTTGTGGAAACCCATGGTGTGGGATCCAATGGTTTGCCAAACATCTTGTGACATGTGCTGCCGTCTCTCTCGCCAATGGATAAGCCTCAGTCCAGCCAGAGAAACATGTGGCACTGTCTCGTGTAGGATTTGACAAGGTTTTTCATACCTGGGTGCCACCAGTTCTGTAGTCGTCGGAGGGTTTGGTCTACACCATAGTGTGCTGGTCCATGCGCTTGCGCGAGGTTGGTGTCCCGCAGCTCTCCACCAGGAAGCACTGCACGGCCATCCATCCATCTGTATAGTCCTGTAGTGTCAGTCTGGGCTCCTCTTTTGGTCCACAGGTCTCTTTCTTGCCAGGCAGAGTCCTGTTGTGCTTTTATTATTACCTCTGGTGTCAATTCGGGTAATGTGTCAACCAATTGTTTCTCTTTTGGAATGATTTAAGCTTTTGCTCTTGTCACCACTTACATTTGAGAGGAGGTGGTCAAACGCCACTCCCCACCTCTCCAAGGAGCTCCTTCAATGGCGAGGGCTGTTAGCCAATATCCAGCCGCTATTTTAGCTGCTTTGTCAGCTGGTTCATTGCCTTTGGTTATGGTGTTGTTCACTTTTGAGTGTCCCTTTACTTTGACTATGGCCAATTCCTCAGGTCCCTGCATGTATTTGTCCATTTCCTGGAAGAGCTCTAGGTGTTTTATCTGGTTTCCCTGAGCTGTTTTCCATCCATTAGTTTTCCAAAACCCCAAGTCTCTGTGTGCTGCTAAGTGTACGTATGCTGAGTTCATGTATATTGTAACGCTGTGTGTGCCTGCATGCTTCAATGCTTCCACTACTGCTTTCACTTCTGCTTTCTGCGCTGATGGCTGTTCTAAAACTGGCCCTGATGCTACTGTCTGAAATCCTGTACCTGTCTTCTGTCTTGTGCCCAACCTGCTCTGACCTGCGTGTGCTCATCTCTCCAGCCGCAGCCGTCAGTCCAGAGTTCCAGGTCCAGTCTGTCCAGTGGTTCTGCTTTTAGGTCAGGTCTCACCAGTGTCAGTCGTGCCGTCATCTCCTCACAGTCATGGAGTGTGCCTGTGTCTGTGATGCACTCTGCCATGTTTATCTCTTCTGTGTAGAATCTGAGGTTAGGCTATGTGAGCATTTTGGTTAGTCTGCCTTGTCTCAGTGGTGTGAATGTAAACTTCTGAGAGGAGATCCAACTTCTCACTCCATGTGTGGTATTGACAGTTAGGTTGTGTCCTTGTATTATGCCTGCTGTTTTGTCAATAATTCTTGCCAGTCCTGGTGCGTGGCAAGTGCCTGGAGTTTTTTCTCTATGTCAGGTAGTGTGACGCTGACATACTGTAGTATGTGTCTATCTCCCCCTTTTTTCTGGAACAGAACACTATTTGCTGTTTGTTCTGTTACAGAAACATCAAGATAAAGTGGTGTGGCATAGAAAAAGGCATTTGACAGATCAAAGACAGAATACCAAACATGAGTGGGTGTTAATTGTTGCAATATTGTGGCGGGGTCTGGCACTTCAGGGCAAGGTAAGAGAATAATATCATTGATGTGCCCAAGGTCATGAGCCATTCTATAGTCCTAAGGTTTGTGAGGTTTCTGTACTGGCAGAATTGGGGTGTTCCAGAGAGAGCGGGTTCTATAGAGAACGCCTTGCTTCTCCAGAGAGTCCATAAGTCTTTGAATAGGTGCAAGAGAGTCAGGATTTACACGATATTGGGGTACATAGATAGGCGGGACCTGTTTCATATCAAAATGTACTGGGGCTGTGTTGACGTAACCACAGGAGGAGGAGTCAGTAGACCACACCTCTTCTGGGACACGTTCCAGCATAGCTGCACTGGGTGGATGGTCCGTGTGTTCACGACCATGTTCACATGGCAGGGGCAAACGTTCTAAAATGGAGAGATTTTCAGTTTGTGCTAAGATTCGGTATGCTTCCACTATGGGAGCATATTCAAGGCCTGGGATATCAGTTGGTTGCCAATCCGTAGGGGACACGGCAGCACAGGCTTGTGCAAATAGGCCAAGTGCCCTAGCTTCATGTCCGTATGTGAAAGCAAGAGATACATGTGATGCTGTGTCATTTTTAAATAGCAGTTTCTGTTCCTGTGTGAGATTGCAGTCAGCCACTACACCCACAGAGCCAGCATACATATAGGAAGTGGTTAGTTTCCATTGGGCTCAAGCATGTTTTTCAAATACAGTGTCATAAACCTCATCAAATTGAGCGGCATAATAGAGAGTACAATGTAGGGGTTTGGCAGGTGGTTTATAGGGGAACAGAGAGGAGAGAAAAGGGAGCCAGCCCTGATATAGAGTCTCAGCTGGCGGCTTCGGTTCAGTGAGGTGAGCCCAGTATATTTCCACAGAATCCTGCGTTTGCACTGGAGCAGTGAGCAGCCACATAGTCTTTTCTCCCACCTGAGCATGATGGGAACAATGCACTTCAGTTCCATCAGGACATTTGACAGTCACTCCATTAGGGCTACACTCAATAGTAGCTCACATTTTGCACAACAGATCACGTCCACAAAGCATAATAGGACAGTAATGAGCGATTATAAAACAATGTGTCAGTTGGTTGTCTCTGCGCCTGACATATGCTTGTTTCAATATAGGCAGAACCGTGGGGGTCCCAGAGAAACCCACTAATTGCAGTGAATGTTGTGAGACTTCCAGCCGTATTTTCTGTGGGGAGCTGGTAGAGTGGGTGGCACCAGTGTTCACCAGAAAATCCAGTTCCTTGCCATTCACTGACAGAATCAACATGGGTTCTGCGAGCACTCTGTCAGGGGTCTCAAGTTGCAGAAATAGCAGACATCATTTGGCCAGGCATTGGCTCTCCCATGCCTCTACCTCTGTCACCATAACCACCACATCTGCCTCTTCCCTGTCTAAAGTTATTACCTCCGCCTCCCCACATCTGAGGTGGTGGAGTCCAATACGGAGCTAGAGGTCTTTGTACGGGATATGGTGCATAAAGTACTATGGGGCCGGCTGTGGTTGAGGAGCGGTTGTTGCTGCTGTGGGGGAGGAGCAGAAACTTCCATTTGTGTGGCTTTGGGCTGTTTCTTATCAGATTTGTAATTTTGCGCTCGTGCCAATTTTAACTGGACTTTAGTGAGCTGTTCTTCGAGCTGACGTATTTTATCGTCATGTGACTTTTCCTTCTGTGTGTGAGTTCTGAGATGATATAGAACGTGTGTTCTAAACTGTATGTGTGTCATCGTGGCCCACCCTGGATTGGCAAGCATACGTTCTGAGGGACCGGTGGGCAAGGCGTCTATGATCGCTTTTCTGAACAAGCAGGTGCTGTAGCCTGGCTCCCTAGGGTGGTTGCCCGTCTGGAGGACAAACTCCTCCTCTGCCTTTTTCCACTGTTCCTGCAACTTTTTGACTGTGCGTTAAGTTTGTCCTCTATGTCCTTAGAGGTCTATGGTGGTAGTCACGGTTCCCAAGTTTAGGTCCAGATGCGTCAGTCTTTGTCCGAGTTGAGGACAAAGCGGCTGCAGCCAGTCTTAACATTTCACTGAAACAATGCCTACTTTTAAACTTGTCTAGTTCCTTCTCACACTTCTTCTTGGCCTTTATACTTTGTCTTTGTGTTTGTGTAGTATGTTAACCCATTTACATTCTATAGACCGTTCTCAGTCACGTGACTTGGTTTGTTGGCACTGCCATTTTGGATGGCAAAAAGCCGGTGCAGCTGGCTAGGGATTAGTGATCATGTATAGAAATTGAGTTCATATTTACCACTTTCTACACCGGTTCAATACTTAACGTTAAGTGGTCAGGTCAGACAGCGATATTTAGAGAAATGTTCACTTGTCGATGCTCAAGACCCATATGATGTCAAAATTACGGGTTACCAGCCTTCAACACTCAATCCGCTTTGGAATACCACAACGTTTACAATTATTTAGTCAATCAATCGACAATCTCACTTTAGAGGGGCACATATAAAAGCTTACAAGAGGCAGAGAGCTCCTTAGAGGCATAACAATATTTTGTGGCAGGATGGGTGACAGACCTTTAGTATGGAAAGTGCCCTAAAACAACTGTTGTCCATGTGAGTAGGCAGATGAGAGATGCAGATTAGTGAAAAGGCAATATAAATACTTCAATAAAGTAGGCTTTCCGGAGGTTTACAAATCTAAAATTATAAGGTGGATGTAGAAGAGGAGGAGGTCAGCTTAGAAGACCTCACTAACACCACCGCTCCTGCACTGGACCACCTCGCCCCAGACCAGTCGACGCAGCTCTGCCAGGTGTTCCAGACCGTCTCCAGCTTGTTTACCGCTAACCCAGGGAGGACTGCCTTGGTTGAGCACGTCATCAGGCTCAAAGATGGACAACCCATCCGTCAGCGGTCCTACCGAGTGCCCCAACATCTGGTTGCAGAACTCCTGAAAGAGGTGGAAGAGATGCAGCGCCTGGGGGTGATCGAGCCATCCAAGTCCGAGCGGTGCAGTCCAGTGGTCATTGTGGTCAAGAAGGATGGCTCCCTCCGCATCTGCATCGACTTCAGAAAGCTCAACGCCATCTCTGCGTTTGACGCCTACCCAATGCCCCGAATTGATGACCTACTGGAGAAGATTGGCCGGGCCAGGTTCATCACCACCCTCGACCTCTGCAAGGGCTACTGGCAGGTGCCCCTGGAGTTGTCCAGCCGCCCTTACACCGCTTTCCAAACCCCTGCTGGACTCTTCCAGTTTACTGTGATGCCCTTTGGTCTCCATGGAGCACCTGCCACCTTCCAGAGGCTGATGGACCAGGTTCTACGGGGATGTGAGGACTGCAGTGCGGCCTACTTGGATGATGTGGTCATCTATAGTGACACTTGGGAGGAGCACCTATGCCACCTGGAACGGGTCCTTGGCAAGATCCAACAGGCAGGACTGACACTGAATCCGGCCAAGTGTCAGTGGGCCAAGGAAGAAGCACAGTACCTGGGCTACCAGCTGGGACGAGGCGAGGTCCGACCACAAGTGAACAAGGTGGAGGCCATTCGCAACTGCCCTCGGCCCCGAACCAAGAAGGAGGTGAGGTCCTTCCTGGGGCTGGCCGGCTGGTACAGGAGATTTGTTCCGCAGTTTGCGAGCATTGCAGCTCCGCTTACAGCCCTGACAGCGAAGGACCAGAGGAATCCTGTGGTCTGGACTGAAGACTGCGAGAGCGCCTTCAGGACCTTGAAAATCTGCCTGTGTTCTGCGCCAGTGCTGAGAAGTCCAGATTTCAGCAAGAGGTTCCTCGTTCAGACCGATGCCTCTGCTGTCGGACTTGGTGCAGTCCTGGCCCAAGGTGACCCTGGGGAGGAACGCCCTGTCCTGTACCTGAGTCGGAAGCTGTTGCCACGTGAGACCATGTACTCCACGGTGGAGAAGGAGGGCCTGGCCATAAAGTGGGCCCTGGAGAGCTTAAAATACTACCTGCTGGGGAGGGAGTTCGACCTGGAGACTGACCACCGTGCTCTAACCTGGATCAACTCCATGAAGGACAGCAACTGCCGCCTCACTCGCTGGTACCTCTCCCTCCAGCCGTTCCAGTTCACGGTTCGCCATCGAGCTGGAAGGACCAATGTTGTGGCAGACTTCCTCTCCAGGTTGCCGCACCTCGTCAACCTCAGAGAGGAGGGGGGTAATGTGACGGAGCACCCCTAACCCCGTCACTCAACGGGCCTCCCTGCGCCTTTTCTTCTCCCGTTCTGGGCCCACGGGAGATGCAGGCGCTGGGAGCGGATACTACGTGGCACTTTGGCCATGGGGCTAAGCGCGCACAAACCTTTTTACTCACGTGCGCGTGCTACCGTTGTAACATTTGAACTTCATCCCAAAATAAACATTTATATTCCCAGCTTCCCCGTTTGGAGTGCGTTCGAGGGTGCACACTCGACGCCTCTAATCTCACACAGAAACACACACTCACACATGCCTGTGGACAAGCGCGCCCTAACATAGACCGCGTGGTACTCACCACTGAACTGGGATGCTCTCACTCGTCCCATCCTTCTACTGAAGAGCCAACCAGAAGCGCTTCCTGCCTGCACCATAAATAGCGCATCCCGGCGCGCTTCTGGTGGTCATATGACTCAAGGGACGGGCTCATTGTATTTTATATATATATGCGGACGTAGATGTGTCTGATGCGCAGAAAAGACCATTTCTGTGGTGGTAACTGTTGGCTCATATTTGGGTAAAGTTTTCTTTGGGGACAAGGGGAATAATACTTCTTAAAACCCAAAAAAACCCCATGTCCAATTTGAATGGTTTGCCCAAGGGAGGGGCTAAGGGGGTATTTAAAGGGCCTTTTCTCCCCCTCAGAGAGTGGAGAGTGGTAACGCTGTAGGTGACTGTCTGGCTCTGGCTGTGAGTTCTTTGTGTTTGGTTTTTGGCATTGTTTTTGTTTGTTATTTTTTTTTTTTGTTTTCTTTTTTGTATATACCTATTTTTGGATATTTTTTTTTTTACTGTACATATTCTGGAACTTTTGGCAATATTTCACTTTTGGGAAGGTGGTGCAATAAAATGCAAAAAAACATTTGAAGACTGAGCCATCATTCATTTTTTTTTTCAGTCCTTTTAACTGAACCCCGACACCCCTTCTTCCCATTCTGCCATATAGATATTTGCGTAGGCAGGAGCGAATTTCTTCCCCATGGCCGTGCCCTTGGTTTGTAGGTAGTATTTGCGATCAAATTCAAAGTAGTTTTGGGCGAGACTGAGTTCCAATAGTTGTAATATATATTTGTCAGGGCGATCTTCTTCGGGGTATTTTGAGAGGTATTTCCTAAGAGCGGTTAGTCCCAGTGGAATGTCTATGTTTGTGTAGAGGCTTGAAACATCCATTGTGAAGAGGATGCATGGCTCCTTGACCGTGATTTGTCTTATTTTTGAAATGAAGTCTTGTGTGTCCCGGATATAGCTGGGGTGTCGGTTGGATTTGGGTGTTAGAAAATGCTCCAGATATTCAGCAATCTGGTAGCTTTCGCTACTGCAGTCGGAGATGATGGGTCGGCCTTTTGGGATGCTGTGTGGAACAGTTCATTTTTCCGGTGGTTTGTGGATCTTGGGTAGAAGGTAGAAGAGATGGGGTCGTGGTGGATCCTTACCTTTAAGGTAAGTAACCTGTTTCTTGGTAAGTATTCTGTCTGCATGCATGTTTGTTAGGATTTCCTTCAGCATTTCTGCTGTTTCAGGGAAAATGGGTTCGGGAAGGGGTGTGTAGTAAATGGGGTCATTGAGCTGTCACAAGGCTTCATGGACATAGTCGATCCTGTCCATCAGGACTATGGCACTGCCTTTATCTGTGGGTTTGATGACTATAGACATATTCTTTTGTAAGTCCTGAATTGCTTTTAGTTCTGTTTTGGAAATATTAGGGGCGTCAGGGAGTTGTCTGATTTTGGCTAATATTTGGTGGTCTCGATTCATCGTGTCAATCAGAATTTGAGGGAGTTGTTGGGGTGAGGGTTCCCATGTGGATGGGGGGACAAAGCGCTTTCCCATTGGGGGTTTCGAGGGGCCAAAGTACACTGCAAGTTTGAGTCGTCTGTGGTACTGTTGGAGATCTAGCTGTAGGAATTTATTCCTATTTCTTGTGGTGTCTATACTGGGGCTAAAGGATAAGCCTTTCCGTCCTGGATTTGTGGGGGAGTGAGTTCCAAGTGTTTGGAGAGGTTAATGATCTCCTTAGTACCCAGAGGATCAGGTTGTACCTTGGCCCCGCTTAGAACAAAAAAATCTTCCAGTGTTCCCACATTTGGGTAGCGGTTAACGGGGTCCAGTGTATGTTGTTGACTTCATTTGGTAGTTTTGGGATGTAATTCCCTGATTCTATGATCAGGTTGTTCAGAACTTTTACATTGTTGAGAATATCTTCTGGGAGTCTGTTTGAGGCATTGATGACGGGGACGAAGATTTCTGCTTGTGGGAAGGTATTTGTTGTTGCAAAAAGCAGTTCTCTTAGCTCTCGTCTGAGATAAGTGGGGTTTCTTTGTTCTCTATTGTTCAGGCCAAAGGAAAGGATGATTTGGGAGACATCGTTTGATGGTGGTGTTTTCGACAGGATATGTGTGGCATGTTTTAGGTGGGCACCAGGGTAGCTATCCACTTGTATTCTATTGTCTTTGATCAGAGGCAGTCTGGAAATATTGGAGTCCCCTATAATCAGGATTGAGCGTTGTGGTTCCAGGGACCAATTTACAAATTTTTGGCCATTGTGGCAGTGGATCTGGAGTGTAGGGGTAAGACCGTCCCCACTGAGCGGGGACCGGTGATGCACGGTCCACTCTCGGATAACTGCCCCGCCTGGCACGGTGGTCCCTAGCTGGACCTCGGTCGCGGCCGCGACCTCGCCGCACCACAGTCCACTCATCTGCGTCGTCCCACATGTCTAATAAGCAGGGCCGAAGCCCTGCAGCGTGGTTGTGTGTTTTTGATTTAATTTATTTTTTGTTTTTTTATATAAAATAAAATAAACAAAAAACGTGCCCCGTGCAACGTTTCGACAAAAGATTTGTCTTCTTCAGGCAAGGCATGCAACAAAAAGCGATCTGCAGCAGTGTGAGCAAGCAGAGTGAAGCTGGGACATGTCTGGTCCAAGAGCGAGAGAAAAGTGGGTCAAGGGGAGACGCGCTGCGAGAACCAGCAGGGCGAAGTCCCGCCCCGTTCCCCAAACTCCTGCTACCATTGGCTGATGCAAACTCAAGAGACACTGATACTACAGACAGGGGAGAAATGTAAAAAACAAAAAGACAAGATATTATATGAACTTGAAATCAAAAACAACACATTATTTACATGAACTTTACATGAATTGAACATATGTATTTATTTATTTATTCATTTAATGAATGAACTATTTATATTTTTAAATGTTTTTAAATGTTTTTAATGTTTTTAAATGTTTTTATTGGTTTTTTTATTGTTTTTTTTAATGTTTTTTAATGTTTTTAATGTTTTTTAATGTTTTTTAAGAAATAAAAAGACCCACCCATGAATTGACCAAAAGCACAAAAAGCACAAAAAGCACAACCCAACTATGAATGCACACTCACCCAGGGAACCAGATCCAGCGCAGGGCCAGGTACAATGATGTCTCAGGAATGGTGCAGTCATAATACAGAGGAGGCACAGGCCAAGGTAAGTGTTAGTCGCCCCCCCACCTCAATATCTGTCTTACCGAGCACTACTCATCCTTTCAAAATAATATATTAAAAATATATATTCCGAGAGAATATTTCACGCTGCCAATCACAAACATGTCCCAACCAAGCTCCACTCGGCTGTGACCCAGTGCGGGTAAGCTGCTAGCCCTGCTTGGGCATGTCCAGGCATATTCCCGGAGCAGCAATAGTTGGACCCAGATGGGTCAATGTAGGGCTGAGAACATGTCTGCTCTTGGAATGTAAGAGGTAATACTGTAAGGCGGTTACAGGCTAAGCCCAACTCCCTTAAAAGGAAGTCGGAATGCACGGTCCATCCTCATGCACAGAGCAACACCCGGGCACTACAGCGTGGCAGAACCACTCGCGCCGCCGTCAACACCAAAGCCACACCAGCCCACACCAAACCAGGCCCCCAGAGCGAAGCGCACAAACACAGAGAGGGATGCACAAGGCCCGAATAACAGCTGATTGAGCTGTAACCAAACCAAATACCCACTGGTTAGGGTTAGGGCTATCTCCCTAGGGTTAGGGTTAGAGAAAAGCCCTGTTTGGGCTTAAAAGGACAGCAACAAAGCAGCTAACTGAGCCGCAAACAGAAACCTGCACATTGGTTAGGGTTAAGGCTGTCTCCCCCTGGTTAGGGATAGGAATAAGGCCTGGTCTGGGCCTAGAAAGGACAGCAAGCAACCCAGAAGTAGTGCCCACTGGTTAGGGTTAGGGCTGTCTCCCTAGGGTTAGGGTTAGAGAAAGGCCCTGTTTGGGCTTAAAAGGACAGCAACAAAGCAGCTAACTGAGCCGCAAACAGAAACCTGCACATTGGTTAGGGTTAAGGCTGTCTCCCCCTGGTTAGGGTTAGGAATAAGGCCTGATCTGGGCCTAAGAAGGACAGTAAGCAAACCAGAAGTAGTGCCCACTGGTTAGGGTTAGGATTTTGAAATTATCTCGATGACTCTCCCTGTCACACTCTAGGCGAATGTGCAGTTAAAAGAGAGGCAAAGGTAGTGCACTGGCCCACGCACGTCATCGCTACTCCTCCTACCTATACTATACTCCTCCATCAATGTATGTTCTTCATGGTATGTTGTTTCTATGGATGAAAGGTGTCTTCAGGGGATTCCCAGAAGCATCATGACAGTAGAGCATTGGAGCATCCAGAGTGGAGATTAGGAGAGTGTTCAGGTTCCAGGATGAAAGGTGTCTTCAGGGGATTCCCAGAAGCATCATGACAGCAGAGCATTGAAGCATCCAGAGTGGAGATTAGGAGAGTGTTCAGGTTCCAGGATGAAAGGTGTCTTCAGGGGATTCCCAGAAGCATCATGACAGCAGAACATTGAAGTATCCAGAGTGGAGATTAGGAGAGTGTTGAGGTTCCAGATGTTCCATGATCCAGTGTGGAGCCTGGGGAGACTTGAGACTACAGATGTTCCACGGTCCAGAGTAGAGACTGGGAGGGACCTGTGAGAGGTTGCAGAAGTTCTGTAGTCCAGAATATGTTTAAAAGATGTTTAAGTTTTGTCTGAGTTTTTACAGTGGCATATTAGTTCTTACCTGAATTCCTCTGTCCAGTCAGGGTTAGTTATGGGTTTTAGACAGTGTTAAATTTAGGATTAGGATCAGGTTAGGAGGCAGAATGTGACTTAGTTGTTATAGAGGTTCCTGTGTCCAGGGTTAGGTTTAGGCGAGGGGTATTAGATGGTTAGGGTTAGGGTTACAATCAGGTTAGCTGTTATAAAGATTCTTGTGTCCAGGGTTAGGTTTAGGCAAGGGGTATTAGATGGTTAGGGTTACAATCAGGTTAGCTGTTATAAAGATTCTTGTGTCCAGGGTTAGGTTTAGGCAAGGGGTATTAGATGGTTAGGTTTCGGGTTACAATCAGGTTAGCTGTTATAAAGATTCTTGTGTCCAGGGTTAGGTTTAGGGTTAGGGTTAGGGTTAGGGTTAGGGTTGGGTTAGGATTTTGAAATTATCTCGATGACTCTCCCTGTCACACTCTAGGCGAATGTGCAGTTAAAAGAGAGGCAAAGGTAGTGCACTGGCCCATGCACGTCATCGCTACTCCTCCTACCTATACTATACTCCTCCATCAATGTATGTTCTTCATGGTATGTTGTTTCTATGGATGAAAGGTGTCTTCAGGGGATTCCCAGAAGCATCATGACAGTACAGCATTGAAGCATCCAGAGTGGAGATTAGGAGAGTGTTCAGGTTCCAGGATGAAAGGTGTCTTCAGGGGATTCCCAGAAGCATCATGACAGCAGAGCATTGAAGCATCCAGAGTGGAGATTAGGAGAGTGTTCAGGTTCCAGGATGAAAGGTGTCTTCAGGGGATTCCCAGAAGCCTCCTGACAGTAGAACATTGAAGTATCCAGAGTGGAGATTAGGAGACTGTTGAGGTTCCAGATGTTCCATGATCCAGTGTGGAGCCTGGGGAGACTTGAGACTACAGATGTTCCACGGTCCAGAGTAGAGACTGGGAGGGACCTGTGAGAGGTTGCAGAAGTTCTGTAGTCCAGAATATGTTTAAAAGATGTTTAAGTTTTGTCTGAGTTTTTACAGTGGCATATTAGTTCTTACCTGAATTCCTCTGTCCAGTCAGGGTTAGTTATGGGTTTTAGACAGTGTTAAATTTAGGATTAGGGTTAGGGTTAGGGTTAGGGTTAGGGGATATGGGGCAACTTGCCACCATGAAATTGATCACATCGAAATATCTCGAGAACGAAATGAGATAGAACTCTAATTCTTTTTGCGTTGTGAAGGGTTCACAGGTGCGCTTCCATTGATGTGTGTATGGTCATTGTGGGCCTTACCGTTCTTGAGATCCCAAAATGCCCCGCCCCCAAATTGATCACAGTTCTAATTCTATGTGCGTTGTGCTCAGCTGGGCCTAAGCTATCCGCTGATATGTGTTTGATCATTGTAGGATAATTTTTTTTTTTTTTTTTTTTTGTTCTTAGTGTAAAAATGTTTTAAAAATTTTTTGATTGTGAAATTTGTAGAGCAGGCATTTCAGGCCATTCCCTACATGGGCGCATAAAGTCCGACGCTGTTTTTTAGGTGCAGTACCAAAGTTGTCCAGAAGGTGGCGCTGTTGAGGCGAGTAGGTAGAGCTTGAGGCGATAGGTGTCCAGCTTAAGTTTGAGGTTTGTATCTCTTAGTGTTGTTAAGTTTTAGGGTTACAATCAGGTTAGCTGTTATAAAGATTCTTGTGTCCAGGGTTAGGTTTAGGCAAGGGGTATTAGATGGTTAGGGTTAGGGTTACAATCAGGTTAGCTGTTATACAGATTCCTGTGTCTAGGGTTATGATTAGGGTTAGGGTTAGGGTTAGGGGGGTTAGGGTTAGGTTTTTTAGGCGTACGGAAAGGTGACCGTCTCCGCGAAGAGACGGGCAAAGCACTGTCCGTCCACCGGAACGGTGCACGCCCAGCGCGCGGGCCTCGGCCGAGGTCCCTGGCGTAGCCGCGGCCGCGACTACGCTGCACTGTCGTCCAGCCGTCCTCATAGTCCCAATCGGGGACTGGCATCATTGTTTTTAATTTTAATACCCAAATTAAAATGAAATAAGAGAAAGTATTTTTAAAATAAAATAAAATAAAATAAAAAAAAGTTGGGTTTGGTTTTTAAAAAAAACGTTGATTTGAAAAAAAAGAAATGCAGAGAAAAGAAGTAGATTAACGTGCCCTATACGCGACGTTTCGACCTAAAGCGGTCTTCTTCAGGCTAAGGGCACGATAGGAAAAGAAAAAACGTGTAAAAGAAACCAGACTGTAGCTATCTAGCTGTCAGAAGGCGATCCGAGCTGTGGATGAGAAGGTATGACTAAGAATGAGAGGCAGTGCTGAATCAGCAGCTTGAAGTCCCGCCCCTCTTCCCTCTGGGTCTGCTACTATTGGCTGGAAACAAAATCACCCCACATGAGGAGAGGAGAAAGCAAAGAAGGAGAAAGGAATGTTTTTAAAGATTTTTAATAAAGCTCAACTATGAATTAATTATTCTTAGTGTATTTATAGATTTTTAAACATTTTTAATCAGCCAATTTATGAATTAAGTACTTGATTTTATATTAATTTATTTTTTATTAATTAATTATTTTATTATTTTAAACATGCCAAACTATGAATTAAGGGAGTTTTTTAACATATTATTTAACATATATTTTTTTTAAAACATATTTTTTTTTAAAAAATGCCATACTATGAATTAAGGGAGTTTTTAATTATTTGAGTGTAGTTCAAACTGGTTAGGGTTAATATATTTTTTTTAAAAAAATGCCATACTATGAATTAAGGGAGTTTTTAATTATTTGAGTGTAGTTCAAACTGGTTAGGGTTAATATAATAATCAAGATTAGGGTTATAGGGTTAGGGTTAGGGTTAGGGTAGGGTTAGGTTTTTTG